>JAAQQX010000006.1:1800000-2205000 GCA_017639365.1 Yarrowia sp. E02 | reverse complement strand
GTTCAGCGGGTAATCTCGGATGAAAGAGGTGAAATAAATGATATTGAGATAATAAATTCATTTCAAGAAAGCAGTGCGATCCCAAAGGGAACACGCTCTTCCATCCGTGCGGTACGGAATACCATACCGCGCAATGTGCGTTCAAAGATTGATGATTCACATCTGCAAGTCACAAAAAATATCGCGGTTCGCTGCGTTCTTCATCGATGTGAGAGCCAAGAGATCCGTTGTTGATAGTTATAATTTGATTGTATGATGCTTTAAAATAGTAATAATTCACAAAAGTAATGTGTATCAATAATGATCCTTCCGCAGGTTCACCTACGGAAACCTTGTTACGACTTTTACTTCCTCTAAATAATCAAGTTTGACCAAGTTTGGGTGTTCAAAGCGGGTTGCCCCGCTAATCACTCCCTCCCAAGGTCTCACTAAACCATTCAATCGGTAGTAGCGACGGGCGGTGTGTACAAAGGGCAGGGACGTAATCAACGCAAGCTGATGACTTGCGCTTACTAGGAATTCCTCGTTGAAGAGCAATAATTGCAATGCTCTATCCCCAGCACGACGGAGTTTCACAAGATTACCTAGCCCTCTCGGGCTTGGTCAACTCGCTGGCTCCGTCAGTGTAGCGCGCGTGCGGCCCAGAACGTCTAAGGGCATCACAGACCTGTTATTGCCTCGAACTTCCATCTACTTGTAATAGATAGTCCCTCTAAGAAGCTAGCTACCTGCAATCGCAAGTAGAGCTATTTAGTAGGTCAAGGTCTCGTTCGTTATCGCAATTAAGCAGACAAATCACTCCACCAACTAAGAACGGCCATGCACCACCACCCACAAAATCAAGAAAGAGCTATCAATCTGTCAATCCTTATTGTGTCTGGACCTGGTGAGTTTCCCCGTGTTGAGTCAAATTAAGCCGCAGGCTCCACTCCTGGTGGTGCCCTTCCGTCAATTCCTTTAAGTTTCAGCCTTGCGACCATACTCCCCCCAGAACCTGATCACTTTGATTTCTCGTAGAGCGCGGATACCGTAAAAGCGGTACCCATTCTCAGTCGGCATAGTTTACGGTTAAGACTACGACGGTATCTGATCATCTTTGATCCCCTAACTTTCGTTCTTGATTAATGAATACATCCTTGGCGAATGCCTTCGCAGTAGTTAGTCTTGTGTAAATCCAAGAATTTCACCTCTGACAACACAATACTGACGCCCCCGACTGTCCCTATTAATCATTACGTGGGTTTGCAAGCCAACAAAATGGACCCTCGTCGTGTTATGTTATTCCATGCTAATATATTCAGGCGAAACCTGCGTTGAACACTCTAATTTTTTCAAAGTAACTGGAAGATTCCTTCCGTAGGAAGGATAAATAAATATCCCTCCGACATTCAACTACGAGCTTTTTAACTGCAACAACATTAATATACGCTATTGGAGCTGGAATTACCGCGGCTGCTGGCACCAGACTTGCCCTCCAATTGTTCCTCGTTAAGGTGTTTAAATTGTACTCATTCCAATTCCGAAACTCAAAGAGCTCCGGATCGTTATATATTGTCACTACCTCCCTGTGTCAGGATTGGGTAATTTGCGCGCCTGCTGCCTTCCTTGGATGTGGTAGCCGTTTCTCAGGCTCCCTCTCCGGAATAGAACCCTGATTCCCCGTTACCCGTTGTTACCATGGTAGGCCACGATCCTACCATCGACAGTTGATAGGGCAGAAATTTGAATGATACACCGAAGATCGGTTCGACAAGATATTATGAATCACCAATGTGTTGGTTTGTATCTAATATATACGCCAAAAGGCAGTCATGTATTAGTTCTGAAGTTATCACGGTTATCCATGTAAAAAACTATCAAATAAACGATAACTGATTTAATGAGCCGTTCGCAGTTTCACTGTATAATTGTTTATACTTAGACATGCATGGCTTAGTCTTTGAGACAAGCATATGACTACTGGCAGGATCAACCAGATAAGTATTGTTGATGTTTAAAGAGAGATCAACGAGTTCTCTCATGTACTTTTTTCGTTAGAAGGGCAATACATTGCCGGGTAGTTGTAGAGGATATCTAGCAACCCACTAATTCGGATGAATGTAGTGCTTTACACCGCTGTGTCGGGTTTCCCCTTGTAGTATTTGCGGTAGCAGGGAAGCGAGGCGCCGGCCGGGGGGGATACAAGTGAGGGGAGAGAAGTGGTGGGTACGGGGGGTTTGTGGGAGGGAGGTAGTGCGACAGTTTTCCCATAATCTGAAGGACTTGTTCTGCTTCTGGTTGGCTACATTATCTCCTTACACTTTTCTTTTGATTGCTTCTAGCGTCGCAACAAAGAAAATGGTAGTTTGCAGGCTACAGACTTGAGAAAAATCAAAGTCCGGAGCACTGGGGAGCATTCTGGGACTCTCAATGTCAATCTGGATCAACTCCGGACCTTCACACTTGCCTGGAACACCCAGAAACACCAAAATACTGATCTTAGTCATCAAGGTTAGGTTAGGGTTTGCCTTGTTTCAGATTATTGCCTTGTTTGGACCAAAAAACTCTAGTGAGGTTGCCATGTGTAGTTGATTTGGGATGTGTAAATTAACAAGGGGTAAAATTCAAAAGTGGGTGGAATCACCTTAAATCAACGCAGTAGCCTCTCTGCCACCTCCAAAATCGAATTCTGCTTTAAAATCCACCTCTAGACCTCTCCTCGCGCGTGTAGACCATTTTCTCTTTCATTTAAGCTCATTTTAGCTTTCGTAATGTCTCAACCTCCAATATGATAATCTGACTAATCGACGATAATCTGACTAATCGAATCTGACTAATCGGAAGGAAAAGAAAAAACAGAATAAGTCAAATAAAATCAGAACAAATCGGATAAAACCGGGAAAAAACAAATAAGACATCAGAAGACATGGAATCCGATTGTAAGAAACAATTGGCACCCCAATTATGACTTTTAGCCCTTTCTGAGGAAAACCGGATTTTCTGAAATAAATCGGAAAATCAAATAAAACCAAATAAAATCAAATAAAATCAGAAAAACGATTAAAACATTAAAAAACAAAGAATCCGAATCCAACAGATTGTTAGAAACAGCCGAAACCCCACTTATCACCTTTCTTGAAAAAAGTCCACTCTGACGAAAACCGGATAAAATCAAACAGAACACTTACAATAAATCTGAAAAATCAAATAAAATCAGATAAAACCAGATAAAAATGATTAAAGCATTAGAAATCCACCCACCAGTCCATCTCACCAAGGAACCAACAAATAACCTATAAAAACTGATCAAATTTCAAAAATTCACCACCACCCCAAACAACCCCCAACAGCCCCACGAAACTAAAGCCCCGTACCAATTAAGAGAATCTTAATAGGTACTGGATGTAATTCAAGAGCGTTTGTGCACGAAATTTGGGGTGTTTCTGAGCACTTTCGTTGGTTTACTGGCCGTTTGTGGTTTATGCTATAGATCCTGAACCACCAAGCTGTGCCCCTTAAACCACTTAAGCTATAGGAACTGACATTCTTAATAAATTAATAAAAACCACAAACCACCCCCAACAGCCCCACGCAACTAAAGCCCCGTACCAATTAAGAGAATCTTAATAGGTACTGGATGTAATTCAAGAGCGTTTGCACACGAAATTTGGGGTCATTCTGAGCACTTTCGCTGGTTTACTGGCTACTTCTGGTTTATGCTATAGATCTGAAATCACCAAGTTCTCACTTAAGCTATAGATCCTGAACCACCAAGTTCTCACTTAAGCTATAGATCCTGAACCACCAAGCTGCCCCCTTAAACCACTTAAGCTATAGAAACTGGCATTCTTTATAAATTAATAAAAACCACAAACCACCCCCAACAGCCCCACGCAACTAAAGCCTCGTACCAATTAAGAGAATCTTAATAGGTACTGGATGTAATTCAAGAGCGTTAGCACACGAAATTTGGGGTCATTCTGAGCACTTTCGCTGGTTTACCGGCTACTTCTGGTTTATGCTATAGATCTGAAATCACCAAGTTCTCACTTAGGCTATAGATCAAAAGCACCAACTTCTACAAGCTATAGATCCTAAAACACTGCCTGGATAAAAAAAAAAAGAAAATATCCCCCTCCACAGCAAAGACTCAGATTACACAACACTGCATAAAAAGCAACACTGCAAAGAAAATAATGCTCGCACACGCGAACACAGAAAAGAAGTCATTCACAGATACCAAGTCCTGACAATGTACAGGGAGTGGTCGTCGAGAATGGCAGAGATAAAGTCCAGGATGAGGGCGAGTCCACGAAAAAGACAAGTCCAGGATAAGTCCGGGATAAGGACAAGTCCAGAGACAGACAAGTCCACACAAGGACAAGTCCACAGCAACAAATAGACAAGTGCACAGGCAACATTACGTCAGTCCTAGAACAACGCATGTTGCTTGGGCTCTCCGTCCTTGCTCCATACCACTCGCTGCGCTCGTGGCATGTTCGAATCTAAACAACAAAGGCTTAATCTCAATAGATCGTAACAACAAGGCTACTCTACTACTTACAATACCTCGTCGTATATAAAAGTCGTCTACAATGGATTTCACAAGGGTAAATCTT
The DNA here is from genome assembly GCA_017639365.1 of Yarrowia sp. E02. Lineage (NCBI taxonomy): Eukaryota > Fungi > Ascomycota > Dipodascomycetes > Dipodascales > Yarrowia > Yarrowia sp. E02. The sequence continues at coordinate 2,200,402 of JAAQQX010000006.1, read as the reverse complement.
TACAATCAGGGAAGAGCAGACAATTTCCTTATCCACCCAAATTCCCCCTCCGGTACTGCGATACTTATTCATATCCATCCTACCTCCTAATTCATCACTTCTAGCATGGGTTCTGACTTAGAGGCGTTCAGCCATAATCCAGCGGATGGTAGCTTCGCTGCATTGCCTGATCAGACAGCAGCAAACACCAATTATCCGAATGAACTGTTCCTCTCGTACTAAGTTCAATTACTATTGCAACAACTCCATCAGGGGAACTAAATGGGTGATGGGATTGGGAGTGGGAGGTAGTATGCAGGTGGGTTGATTTATCCATTGTAGTTACGACTTTTACTAGGATCCGCTGTGTTGGGACTTGTGTCTGTTGGGACTTGTGTTTGGGTTCCTCGCTTCCGACTTCCGTGTTCCGATCCTAGAGTACCAGCGGTAGAGTTCCGGGTAGATAATTCCATATGCAGGGGTTCAAACTCCGACTTCCCGTCTTGCATGATGCAGGGGTGTACTTCCGTGCAGATGCCGAACCCATTGACAGCCGATACAACTGTAATTGCCAGCATGTGTGCATCAGAGAACGGTTGTTAGGGAATAGTGCTAACACCGAGATCCATATTGCATCATGCACATGTACATTAGGAAGATGCAGCAATTTGTTGTGGTCTATGTTGTCACTCTCCCCATGATTATTCGTTTTCCACAGACTATATCGAATTGTAATGATCCAAATAACCGTCGTTATAGAAAATTCCAATTTTCCCCATTTCAATATGTTCATTTTCCATCAAGCTAGTGCTTCTGAACTCCTGTCCTTCGCATTCTTCCATCCCTGTCAAGTTCAAATTAATGCAAGTGTCTCTGAGACGTGCATGATTAATGACGCGTAGAGGGATCCACTTGCTATTAATAGACCCGGGTTAGGGTAGTTGTGGGCCCTGATTCCATCCATGAGAGTCCCATTATATCCTACTGTCATTCTAGTGTTCTATTCCATAGCTATAGCCGATGTTCTACCTTGGATTAGACTTTCATATCTCTCCGTATAGATCGTACAACTTAGTGATGAAGTGCAAAGGTTAGAACTGGCAAGTCCAACCGGAAAAGGGATGATCAAGGTCCAATGAAACGCCTTGGAATTGTAATCATATCTATATGAGTTGCCCATTATTTTCCTTTTACATATTTCATTATCTGTGCAAGTCTGGGAGTCATTGAGTGGAATGTGTTCACTATGACGTATGATTTGTGGGACTCCATGAATGGAAAGAATAAACGAAGCTTACACCTGCCCAATAGAACGTGTCCAAGTGAAAACTTTTCATTACCGTTCCGTTCCGACCCGAATCCAGGTAGGAGACCAGCTCCCACTTCTTGCTCTTTGCTCGGGACTTGGATTGGGACTTTGCCAACTTCTGGTGGTGTCGAAGCTTGCCAAATTGACCAAGTTGGGAGTAAATGGATTGGGAGGTTGGAGCCTTGCAAGAAGACTCAGAGGCACTCTCCCAAAGGAAGCTGTACTGGGATCCCACCCTCTCTTTCTAAAGCAAGTCCCAAAGACAGCTGTACACTCTCTTTCAAGCAAGTCCCAACTCAGAGAGCTCCATTACAGAACTCCAACAGAGAGCTCCCACATAGAACTCCCACCCATAATCAGACATAGAGTCCCTTTAAAATACAATTCCACCTTCAGTAGCAGTTCATATTCATAGGGACATAATAAATGACAATTTGGGGATGCTTTATGAAACAATCCAACACGAAGACTCCCAATAGATCCACCGAACACAGCTCCATAATCTAAAGGACCCGCAATAACATCTCTCAAATCAATAGAATAAATTTGACATCCCCTTCCATATCCGTTTAGGCAACTCCATATACTTGGATTCCATACGCTCGATATTGATGCCATTGCATTGACGCTTTAACCAGAACACAGGCTTCTCCCAATACAGAACTCCATTACAGAGCACTTAGTGGTAACCCATAGGCATCCCATCTCAGTTGCAGAGGCACAATATAACTGAAAATTAGTGCATGCTTTATGAAACAACCCTTGGGAAGACTCCAATAGAACCGCCAAAATAAATCTCCATATAGTAAAGGCCCACAACATCATCTGTCATCTCGATAGAATAAACTTGACATCCTTCCATATCCCTTTAAACATATCCATACATACACATGGACTCAATACGCTTGATATTAACACTGGCGCTTTAACCATATCAAAGGCTTCTTCCAATGCAGGCTTGATAATATAGGGACATTTCCATAAAACAATACACATCACATCAGCTGGAAAAAGAAATGTCCCAATGAGACTAAATCAAATACGAAAGCCTAATAAAAAAGAACAACCCCAGTCCATCTGAACTAGAAACAACGAAACAATTAGTATCTTCATGGCCCATAGTTGGATATATATAGATAGGAAAGGAACTCTTCCACAGTATTGCTGACTAACAACACATCTTTGACATTTTTAAACCATTTACTCAGCTTCTTAACATTATAAACCACCAAGACAAGTCCTGGCGGTAACATAAGAATATATGAACAAACTCCCAACTGAAATACTTCCTCTTTACTTGAAAGCACCTTAGAAATACCCAGCTCATTCCAACTTAAGAAATATCTGAACAACACCCCAACAAAACATACTTAACCCCAAATCTAGCCAGGATTAATGCCCTTGGTCCTCCAGGATATGTGCAACCTTAATCCAAATAGACTCGGCCTTTAGCCCAATTTTTACACCTCGCATCACATTTTTGTCCTTCATTACTTCTTTTTTCCTCCACTTTTCTCTCATTTATCACCACCAATAACCACTCCCGCCCCCGCCAGCTCACGGGGGAAAAAACTTGGCGAAAATAACAAAAAAATATTACTAATCACTTCTCTCCACGAGACCACCCTTTCGAGTGGTACTAGATCAGCTCTCCAACTTAGGCAGACCTAAGCCCACCTAAGCTGGGTCACTGACCCTCCCCAGACTCCCTACCACCTTGTGTCGTCACTACAAGATGGTCCCACCATAGGTAGGATCTCAAAGACTAATCTTAGTGAGATAGGGGATATTATACAGCTGTACAACAGCCCCCATTCTTACTAGCATTAGTCGCCCCGGGTCGCGCGAGATGACAACCTTATCAAAGGATCGTCAGGGCAAGGTTCTCCCCATTCGAGGAACTCTATTTGCCAGAGTGTATGCCTACCCCATCAGGGTGGCTTCGGGACAAGGTTCTCCCGTTTCAGACGCCAGTCAGGATGTCAAAGTCTCCCTTGGAAGGTCGGGTTACCCCCAGGGCATGGGCTCTCCCATTCAGAAGAGATTCAGGCCGTCAAAGTCTCCCTTGGATGATCAGGGTGCTCGTAGGGCAAGGACTTCCCCATTTGATAGAGCTGTCTTTGGACAAGGACTTCCCCATTCGGAGAGTCAGGATGTCAAAGTCCTCCTTGGTAGGTCAGGGGATTCGTAGGGCAAGGACTTCCTCATCCAGACGAGAGTAAGGACAACAAAGTCCCTTATTGGAAGTTCAGGGTACTCGTAGGGCAAGTACTTCCCCAATTGGACGGGCTCTCTTGGACAAGGTCCCTTTCAGTTGAGCCCATGGGCAAAGGCTGCTCCATTCCGTAGAGCTGTATCTAATCACGCTCCTTTTGGCAGGATACTAATGCGCCAACGCCTTCCTATTCCGTAGAGCTGTATCTAGTCAGGCTCCCTTTTGGCAGGATACTATTGGAGCAACGCTTCCCATTCCGTAGAGCTGTATCTGGTCAGGTCTCCTTTTGAATGGGTACCCAAGGAGCTGTATCTAATCAAGTCTCCATTCCCTGCCTGGAGAAACAGGTCCGCATCTAAATCCCTCTAGTTCATCACAATAACCCCTTCAGAGTTCTCTAATCCTCGAATCATCAACACTGGTTCACTTCTAAGCTACCCAGGTGGACACTCACTAGAACGTCGCTATGCTTATTCAGGCAGTCAACGATTTACCTGTGAGGTGATCCCTCTTGGTCTCTCTTGATTGCTCACCACTGCATCCGAGACAGAATCATCCACCAGCCAAGTGCCTACTCTTAGCTTTGGTGGTTCTCCAAGCAATGGCCATCACTTTTACCGCTAACCGCTGAGCTCCACTGCATCCGAGACAGGATCATCCACCAGCCAAGTGCCTACTCTTAGCTTGGTGGACCTCCGAGCAAAAGCCATCCACTGAGAACCGCTGACCTCCATTACTGGAGAGGGTAGAGTAGTGTTGAGCTTTTACTCCATGAGCTGGTTGATTTACCAGTATCATTTTTGTTGGATCCACCTCGAATACTCGGTGGTAATCCCACGCTTGGTGGAGTCTCCATACAGTATTTGAGGTAGCGGGGAAGCGAGACGCCGGCCAGGGCGGGATACAGGGGCGGAGAGTAATGTGGTGGGTCCAGTTTTCTCCGGGGAGCACGGTTTGACGCCCGATTTCTCTGAAATAGAAGAATTGTACTATTTTTGGTCAGTTCCACACAGTCCTTACATTTTTTTTTAAAGTTCTACTGGTCTTAAAACTTCTCAAGCAGAAATTTGGGCACTTCAGATCCTGCTGGGACTTGGCGCTGTTGGGACTAAGTGCTGGAAATGGTGGTCACCAGTGTTGGGAGGTTGGATTTTTAGGTTCAGCCAATCAAAAGATTAGGGTTAGGATTCATGGGGGTTTCCTTGTGCGCGAGCTAAATTTAAAGCATATATTGATAAATTTTCATGGGTATCGCGTCAGACAAATATGGTGTTTGTGGACAAGTGTGTTTGGGGCGAAAAATATCAAAGAACGTCATGAAAGCCATATAAATCGTGAGATACTTGACAGAATGGTTCGAAGGTGCAAACATCTTCGTTACGTCTCTTCCAGCTCAGTCAGGAGTGGGTTTCCTCGCGGTTCACCCTCTTCCTCAGCTTGTGATAGTGATAAAATGCCCGCAAAGAGATAAGAGATTATATTGAGTGTGCAATATAGATGGCGGCGGACGTCATTAGATTCAGAGAACTGTTAATCATCCCTGTCTACTTGGTTTACGGAGTTGATCGATCGGTTATGATGCGATGATACATATTCATACTAACATTCGTGAGATTCGAATTCACCTCCGTGTTATTAGAGTTCTGAGTTTGTTTTTGTTTACGTCAGGAGTAGTGTGTCCTTTTTAAACTTGTACTCTTCTTCAACACTTCAACACTTCAGTCCAGCCGTCCACCCACCCACTGAGTCACATTCAGGTATGTATTATTGATGATCAGAATGCTTATTCAGCATCTCAGTTGAACAACTTACTAACTCAGTCCTCCGCATTGTCTTCCATTTGGTAGAAGAACTTAGCAACAATGAACGACCACGAATCAGAGAAGCGGACGTGACCGGCTCTGCTGGACAACTAGCATCCACGACGGCTCAACCCAGGGACAGCTCAGGTTACAGAGCATAATCCAGATATGCGTGGAGCAACCACCATAACAACATCGAGCAGCAATCAAACCAGACCAGCAACCAGCAACTGTGACGCCATTACGAGACTGACTGGAGCCATCGACGCATGAGATGATCAACGTGCCTACCTGTTCGGCGTGGTCAGGCGGAGCCCCTGGACCATTTGACCAACTCGGTGGCTTCCTGAACAACAAACCACCGTCGCACTTGACGACACCACACTCAATGAGAATCCTGCAACACTGTCAGGCGAGACCGACGGGAATACAATGAACCCCTTTGACAGTTCTAGATGTTCCAGAGAACGACCGCCAAGAGTAGACTGTGCTGCCTCTTCGTTTCCAGGTGATGTTCCGTCGAGGAGGACCTGAGACTTGTCTCTAAACGAGGTGGCTCAACTCGGGTGCCACTGCCAGTTTATCGACCGCGACAATACCCTCTGGAGTGCTGCCGTGCTGTTGAAAGTCCTGTTGAATGGTAACGACTTGCTACTCATCAGAGGTGACGTCTAAAGGGTTGGAGACCTTTCACGGCCCACAAAGAGCAACGGCCGGTCACTGGAGACTCAATCATGGTTCATCCGACCTACAGGACCGTCCTCAGTCGACTCATACACTGTGTTTCAGACCGTATCTCGGAGGAAGCTACTCATGTCAATGACTATCGCTCAGTGGAGCACCTACATCTTCATCTCTTTGTGGTGCCTGAGGAGGAACTCATCATATGTCCGACTATCGCTTAATCAGGAGCAACCACACATCATTCGTATGCTACTGTCTATCCCTGCTTCAGTCGACTCCCCCGTCCTTTCAGTTATACCGCCTGTCTCCGAAAAAGGTGGTGGTACAACTGGTTCAGTCGCACAGCGGATTTGACCTCTGTATCTCGGCTAGACGAGTCCAGTTACTCGGTGGTTTTCAAGTCGCACATTCTGCTGCACTTCATGTTCCGCGAGGACCCGCCCAACTCGGTGCTCAAGTACCTCAAACAGCACCCCAGCCTGCTCAACTGCCAGGGAATTCGACGATAACAAGGTGGAGGACTCGACGGCGGGTCCGAGGCTTCCGTTGAGGTTCTCTTACGCTACAACTACCTCCAGCTCCAAACATTGAGGTTTGATGAACAACAGGGCGACTACGTGAGACCAAAGTATCTGCACTGAGACGACGACCAAGTCTCTGTCGGCGGACAAGGGCCTTCTCAAAGAGTTCCAGTTGATTTTAGACCAGGGGCTGGCGCTGTTAAAGTGGGGATATTATGAGGAGCGCAAGGAAGACACGCTGCTGACGGCGTTCCGGCTGCTTGTGGAAGAGGTGCTGGTGATCTACTTGTACGAGTCGCTCAACCAGGGCATCACCAACGTGCTGGACTACTAAGTTGACAAATCCACGTCACAGGTAGTTCCATGCCTCAAGACGGCCAAGCAGATGGATTACACCACCAAGATCCACGTGCCCAATATCAAGCACGCGCCCACGTCGCTGACAGACTCGCTGGAAGACTATCGGCCCCGACTGATCTCATCCGACAACAGTATCTGGCTGAGGAGGCTCGAGAGACCGAGAAGCAAGGCAGCGGCTACAGGAAGTCGTCTGATGCCACTATTCTGGGTGGAGCCGTGGACCGAACTGCTTCCCAGTGTCGGTCAGTGTCCCATTCCACTGACTCTGGAGTCGTTACCGCCCAGCAGATTCAGTAGCAGGCTCAAGAGTAGGCGTTGGATCTCGTATCCCACTACACAGCGCTAGGTAGAGCACATCAGACGAGGAAGAAGCGGCGTTGGTGGCCATCCTGAAGGAGGACCCGTGGTTCTTTCCGTCAAGTCCAGAAGAGCCGATGCAACGACAGTGGCGCGTTACATTCCTTTCCACCGACCGCGCGACTCCAAGGCCAAGACGAACGACTTCTCCACGAACATAACCGTTGTCAAGTGTGTTAGTGAGACTGTTAACGACGACACCCGCCGAGAGTGTTACGTGACCGTTGGTCAGTCAGGATGATTGTGGTCGTCACCGAAGTACAACTCGATACTTGCTCTCGTTAAGGAGCAAGAACACATCGATATGAGTTTGGTGCTGGTGAGTCATGCTGAGGCTAATGAATCCCCAAGTCTGTTGGAATCCGCTTTGAAGCTCTACAGTTGAACTGGAGTTTAAGCGTACAAGCAGCAACCATTCTGCGGTGGATGTTTTTGATTATAGACCAGTAGTAACAGGAACCTTGACAAAATGAGCAAAGACAATAGCACGTACTCATTCACGAGCTAGCGATTGTAATACAGTAGCGTCATGGTGATAAAGGCACTGACATTTAACCTGCAGGTTGTATGTGTCGATGAAGACGGTTCAGAAATTTTTGTAAATATCGAAGAGATAGTAGAGTAGGCACGTCCTTGAACATTTGGAGGATCTTTCCTATCACTTCCAAGAGGCTGATGACCCTGTAAGTCAGTCTAGTCCCGTTTGCCTCTCTTCAATAGGACCACTGTCTTGTAGGCCATGGTATCCCTGTGAAATGAATGCTGAAGAGAAGTTGAGCAGATTTGGTCTTACTGCCTTGTTTTCTATGCTTCTTGATGGCCTTTGCCTTGGGCGTATCCGGGGCAGGCGCCTTCTGAGGTTCGAGTGGTTGATGGCTGCCGTTAGAGGTACAGTATTTAGGGAAACATCGATGGTACTTTGAGGGTGATGGGGACTCAAGGAATATAATAATCAAATCGCCATTGTTCTGGAAGCATTTTGGAGGAGTTAGATTGAGTTCTCTGAAATCGTAAAAAGTGAGAGTTGGTGCTAAAACTTGGCAAGTGACATTGGAAGGGGAATAGGAGGTACAAAACGTATCTTTCCACTCTTATAAATACGCTGGTTAAGTACCCACAGCCACAGGGGTACATCTAAGATGGCTAGGAGGAGTTATGTTGTCGGTTGAATTCGGAGGGTGGTGCTAAAAGTTTCCAGGAAGATATAGGGAGTACATATATGGTCGGTATCATTAGAATCTCCGTAACCAAGAGAATACACCTGTTAGCTCAGAATGGCAATGCGAGTATTTATGACGGAGCTAGGTTCTGTTCTCCAGATACAGTATGCACGGTGAGATTCAAACAATGGCGAGAAATAGGAAGGTGTTACTAGGAGGGGAAAGGGGGCCGATTTAGAGAGAATAATAGAGAATTATAAACATAGCAGCACAATTTTGATTCAATAGAAATAGGTTTTAGACGTTAAGCTGACCTCTTATATTTTTCCCAGGAAAGTTGAAGTGGACACAAGTCATTCAGATTAGAAGGGAGGTAACATACAAGGGCTCCACGGTGCACAAAGAGAGACCGCATTTCAAGTATCTGAGTCCATTTTTCTCGCAATTCATATTTGCTACTTGTATGGCCAATGTGTTAACAAGTAGAACTGCGAGTGGAAGTGAAGCAAGGGGGAAAAATGTAGTAGGGGAGTCTTGAACGGTGTCATTCGAATTGCCCAGATCTCAGGAATACTCTCGTCAAGTCGCCATGGTAATGTGATCATTTTTGAAGATATTGATCCAGCCAACCGGAGAGAGGCGTCATAGTAACTCACAGAACTGCAGCTAAACTCTCCAAAAATACTTCCATTGCTATAGCGAGTGGATAAGAGTGTTAATGAAGCCATCAGAGACAGGTGGTGCCTCTCATATCCTTCTTACTATCACTTTAAAAGAATTAAACCCGAAACACCATGTCTCCACCTATATCTCAACTGCACATAGCTCCCTCAAAAATAGTCGTATTATCATAAAAAGGTGACCAGCGTATTCCTTTCTTCCCTATGAGTCTTTTGATACCATTTAAGCACCTCATTATACTACTTTCCAGCGTTTGGCCGCAGCCGTCCCAATTCTACTTGACTATACAAGTGCCCCCAGCTCTGTCAGAAAAGGTCGTATCACCACGGCGACTGGTTCATTGTTATTATCAGAGTGAACTGTACTGGTAAACATATCGTTAGTTCAACATCTTTACATATTTCAACATCTAGCAAGTTACTCGTTTTGGGCACCTTGTTGAACACCTAATAACCGTATTATTGAAGTTAATGACTTGGAGGCTGAACAGAGATCCAGATTGGGTATATCTAGGATGTGAGACTTGTGCTTTAAGTCGTTGAGAGCCAATTCTGTAATATGGTAACGGATCCACTAAGTCTCTAGCCATCTCTTTGTCCTGTAACGGGTACAAGAGACAGAATCTTCATGGTCTAGCCTTTATTCTCAATCTCATCTCGAAAGGCTGTTTCTATCCGAAACCTGGAAGACAGTAAAAGAAAAGACCTCCTGCCAGGACCGGTTTCAGAGTCGAGATCCGTGCGGAGATAACTGGAGACTCAGAAAAAGCAATTTTGAAAGTCGCAGAAGGTCCATAAGCTGCCAAGGTGATCTTGGTCCCATTAAGGATAATAAAAGATAAAATGCGGCAAAAATGGCAAAAAAACGACAAAAAAGACGATATGAAAAAGCGGCAAAAATGACCTAAAAAAGATGACGACTCGGTTCTCCACTTTTAACTCAGCTCCCATGGTGACACTACTCTGCTTTATTTCTGACACACATTGGAGGAGATCTGAAACATGGCACAGATATTACCAATGTCACATTCAAGCTCGTCCTCCTCGAGCTTCTTCCTGTCCCCACACACCACTAGTGTATATTACAAGTACAGAGGATCTTGAATTTAACTGGGAAGGAAGAGAGACAAGATCTTCTTACATTGTCCACCTTTTCCACTTGGTGTGTAGTCACCTCCGTTGTTGTGCAAGGTAGAGATGGTGCTCAGCTGGGAAGTGGCTTTGAACTACATCCGAGCCGAGCCCGCCAGATGCCATCTCCCTTCGGAGTCTCCAGATAGTTCTTCCATGTAGTCTCCTTGGCCGTCTTGTTCTTTCAGACTTCCCAGAGGACCATATTGACAAGTCCTAAAGATCATGTCCATAGTCCTAGTAATGTTTTATTCTTTCCGGTTTGTTATTGCATCCTTCTTCATCACTATTATGTCTTTCAAGCAGCCCTGGAGGTGGCCGTTCTACGCATTTTGCTCTATATGCGATCCTCTTGACCCTTGCTGACCCGACCATGGAAACTTATGGTGCTGTCGTAGTCCCGCCGTTTCGTCTCTTCCGTGACATCACTTTCCGACCTACCCACCTTGCTTTCCCAGTCAAGTAGGTAGTGGTTTGACATGCTCGCTTTGTGCTCCTGGGAAGAGCGTGTCATGGGATACACTACAGTACTTATGAGTCTCTGGTGTGTAGGTTGAGGTCACTCTCCCTCGCAATTTGCATTTGGGGAAGGTTGTGCACAGTGTACACCATTCAGCGGAGTTGACTTGCCCAAACAGTTACTATCCGATTTGCCAATTACGGGAAGATCTTCCTACTTTAGCTTATATCCATTATGGCGCGAGTCACGCAAGAACTACTCTTTACGATCTCTTCCATACTTTTTGAGCAATCCAACACTCGCAGGCAGCAGTGGCAAGTGTATCTTTTTTATTTTGAATTATAGTATCTACAGGAAGTCTCATCAGCGATAATACACTGTACCTTGTAGCTCTCGTGAATGAGACGTTAAAGGGTATCTAAAACTATCCTAGGGATCGGATCCTGGTAATCAGCAACAATGGGTATCATACTCTGCTCCACTCGGCTTATCATGTCCACGATTCATCGTAAAGAGTACATATTGGAAACATCCACCAGTAGCTCTGCAACTCTTCTCCCATAATCCTCCTCAAACGAACACAAATCAAAGCTCTCATAACCTCAGTCAATCACAGCCTCACTCAACCATCTGATTCGCCAGAAGGATCGTACGGCAGTTATCACAGCCTTCTGTGTCGGCTTCGACCTGCCTTGAGCGATTCCTCCATAATCGCTATGTCGATCACATCTGCTCTTTGGATCACAGCCTCCATGGACAACTGTCATTGGCTAACATGCTGTTCTCCGATTGCCACAGCTCTTCGCTTGCGTTCCAACTGGTCCACACGATCAGCCGTGGCGCACAGCTCTTGCTTGCACTCCAGCTTGACTGCCATCTCCTCCAATGCCATCATAGTCATTGACGTTCCAACAAAAAGCTAGCAACCCTGCTCTCTTCTCTCGCAAGTCCACAACCTTGCTTCAATGTACTTCTTTCCGTCAGTCCATTTCCACTTGCTAAGCTCACTATAATCGAAACCCTCATTTAGCTCGCACATTGTTCACTCTAAGCTGATCGTGTCGTCATAAGCTCTTCGGTCATAATCTTTGGTTGTAGGTTGGCCAACCAACCGTGTCCTCCCCTCGTTGTCGAGCAGCACCACACCTCTTAGCAGATAGTCATCATCTTCCAGCTAGCGCTTTCTGTTCACTCTTCATACACCCAACCCACCATCCTTCCATACTCACTCCATACTCATTCCACACTCTTTCCGTCCTCCACACTCACTCTTAAACACTACCCCTCAGCCTCCTCCAATAAAGTGAGTGGAAGGTGTTCCGAGGGGGTGCCGCCTACCTTGTTTAAATCGTTGTTATCAGATCATTGGTCCTGGTGTGTCGGCTTGGTGTAATCTCTGGTGTTGATACAGTAGTCGCCTGGATGTGAAGACGTGTGTCACAATAAAACCCAATGTGAGGGGGAGGTACCATTTTTATAAGCACCAGCTTGCTCCTTCTCAACCCCTTTTTTCATGCATTCGGCATGCAAGTCAGCGTACATTGACTTAACCAGATAATTACCTGAAGCTTAGTGATGCGAAAGGTACCATACATGTCTATTCCACGGTATTCAATACTCAAAAAACACCTCCACACCCAATTCTAATATATCATATCATCAGGTGGTACTAGAGACTTTCAAGGTATCAAAATGATCCCCCAGACCTCTGTCAGGTCGTCAATAGGCCCCGTCGGATATTGGAGAAGTGGAAAGCTGGTTGTACTAAGCTGAAAATGGGCGTTTAAACAGACATAGGATACAGCAGCAGAGATAAAGTGCCTATCATTCGGTTACCCCTGCGAAGAGGACAATATCTATCTGTTATCTTTGGAATCCGGTGAATACCCTGGTCAAGTCTACGTCAAGTCTACGTCTTGTATGGGTATATCTGAATGAAATATGGGAAGTTATCTGAGTGCAGTATTAGGTGGTGTGGGTATTAGGTGCAGTAAGAGGGATGAAAGAGGAGACAGCGAAAATGTACCGGTATGAGATAGACTGCAACACCTTGAGGTACAAAATGGTCAAGGAGCTGTGACGATGCGAGCATTTCTGATTAACTTGGGGGCTGTCATCTTAGTCGGTCTGGAGGAGATTAAAGCGAATGAGCGGGGGTAAAATAGGCATGAAAGGCAAAAGGGCAAAAAATGAGTTGCTATAGTCTATGGAATGATTTGATGAACCTTCCGTTATATTGGTGGTATTTTTGGTCATGCAGGAGGGAGTTCTGAAAATTGTAAAATTGATAAGAGGGTTTCCGTGATAGAATGGGAAAGATAGAAGGGAGAACACAGATAGGTACCATTGGGACGTGATAACTCCCCCGAATACGTTGGTCAAGTCTGTTTCTAGAAGCTGGTGGTGAAGTTAGGGCAGTTCCGTGGCAAAGAAAAATTCTGTGTTTCTGTTTCACGGCTGACAAAGAGCTACCAGGAGAGTTATAACGAGTGTAACCAGAAGCACCCTTCTTCAGAGAAAATACCGGACAACTCTGTATAATTATTTTGGTATTATTGAAGGGGATGGAGGGTATGATATGTCGGGAGGGTTGAGTGGAGCGGGGTTAAATGTGAGGAGGATACGGTATCAGATATGACAAGAGTATTGTGTAAATCTACTGATCGCGGAGAGACACTGGTCAAGTTTCCATGTTCGTAAGAGTACTTCTGAGGGAGTTAGATGCGGTTCAGCAGTAAAGTAGAAGTGGGGTCGTTAGTGAAAAGGGGGGTGCGGGTACAATAGGGGGACTTACATGGTAACAAACGAATCGGTAGGCATCGATGAAGCCGATGGTCAAATAGTCATGAGTTTGCAGGCATTTTTGATGAAGTTGGGTGCAGTTATGTAAGCAGACCAATATGAATCCCTCGGCTCATATAGCGGTATAGAGATACTAGCAGAAGGAACATGGTATCACTGTAACATGCAAACTTACAGATTCAGAATGATCGAGTTCCAATTACGATGCTGGTATTTCTGACGGATCTAGGACCGGGTATATGAGCAACTATATGGGAGAGTTGGTGTACAAAGTTCAAACGAGGTATCGGAAGAGAGGTATTAAATGGATATAAGCGGTCAGATTAATGGGCGATCTAGGTCTCTATTTTGTTGTGATTATGTTTGGTGATTTGAGGGCCGCTCTGTGTAGCGTTGAAACCAAAACAATTTTTCAAAAGGTTTCTCCTCTTTTCCCCAAGGGGTAGATTCAAGGGGAACTGGAGGAGTTGGATCTCCCGATCTCTATGAGCCCATTGGTTTAGTCGGCTACGTATATATTAGTATTTCTGAGGGAGATGAAAGCAGATGTGAATTCTGGTAGATATGGAGTCGAGGAGAAAAAAGTTGGAATATTGTAAGAGGAGAGCACTGAATGGTATATATGGGATAACGAAGTTCGTACTAACACAGTGACCAAGTATCCATGTGGATGGGAGTATTTCTGAGAGAGCTAGACAGTGTTGTGTTGAAAACTAGAAATGCGAGAGTCAAGCAAAAAAAATAACGCTAGAGGACGAAAGAGGACATGAATGGTACCATTGTGATTCTTCAGCGGTGAGGAATACATCGGTCCAGACCCCATGGATATACGGGTATTTGAGGGTGATGAGTGGCCCAGAAGGTTTGGGTGCCCATGTGTTAGACGGTCTTGGGGTTAAAAGTTGAAAAATTGTTAGTAGAAGTGACCTAAATGATAATCCAGCAACCTCCAGGTGACTGAAACACTCTGGTCAAGTCCGCATTATGGTGTGAGTATTTCTGATGAAGTTAAAGAGACACCTGCTTGACCCAGTCTGGGCACAAACCCAGCCTCTGGCTTAAAAGTTGGTGATATGACAATGGACAGCTCTTTCAGAATCCCTGTAGACCTCCGAGCTAACTCTTGGGCCCTGCTCGTGCTGTTCTGAAAATGGCTCTACTGTTCACTTATGACATACAAACTGGTCCCTTACTCATCGATGTCCATCATAAGTGTCCCATTTTTAAGTTTTTCGTATCTATGCATGATTATGCATAATCATGCAGGTTCATTTTCCATAGAAAATGGAATTATTTGAACTACGTAGAATCCAAAAGAAACATTAGCCAGCTTGATGCTGTAAATAATGCCACATACATCAACCCCAAGCGACATAAAGGCTGAATGTATCACACAGACACAATGATTCCTCTTATACATACCGAGGAAGACGGACTCTCGCTCTGATTCCTATTGAATGTAGCTCCTATCCGACTGGGTTCCGATAATGCAATTCCGTTAACCTTATCGCCAATCCACCTTTGTCTACCCTTCTTATCCTCTAATGAGAGCCCAATACCTTATTCTTTCATATGTTGGCGTGGTAACTAATTGGCCCTTCTAACCCCACCTAAAATCATTTAAAGGTCAAAACAAACATTTAAGGAACCCTTCTTATATCAATTAAGATTGTTATCAATTATGTATATAACTGTCCTTTCCTTCTCCATTCCTCTCTTCTTCCTCGGGGCCCTCCCCCCTCCCGTTTTCTTTTCCTAGCGGAATTTTCTTTCGAAAGTAAAACTCCTAGCCCCACAAAAACCTCTGCCTCGCTGGCAACCTCAACGCTGATTCATCAGCGGAAAAACGGTTCGTTTGTTTGTTTTCCAACCGTATACAAAGGAAAATTGGCGATTACGAGTGGTTTACACTCAGTCTCCTCCGCTTCTGGGAGATTAAAGTAAGTCCAACGGTGGTTTACACCTCAGCTTTGTGAGAAGCGAAAGTAATCCAACTCGGGTGTGTTCGGTTTGTGGGTGTGTTCGGTTTGTGGGTGTGTTCGGTTTATGGCTGTCCTGATGAGACAAAGTACAAGAGGCGTGATTAGGCTAGCGTCGAAACACCACCCTGTGGTGTAGACAGCCACTAGCTGGATATAGATGAAATTGTTTATTGATTGATTGTATGAAAGTAGAAGTCCCAGGGACTTGTACCTTGAGAAGGTGGTGTACTGGTTGCTACAAGGGCTGGTCTCCGTACTTGTAATGATACTTGTAGGGAACTCTATCGGATGTTACCGACTTCACGCAAGCTTGTGTGGCCGAGTTAAACCAATCTTTTGCACTAGCATCCCCCAGGATGCCTCCAAGGTGAGTCTTGTTGTTCAATGAGTCCTGTTCTGAGTTATCTACAGGATCGGGGGAATCTTGATATCGATTGACTTTATCATACGAGCTAAGTTCTTGAGCTTTGGCTACAACAATACCACTGAGGCGATGTGCAGGGCGTGTGTAGGCAGCTCGAGGCTATCATCTCCCCGTACGAGTCTGATCTGACTACTACCAAGCAGTCTGGCTAAACTCCTTTTGATATCGCCGTTATTGACATTGCCGACGTTCGACGATGGTCTTTGCTATACACCCGGGAGCAGGGGGCTGCTCTTTCCAAGCGTGACATACGGATCAGGGCTCTTGTTGAAGTCAGAAGGAGCTACGGAGCGTCAAGAGCTATGATTCCCAGCAGTTCCAGGAGGTGTCTTAGAAGTGCTCTCAATGATGAGCATCAGGAGCTGCGGTCTCACATTCATCTGGAGAGACTGGTGGGGGCGGTGGTTGATCTCTGGGAGCTCTGGAACCAGGTGCCTTTGGCGACTCTGAGCTCACTGCCAATCATTTCAACTGCAGACGAAGTACAATCTTCTGAGTGGCGGTGCCCCTGACAGCACTCGAGAGCTTGCTGATGGCAAGACTGGTCTCTCCCACCCCTGTGAATCTCGCCACCCTTACTTTTATACAACTTGTGATTGTGTTGAAGTTTCAATTTGCTAAACTGATTCTTCCCCTTTGCTTGCCTCTGACGGTAGCTGCTGTCTTGGGTCATCAGAACAGACAAATAATCGCAGGAGCCCTAAAAGGTTCCACCACTGTTCTGTTTCGGGAAACTGTAGATATGGATTATCAGATTGAGAGTGTCAAACTCGGATCTACATGATAGATTGACAAGAGGGTGGTACTGTACTCCTTCCTGTCAAGGGGAATAAAATCATTGCCTGTGGCTGAGTCTCTCTCGCTCCACTGGTAGACATAACTTGATCAACAGATGGTGCGGTTAATGAGTGGCTATCCGTGGTTAGCAGCGAGCGTTCAAGATATTCAGGTCGAAGGAAAGCCAGTGAGTTTGCCATAAGACATCTTACAGTAGGAAGGCCATAAGCGTACTGTGGGCTCAGATAGTGCTCTAATCGGCTCAATCCTGTGTTTAGAGCAAGTGAACCAATGGTGTCTACCACCTCGTTGAGCTCTACATGTAATCATAAGTAGCGATCAGACTTGTCAAAGCGGAGTTGCAGTATGGAAGTCTTATTTGCAAGCGAAAAAAATATTGGCATAGATGAGTTCTTCTTAGAAGAAATGCCATATCTCTTGTAGGTCGCTGATACTAGTTGTTTTATGGCTCCACACATAAAAGAGACCTCTCTACCAGACGTTGGGATTCAATAAATCATGACAGTGTAAAGGCATATTGGAAGAAGAAGTCCCCATATCTTTTCGGTTTGCTTAGAACTACAAGTACTGTACGCATCTGTGGGGTCGGTAAGGCATTTACATCTGCAAGATGGAGTGAACTCCTTTCAGAAAGTGACCACTTGCAAGGTGGACAAGTTTCATGTCAACATGGATACTCTATGAGTCTCGTTTTGCGTGTAGGTTGTGGCCATTCTCCTTGACAATTGAATTTGGAAGTTTTCATTATCACCCCAAAGATCATAGCTATCCTGCTTCGTTCTTCTGATAAATAAGTAGTACGAGGGCAACATGGATCCCCTTCACCTAAACGATCAAAATGCCAAAGTGAAATGAAGGAAACATCTCCTTACAGTAGTGTCATCAATACCGGATCCTTGTACCCGTATACCTATAATAGTCGTTCACAGAGCCTGAATCTCAGTCGTTTCCGGAGGAGACTAGAGTAGACAATTACAAGTACATCGGTTCTCCCCCCTAACTACAACACACGTCCCATGTAGTCGTGATATTCTCACGAAGTGACCAGGGAAGCTCTTCTGGATCTTCTGGCTCTTCTTGTGCATTGGGCTCTTCTGGTTCGCCGGTATCTGAACAGTCTCCTGCTCGTCCCATCTCAGTCCGTACGGTACTTTTTTGGTTGGGGCCCTGTGATTGTTGTCCTCTTTTAACTCTTGAATATTCAACGAGCCTCATCCACCAGGATTCTTTACTTCCAAAACCAACTTATTATTAATTAATTAAAAATTGAAAAAAAAATTGAAAAAAATTGAAAACTGAATGTACTGTACTGCACCAAATGATGGATCAGTACATCAAACATTTCAAAGACAGGTTTCCCGAGGCATTCAGAATCAAGTCGACATCTTCTCCTGTTCACGATCGAACCCTGGCTGCTGGACATCTTTCACTTTGCAAAACTTCAGATTACAAGCTGGTTCCTGTGAAATTTCCCCACAGAACCGCAAAAAGTTGGCAGATGATGATGGAGACTCTGGCTGGGACTGATTTGATGAAGTTTCCGTTTAAACAGATTTACGATGATGTCTTTTGGTTTTCTTATTATTGGTATTTGGGGGATGTGGAGCGTGACATGATAGAGGATGAAGGAGAAGAAGACGACAAAGGTGCAGGAAGAGAGAGAGGTGTAACCGAAGGGTCATTGGGAAGGGAAACTCGACTACTTGTACAAGTATCCAAAAGCGAGAACACAAATGAAATAAAAACCGAGAGCGTATTAGAGGGTATTTAAACTGAGCGCTGGTTGATTGTGGCGTATTCCGCGGTGGTATCAAATGTGTCTCAACTCAAGACCTGTATGTAATCTTACAGACCCAAAAACGAGGAATAAATTGCTTTCAGAAAGTCAATCTTAAAAGCTCTCTCTAATATTTTTTTTATTGTGAGATTGGAGTGGGTCATGAGTGTCTTCACAACCCCTTGGATCTGTATCAGTTCCCTGACAGTTAGATTTCACTTAGGAAACACTTTTTCATGTAAAAAGATGGTCGGATAATTAGAAGTGATAACATTATATTAACCCTGTTACGTCGGGATTTGATTTTCTTTTCATTGTTTCCCTAATTTTTTTTAGCACCCTGGGTCTCGATAAGGTTGGGGGGATTTTTGTAGGTACCCGTTGAGCATTTCAACAAATCAATTACTACAATATGCAACCTTAAATAAAATAAGGTTCAATATATATGATGGTGTTGTTGTGAAGTTGAAACTTTTGGATAGCTGAGAGTCTCTTGTGTTTGAGAAGCCCACACGTACAATGGATTTTTTAAAAAATAAAATAAAATAAAATAAATTTAGGGGGAAAATAAAATTATTGCACAGTACTCGCATCGTACTGAACTGTACCCTGTAATTGTAAAAGAAAACTGGGACATTGGAAGGAGGTGTCACACGTAGAAACATGGTACGATACTGTACATGTACTCGTACACTAAAATACAACTCGTAGTATCATAATTCATTACAAAAATCCAAAAGCTATTTGTAGACTATTTGCTGTTATCAACAACAATTCGCCCAAGAACCTTTCCATCAGTCATAGCCTGGTAGTAGTCGTTGAGCTTGGAAAGTTCACCCAACTTGTAATGGCTCTTGACCATTCCTCGGGCATAGAAGTCAATTGCCTCCTGGGCATCCTGTCTGCCACCAACGTAAGTACCCTTGATGTTGAAGGACTTGAACACGTGAGTGAAGATGTGGGACTTGACATATCCATTGGGAGGCAGAGCGACAAGCACAATGGTTCCAAAAGTACGAACATACTTAGTAGCCTCTTCGACAGCCCGGTCACTGACAGCACAATTGATGACTCCCTGAGAGCCACCATTGGTGATCTCGTTGATCTTGTCAACGACGTTGTCCTTCATGAAGTCCACAAAGTGCTCGGCTCCGAGCTCCAGACAGAGCTTGCCCTTGTCATCACCTGTGTCAATTCCAATCACTCGGTAGCCCATAGCCTTTGCGTACTGGATGGCGTAGGTTCCAAGTCCTCCTCCAGCTCCAGTGACGGTCATCCAGCCACCCTGCTTAACACCGGAAGTCTTGACTGCTCGGTAAACTGTGAGACCAGCACAGAGAATAGGGGCGACACCGGCCAGATCGACACCCTCAGGAATTCTAGCAGCACAGGCAGCGTCCAGAAGAGCGTACTGCTGGTAAGAGCCGTCAACAAAAAAACCCGACATGGTGGGGGTCTGACAGTAAGAGTCCTCGCCCATTCGGCAGGGCTCGCAGGCAAGACAGGACGAGTTGATCCACTTAACACCAGCAAGATCACCAATCTTCCAGTTGGTCACGCCGTCGCCCAGAGCGACAACATCGCCTGCTCCCTCGTGGCCTCCGACAAGGGGGAGCTTGGGGGAGAAGGGTAGATCTTTCTGCCAGTCACCGTTCCAGATGGACAGGTCAGAGTGGCAAACGCCAGAGTACTGCACGTGGAGTAGAATCTGGCCTGGGCCTGGCTTGGGCACAGGGATGTCTCTGTACTCGACAGGACCACCGACAGTGTCGAAAACCATGGCCTTCTGGGTTGTAGGAAGAGTCTGTGTCATTGTAGTTGTAGATATTGGATGTGGGTTGTTGATTTTCTTCTCATCGTGGAAATGGCGGGTATAAATAGTAGAAAGATGAGGGGAACCATTGCTGGTTTGAGGTGTATTCCAATAGTGACCTAGAGCTGAGATTGGGTTCGACAATGAGTTGTGGAGATTGAGTGTTGAGTTACACAAGCGATGTTCGATGACTTGGTGGCATTGAGGTTGGTCTAGTAACCCTTACCACGAGGATACTGGAAAAACGAGTCAGGAATAAAAGAAGTCAATTGACAGTACAGTACTGTACTGGTGACACCACAATTGAACTACAAGTAGCCCACTTTGAATCATACACTTTCACCAGTTTACCCACTGACCAAATCACAGACCTAAACCAACCCCGCATAGGCCTGCATATCTGAGGCAAGATAGATACGCACGATTTTGTGTTGGTTAGGAAGAGGGGAAGCGACATCGATTCAACTGTACGGACACCCGGAAGGACATAAAATATGTACGGTCTTTAATTTCTTTGGTATTTCTCACAAGCCAAGGGAAGAAGAGTGTAGGCAAGAGTCTTTGAGAGATAATTGCCGAACACGTGGAGCACAGTACAGTACCCCGGTGATCATGTATCGTCGTATTTCCCCTTTCCAACACCGACCGGGCACCGAAACTCAGTATCTATGCCTTTCTCAGCATCTTCGAGTTACCTCCTTGGTTGAGCCGTGTATCATGTTTGAGCGCAAGCTTCTCACACACTAAATCGACTGTCTGGTGGGTTGGTGCATCCATGCAGCTAAGTGTACGAAAGTACACACGACAAGAAAAAGGCAATATGAAGGAATAGTTACTCGATTTTTTTACCCATTCTTCTTAAGAAATGCATATCCTCGATTTAACATATCCATAGTTGCTTTTTCTCACCCCCTGGGCTTTCCGGGGACTTTTGTTTCAAGTGTTGTTACCCCACACCACAAAACCTTATTTGAATCGGATCAGTCCCGTTTGCCCTATCTCCCTTGTGGATGCGTAGCTGGTTACCCGAAAGAGAAATCCACAGAAGCCCCCACTCTCGTTTTCGTTTCAGTGATTGCGGAGTTTGGGATCATGAGTCCCTGTGACCAATCAAAAGAGCTGATGGGTAAATTATGGCGAAATTGCGCATTTAGCACAACGAGAATACACAGGAAAAGCGGCTGAAGAGGTGGGAGCAGCTCGGAGGGTGGATCTTTCCAGATCTTCCAAATACGGGTATCCCCCCTGGAAAGGACTGTCAGAGGTATTCAAAAATATTTGTCGTTTGATTGACCGAGTACTGTGGATGGAAGGAGTGTAGTTTCTGGAAGAGGGCCATGAGTCACGCCCTCACCTACCTCAAGCCTCTTATATACACTATTGTCTACCACCAAGGTCACCACCAAGGTGGCCTTCGACCTTCTTTTATAATTTCTTGATTTCTTGTAGAAATCATTTTAAATAAAATAAGCAACAGGTTATCAATGGTCTAGGTATTAATTGTCACTGTAATGGGTACAGTATATATCCTCCCCGTTGATGTTGCCGCTAACGATGATGATTTTTGACCTTCCTTGGCACTTACACTACCTCATCAACAGGCTAAAGACGACTGACTACGACCCTGGACTGCGTATCCAGCCATGAGTACGGGATCCCCACTCCTGTATCTACAAAAATTACTCCAGGACCTACACAGGGCACTGAACTCTCACGAATACGAACAGAGAGATTTATGAACAGAAACTACGGGTCCCAGGAGAATTGCTTCTACTAACACAGTCCCTGGATCTCTACAGGAGCTATTGTACAACTCCGACAAACGCATATAATAAGCGATATCTGAAGGTCACCAGGGTAAAAGAGTATAGTGACTACCAAAATTGTCCCTGGACACGCCCCTGTTACAGTAAAGTACGGTACGAGTAAGTACCGAGGTTCTTACCAACAGCAACAACGAGCAAAAATAAGCAAGTGACAGAGACAATTGTTTCTACCCACACAGTCCCTGGGTCAGTTCAGGCACCCACACTCTTACAAATTCAATAAGTGACATTTATGGAGCGAAAATTGGCGTACAAGTACGATAGTATGATAAGCCTCTTACCAAACATTGCGACCAACGGATATATGAACAGCACTGGTGCTTAGCCACGGGTATGGGGACATTAGAATACCCGGTAGGAGTATTTTTTTGCCACACCGATTGTTACCTAGGGAAAGTGGTCATCTGATCCACCCAATGGGGTTGATTTAATTATTATTTTGTATTCTTTTAGCGTTCTGAAATACGAAGTGGTGCGAATAAGGTGTCGTATACAGCACGATAGATGCTAGTTACAGTACAGTAATCAAAACAGGATGAAATTACCGTAGAAGTAATACTATTGAACAGTAATTTCATATATCAAGTCAAAACTGAATTTTATCCTTAGAGAGTTATAGTTAAACTCCTCTACTCGAATCTCTTCACTTATCAAAACCATATCTTTCTTTATCACGATGGGGCATTGAAACAATTGACTCTATGGTAGCCCAAGTTGGTAAATACAAGCATCTGTAGATATGGGGAACACAGACAAGGGATGGGACTGCGGGACATAAGATAAAGAAGGCTTTGTTAGAGTACAGTAATGCACAGGACCATGCCCACCATTATTTTAAGCAGAGGGACAATGACGACGGGGGTCTTGTGCCAGGTGAATATGATGTCGACATACTGTTTTCTAAAGCGATCGCCCCAATTTTGCTCCATGTGACCACCTCTGATAATCGACCAACTCTCCCACAACAAGTGACACCTACTTCCCAGCCACTCATTCATCGTCCACCCGATCCCCCCCCCCCTCTCTCAAGTTCCACTCTGTTACCTACGAGTAGAAGACTTTAAAGAGATAAAAAACCATCAAGCATCAAAGCAAATCTGATGGAATGTAACATGGCCTTGCTGAGATTGAGACAAGCACTTGAACTTGTACAACTAATATGACTAAGAGCACAAATGCACATATAGATGACTTGAAGTTTAGAAAGATGATACTGTAGTGTAGTTTTTGATTGTTAGTCAAGATCAAGTTGCTACAAATACTACAGTACGAGACATCAAATACACAAACACTCACTACAATTGAAAATATCGGGTGGGACTCTGGGGTCCAAAATGTATTTACCCAAAGAGGTTCGGAATTTCACCTACTCCTCTGAAACTAGATAACAGGTTCGGTCAGTTACATCCCCTGGTCAAGAGGTTCACTGCCTATTCCTTGAATGGGGACTGCTCATGCTCTGGCTCTTAGTGCGCTTTGGACTTATTGGCAACTGGCTGGCCTCGGCTCTATGGCCCTGGCTCCATTGGCTCTGTCTGTTGCTCAGGCTTTTGGCGCTTATGTTGACGGCGTTTGGCTCTTATTGCCTTGTAGGACTTACTGGCTTTTTGCTCGAAGCATCGGTTCTGGCTTCTGGCTCAATGGCTCTGGCTCCGACCTGTGTTTATGGCTCCAGCATTTCAGCTCTGGCTCAATGTTGGCACTCATTGCGCTGTGGACTTATTGGCTCAGTAGCTCTCATTGCCTCTTGGGACTCATCGGCTGTACTCTGGCTCATGAATGGCTCTGGTAACTCTTCTCTGGCCTGACGGCTCTGGAAATAATGCTCTTATTGCTCGCTGTGGACTTATTGGCATGACGGGCGTTCGGCACATATCGGCTCTTGGCTCTCGTCGGTGGCTCTGGTTCTGGCTCTCATTGCACGCTGTGGACTTATCGGCTCTGACTCAGGCATTTTGCTCTCTGGCGACTCTGGCATTCGCTCTGACCCTGTGGTGACTGGCGTATCGGCACTAGTTCTTATGTTGCGCTGGCTCGGTGGCTCTGGCATGCTCTTTTGACCATTGAATGGCGTCTGTCGAAGCAGATCTTTGCTCTAGATGTGCGTCTCAGCTCAGCGTTTCAACTGAGCTCCTCAGCGACTGGCAGCTCTGGCGTTTCAGCTTGGCTCTTCAGTTCTAGGCGGCAAAGGGAATTTCACCCTGTATCGAGTCTCTCAAAAGGCATTTCACCCTTGAGTCTCTCGTATCTGTCGGTGGCTCTGGCTTTGCTGGCTCAATGACTCAGCTTAGGCTCTGGCACTTGATTCTGGTGGCCCCCTGTCTAGCAGTGCTTGTATGCTCTTGGCTCATGACTCGTCATGGCGGTCTGTGTGGATTTATTGACAATGGTCTACCAGAAGACACTTTACCAGTGTGTGGTACTCGCTTCTGTGTCAAACTCGCTTAGAAACGAATCTCAGCTCAAACGCTCGACCAGAAGCTATCGCACCCAGGCTCATGCGTGTATTGCAACGCGTCACTGCCATAACCGACTCCGGGCTCATGCGAAAACGCGTCATAACCCGACAACTCAACGGACATTTCAGTCCCCGTTGTATGAGACAGGTTTCCTTGTCAGCACCGCTTTTCAGCGGGCTATAAAAGGCACCTTCCATCTCCAGAACGACTCAGAGTGAACTGGTCTGATTCTGAAGAATAAAGTGGGACTTTGGGGGGGTATTTATATTCTTGGGCCAGCCGATTACAGTTCAGGAGACATTTCTGGTGGTGCAAAAATGTACCTTATATCTGCATGCTGACCAAAATGTAGTATGGGAATGTACCAAGTGGAATCACGTCGAACAAAATCGAAATGTCTGGAAGTTCTGGAATAGCTGGGTCTCGATGGCAATAAGATAAAAACTCGTATATTTGGCTGTTGTTGAAACCAGTAATGCTTGTTATTTTACCTTCTCTTACCCTCCTCTGGTTCTCTGGTGACCTTACATATACTGTATATGCATTTCTTTTTGCCACGCCCCAATTATTATCCTAAAAAGTATCTGCCAAACATCTCAAAGGAGAATTTTGTATCATGAAAACCTTTGGGTTTTATGGTCTGGTTGAGTGTGTATGTTCTTGTCGAGTTCCAGGCTTAGTGTGAAGAAGGCTTGATATACAGCAAGTTATTCAATCAGTTTATTTTCCGTACTCTCTACGATACTACTGTACTTCGTATGTACTCGTACTACTGTCAAGGACCCGTTCGCGTTCTGTGTCCCTAATTCAAACAAAGACTTTTTTTGATTCTAGGGGAATATATTTCAGCTAGAAAAAGGCCTGTAACAATGTTGAACCCTCTGGTCGGCTTCGGGTTCGATTTTTTCGCAATATTTTCATCTATATATATTGCAAATGCAGTCTTTTATAGTTAGGGACACAGAACGCGAACGGGTCCTTGACAGTACTGAGATTCGATTTCTATAGATTTTTGGGAAATATCATATCCTTTCGTTAGCTAGATTATGTCTCTATATATTACTTGTTTCTGTCACCCTTTGCTCTGGAATTCATTCGTTCATTCGTTGTGTAATCTCTAAGGCCATACTAACCCAGCATCACCACATTTAGGCGGAGACACAAAGTTGATACTGGTAATAAGGTCTTGTGTTGTTTGTTACCTGGACAACGGCTGTGAACTTCCACCAGAGTAACCGTGGAAATCTTGGGCTTGATGTTACAAGAAAAAAGTCGAAAAAAAAGTCGAAAAAAAAAAACCTGGAAAAACAATTGATTATGAGTACGAGTACGAGGTCAGTGTTTGCTGGAACCCCCACCCGTCTGAACTCTATAGCTTAAATTCCATGAATGGAGTAAGTAGGGTTAGGGTATCGATAGTCGTCCCAATATGTGTGAAGCTGCCTTTATCTAAAACCTTATTCGCACCGCCTGCTCCATTACCCCGCCATGGTGTACTCAATTCTTCCATCATGTTCCATGACGGTCCAACGGCCTAGCCATCGCCCCCAAGGCGTAGCTCCGATATATTATCTCTATTATATGTAGAGGTGTATCCTCTGGATACATCGCTACCAATACATTGAATTAACATTAACATTTGACTGCAGTATTGTAAGATAATAAAGTTTTGTCCGTGCAATGGGCGCGTGACCGCGTACAGTAATTAGAACTTCTGATCTCCACACACCACAACGCGTCACAGCACACACAACACAGTCACCACACGACATCGACCGATGACTCCTGGTAAGTATTCACATCAGCCACTGCTATCAAACACAAATACTAACACTAGACAATTTCATAGCCGACCACGAAAACCCCCCTGAAGACCATGTGTCTCCCCACGAGTTTGCTATGCAAAATGCCGAAGGGGTTGACATTGACCACGACGTGTTTGCAGAAGAGATGGAAGAGGGGGTACACGTGGCCCCGCCTTCTCGCCAGTTTACGGAGGAATATGTCACTGAATTGCAAGCAGGTTTTGAGGTCATTGCAGCTGAGAACACGCAATTCAAATGGAAACAGACACAGAAACCGCGCCGACTCAGCAACATCGGGGTTGGGGAAAAGCAGTATCGGAGTCGGATGTCTCAAGACAATCAGTTGGTCGTTTATCACAAGTACAACGAGGAGTACAAAGATAACATCAAGGATCGAATCAAGAAGACGTTCCTGTTCGCGCAGCGCATGGGCTACATGGATCAATCGGAAACCTACGGCCCCAGCGCCAGGTTTTACATCCGTGACCTGTTGCGCAGGATGCACAAAAGATACAGAGGTGACTCGGAGGTCAGCCAGAACTCCGTGCGTGGTAACGGTGAGAGATCTTGGTATCCTCAGCTATGGAAGTGATGCTGTACAACTTCCTCAGGTGGGTGGATGACAAGGTTCCGTTGACCCTTGCTCTTGTCTTCCAAATCTCTACAATTCTCCTTCATGAGCGTCTTGGCTATGCTTGGGCTGGGTTGTACATGCTCGAGAACCGCAAGATACCTGGTTTTTCATGGCATTCCAATTTGGTGAAGTTTGCGGGTTTCAGGTACAGACGAAGAAGTGGTGAAAGGGCTTTGGTGAACGAGAGGAAAACACTCCATCAGTTGCCTGATTTTTGGGACAAGTCGAAGCATTTTACACCTGATCGCATCTTCAATGCTGACCAGACTAGCTGTGAAATGAAGGAGGAAGTCGTCAACAGCTGGGTATCGTCGAATCTTTGCAATGCGAGGAAGAAGTGCAGTGAGACTTTTACGCTCATGCTTTGTGCTAATGGATCCGGGTCAGTCAAGATACAACCATGGTTTTTCATGCCTTCATTGAGCCCTAATTGGCTGATGGAAATTCAAGACTATTGGAACGCGAGACCAATCAGACCTGCCTTTGTCAACGAGTGTGTCACACAGGAAACAAAACCTCTCTGGAAAGCCTGGAAAGACTGTATCGCTAGGAAGAATATCGTGGCGGAGAAGTTGAGGTTGCTGACTGCAGAGATGACCAAACTTGGTGAAGGCGGCGAGGACTCGTCTTTCTACGACATGATCTTGCAAGACATTGCTGACGCTAAGGCAGAACTCAAAGCGGTTGAAAAGAAACGAGGTGAAGCCCACCTTGCTTATACCAGCGCCAAGGCTCGAGTGACGGAGCACTACCAGTCCACAGCTTTCGATGACGTCCCTGAGGAACCAGAGTCCACTGACGATCATGTCATTAATACAAGGCAGCTCAAACTACCGATTGTCAAGGAGCAGACTGCAGAAGCAAAGGAATGTGCCGATCTCATTGAAAGAGTTCAACTGAAGGCCCCCACTGGACCTGTGTCAAGGAGTGATCTCAAAAAGAGGCTCACACCAGAGTTGCACAGACTCTCTTCAGACGACGGTCATATGCCTATGCTTACTGGACCAGACAACTTGCTGAATGCTCGTGCTGTCAAACAAATGACAGGGTACATGGACACGCGAGTCATGTGCATGTGGCTCCGACATTTTGTGAAGGAATCGGGATGCACTGCGCAGAGACCTGTTTTGCTCGTCCTCGATAACGTCAAGTTTCATCATGTTGCGGTGAAAATTGCGAAGCAGTGGGGAGGCGATTTTGATGGACTCAATGTAGCTTTTCTGCCCCCAGCTTCCACGCCATACACCCAGCCTCTCGATATTGGCGTCATGCGACCCCTGAAGACAGCTGCCAAGGAACTTGAACGGGCTTACCTTTCTAACACGGTGTGCGAGGACGGTGCACGAGGTCAGATTACACAGCTTCATCGTATCAACTTCCTCGTTAAAGCGTGGGAGAAAATCGAAGCAGGCACAATTGCTGACTCATTTTCTAAAAGCCCTGCATTTTACGGCAATCCATACTTCACACCTCATCATCGAGTCACAGAGCAGCTTGAGAAGTTCTACAAGAGGAAAAACAGACAAGCTGTTTGGAAGAAGTACGTCGACCAGCCGGAGCCTCCACGACGCCATGGCGTCATCCATGCGAGTGACATTACGACCGAAGCTGTACATCGTGATGACGTGGATGATGTCGCTGACATCCCCACGGGGCCCTTTACTTGTCCCAATGAGAACAGTGAAGATGTTTCAAGCAGTGGCGATCAGGAGACTGAGCACGACAGACCGCTAGACGAAGACGAAGACGTTGAACACGTTCACATCCTGAACGAGCACCGCGACTACGAGCAACACGTCGCTGCTGAGAGAGAGTCTGGCGGGCACACTGCTACAGAGGAAAACAGTCGTGGAGACTCGCCGCCTGACACCTACAGCCCTGATGTCGAACTTTCAGATGTCAGGTCCGATCCAGCCTTCAAGAAGAAGAGGCACAGGTATCTTCTCCATTGTGCTCGACATCTTAGCATCGACATCCTGTACCCCGGGGGTCAAACTAGTCTGGATAAGCAATTCGCTGAGAGGAAAGAGAAACTCGAGGATCCTGACCGAAAAACAATGCTGGAGAAGAAGGCCAGAGTGGAACGTGAGAGGATGGGTCTCATCCACATGTACGAGCCTGGTCACGACAGGAAGCTTGCTCACATGTATCTCGAGATGGGCAAACCCGATCGCAAGGGACCCTATGTGTTTCAAGAGTGCACGAAAGCACTGGCCAAAACAATTGAACAGGAACAACTTACACTGCCACCTCAGCAACCTCGTCAACCTCAGCAACAACCTCGGCAACGTCTGTCCCATATTGAGCGGCCCATTCAACAGCTCATCCGGCGTACCCAACAGCCTGTTCAGCCTATTCCAAACATCGAACAGTTCAATCGGCGTCTTCTACAGATGCAGCAAGCCGAGCAGCATCGTCAGCAGTCAGCTCAGTCAGCTCAGCCTTCTGCTTCACCAGAGCCAACTGGTTTTGAGCATCCAGAGCAGCCTTCCGAGTCTCCTCGGTCCCCTGAAATTCCTCAGTGCTCACAGGATGTAGATTTGTCAACAACAAGTGAGCCAGATACGTCTATGGAGTCGGTCTTCGATGACTGGGGAGGCGGAGACTTGTCGATTCTATCCACGAGCATTGTGGAGCCTCCTACTCGTGAGCAAACCACCGTGCCTGTCGCCTTGGGGGGGCAGCTGAGTCGTCCCCTCGCCTGTCCTCCTTCAGAACAACAGGCAAAGCCTCCCATGTCTTCGAGGATCCAACAGAACCGGAGGATGTTTTCAGAAATGTTACTCAGGAGTCGTTCTCTTCTTCGCACTCGGAAAAGTGTTCTCCTCAGAGAAAAGAGCCACCACCTCCGCTAGCTGGTCCTTTGCGCAGCCGTGATTCTACTCAGGAGTCGTTCTCTTCTTCGCACTCGGAAAAATGTTCTCCTCGGAGAAAAGAGCCACCACCTCCGCTAGCTGGTCCTTTGCGCAGCCGTGATTCTACTCAGGAGTCTTTCTCTTCTTCGCACTCGGGAGAGTGTTCTCCTCGGAGAAAAGAGCCACCACCTCCGCTAGCTGGTCCTTTGCGCAGCAGTGATTTTGTGGTCCCTCGAGGGCGGCCTGGTGTTGTGAACCCGTTTCCACAACAGCCTCAGATGGCAATCTTGGCGGAAAATCTCTGCGATACCGTCGAGGAGCAGGGTTCAGTGGGGATCCGCAAGCGTAAGCATGCTGGCTTTGCTTTCGTTGAGGTGGACCCTTCTCAGTCGGCCAGTGCTAACAAGAGACGGAGAGCACTGCAGGGCCTTTCACAGAGCGGTTTAAACGCCTGGACAAGGTAGACAGAACCAGATGTATTATTTAACAAATATTTTAAAATGTATTGCTGAGTGAGTTGTATTCGCGGGGTTTTCGTTGGCCAGTACAAGTACGAGTACTGTAGTGGCATGTACTCGTACTTGTATTAGTCATCGTCTTCAGGTGTCATGGGTGAGTAGCAAGATGAAGAGCAGCAGTACGACCCTTCGATGGGACGACGTGCCGGAGAACAACGATGAGCAACAGGTGGTGT
Source organism: Yarrowia sp. E02 (assembly GCA_017639365.1). Lineage (NCBI taxonomy): Eukaryota > Fungi > Ascomycota > Dipodascomycetes > Dipodascales > Yarrowia > Yarrowia sp. E02. The sequence goes on along the minus strand of JAAQQX010000006.1, from coordinate 2,169,875 downwards.
ATCTCCTTGTCATTGTTGAAGATGCCACGGCCCGCATGTCGCTTGACAAGGTCCTCAAGAGCCTGGACCACTGTTTGAAGCACTACCCACCACACTGTGTGGGACGATGCACGATCAGCGACTCCAGGGCTGTGCCACGAATGAGCTGTGAACGACCCATGGCTGAAGCCTTCGAGCCTCGATATATTCTTGGCTGAATATGAACAGAATGAAGGCAGACACGTTGACTGGCGGGGTAGACCCTTGTAGACGCGTAGTACTCGTACATAGTTGTAATAGAAGCTTGTTTATTGATTTGTGGCATCGATATTGGTAGTGTATCAGCTGTTACAAGTATATCGTTGTACAAGTGGTACAGGTAGCTGATGTCCACTTGAATATGGTCCGTGTGTTCCTAGGAGGTGCGTGCTGATACGTGTCGTTGTAAATTGTGTTAAGTTTTTCGTTCCCAAAATCACTAGCTCGCGAAACTTCAAAACATTACTTGTACAAGTGTCCGTATCTGTTATAAAAAACATCGGACGAGAATAAACGCGTTATACTCGTGGTCGTGAGCTGTGTGTGATTTCGGTAGTATATATTTTAATGGATTCGACACGGTCTTGATTTTCCGGACTTATCTTCCGGCTTCTAGCAGCTATATCGACATCATATGCCTTGAGTAATTCTATTATGCCATTTGATGGGAAATGGATAAGGACTGGAGCCTTACCAGTAAACCTTAATCGCATTTTTTTTAAAAATAAATTCGGTTCCACACATGACCTTAAGGTTCATGTCAAGTTTACAACTCTTATGGTCCCAGCCTTGTGGTACGAGTACAAGATGGACACAGTGCGATTCGAAGAGCTACAACAACAACTCACTCAAGCTTTTCAATCCCACCACTATCTATCATTGAACGAATCTATGATTATATGTCCAATCGGAAGACGTTGTTCTATGCATGTAGGCTGCAGGTCATAACAATACCACTGTGAGACCTCGACACAAGATAGACTTTCCTGTCACGGTACAGTGAGAGATGGTGCAGTATGCACCATCCCCTCATTGTGATGATGTAAGCGTTGTTACCAGATTGGTGCATTGCACCAATCTTTACATTGCCTCTTATTATTTACGTGGCCAGTTCTGTTGGGGCGAAGCCCCAACCCTCCTTGGTACTCCAGTATATAATCCCACCCTGTTCTATATTCTAATGCATCGATTTTTTGTACTGTACTGTGCTTTTCTGTGGAAAGTCGTCAGTCATCGACACTGAGGAGCTCTTCTACAAAGACCACGCTCCCAACCTTTCACTTCTCTGGACAAGCTTCAGTACTACTGTTTCTTGTGTAACGGCTTCGGCTTAGCCTCAGTCCGTTACCCCATTGTGTTCTTGCTGATTACTCAGCTAAACCCCTTAATTTTGTGTGTTCCACACAAAATTTACAATAACCACCATCAATTGTAGAGAAACTGGTATAGTACGATACCAGTACGTACACCACAATGTATGAGATGGTGCAGGCGGATGATAATCATCTGCACAACTACATTGAACAGGTGACTCAAGCCCACTAGTTTCGTTCCAGATCATTCTAATGGAACAGAGACTTTCAGACACACCAACATTGGCCCATTTGAGCATGTGACTGTAACTCCAGTGTCAACTCAGTTCCAGGTCGCGTAGCTCGGAGTTCGTGAATGATACCAACGACGACGTCATTGAGCATGTGACTGTAACTCCAGTCCCAACCAAAGTTGTTCCAGGACACATAGATTGGTCAGAGCCCCAGAAGGACACCAATGTTGACGTCTTCGAGCAAGCAACTGTAACTGCAGTGGCTACCAGCTTCGTCCCAGGTCACACCGAAGGCAAAGATTTGTTGAGTACTGTACTGTAATACAAAAGGTGATTTCATCGAGCAGGCGACTCAAATTCCAGTCTCTACCAGCATTGTTCCAGGTAACATTGCAAGCTCAGTGTCTCTGAAAGACAAATATGGTGACTAAATCGAGCAACTGATTCGAATTCCTTTGGAAAATATCCCGGTATTAGGTGATATATTCGGTTCTGAGTTCCTCAATGACCCGAACGGGGAATAAATCGAAAAGTTCACCATCTCACATGAACTTCTGACCACAGTGGCTGGTTTCTTGTTGAATAAAAGATGAACTTCATATAAACAAATACATTAACGACTTACACATCACTTGCCAGGGGTTGTTCCAACACCACAACTCCACTCTCCATAAGGAGAGACTCCGTATGGAGTTATGTACACTCTTAGAGGAGTGGGATAGATCACAACGTCAGGCTAGGTAATATCCACTCACTAATGTGGATTTACTACTCTGAACGGAACACCACGTCTCCGTTCAGCATTTCTCGGCCGGATCTAAGATTTTCACTGACTCTGGAGATCACTATTACAAGTACAGTAACAAATGGCCCACATATGGCACTTCTACAGCTTCAGTCACAGTTGATCCCTTATGCTTCAATAAATAATATATATTGTTATGCATGTCTGTGACACTTGGAACCACACACTATCATTTTCATCATCGTTTCTGTTCCCACACGAACCCAAACACGAGCACTACCTCATTGTTGACTTGAAGTCCAGTTTTTTCAAGAGCTTGTGTCTATGATACCCTTTCCCCAGACGACTGGTTAATTCTTAGAACCACACGGGCCAGTATTGAGCTCAATGGAGCAGTTTTTTTTTATCTCAGTGATAATCAAAGTCTGGGAGTCATAACTGAACAGCCCACCTTCCCCATCAATAAAGTCTTCACTTTCTACACGCCCCCTAATGCTATTTTTTTTTGGCTTCCTGGTACCTATAGCAATTGTAGATGTCAGCAGTTACAACTTCATTGCTGATAAAATCACCTCTGCTGCTTCCAATGTCATTGTTAGTAACCGAATATCTGAATATCCAGAGACTAGTGCCCAGTTCGAAGTCGGAGACCTTCTGTATCACCTTATGGAAAACTAAGACCTCTACAACATATTTGTCTCGAATTTCCTTTTGAGAGACACCATACAATACAATTACCTTCGCCGCCTAGAACTGAATAGGCCAGCTAAAACGCAATAGCTGCCAATCGCTGAGGAGCTCAGTTGTTACGCAGAGCTAAGAGGCACAGCTAGAGTATATTATTTACTTCGACAGACACCAGTCAATGGTCAAAAGAGCATGCCAGAGCCATCGAGCCAGCACATCATAAGTGCCAGTGCCGATACACCTATTACCACAGAGTCAGAGCGAATAGAGACCATTCTACCAGATGCAGGAAAACCAGAAAGCCAAAGGAGGCAGGACCATAGAGCCGAGGACAGCTAGTTACCAATAGTTCCACAGTGCACTAATTGTGCTGACAAAAGACAAGAATGAGGAAGTGTACCTCTTAACCAGGGGATGTACCTTACTGAACCTGTTATCTAGTTTCAGAGGAGTAGGTGAAATTCCGAACCTCTTTGGGTACAGTACAGTACAGTACAGTACAGTACAGTAGTTTCATTTGTTTCTCTGTGTGTGATCATTATTGGTGTGCTTGGTAAAACTACGAGAACTAGTTCAACATGTACCTGGTACAAGTCTAATTGCACTTGTAAGTCTTTCCTGAATGGTTTGGTTGCCTTGGTAAAACAGAGTTCCGAGGAAGACTTGAGAAGGAGTCACCTTAACACTTTACACGTAACAGTACAATTACCTAACCAGTTTTTGTAGCAACCAGTAAGGCAAGTCCCTGGGACTTCTACTTTCATACAATAAATCTATAAAATCAATTTCATCTATATGTAGCTAGTGGCTGTCTACACCACATGGTGGTGTTTCGACGCTAGCCAAAATCACGTCTCATGTCTCATCAGGACAGCCATAAACCGAACACACCCGAGTTGGATTACTTTCGCTTCTCACGAAGCTGAGGTGCAAACCACCGTTGGACTTACTTTAATCTCCCAGAAGCGGAGGAGACTGAGTGTAAACCACTCGTAATCGCCAATTTTCCTTTGTGTACGGTTGGAAAACAAACAAACGAACCGTTTTTCCGCTGATAAATCAGCGTTGAGGTTGCCAGCGAGGCAGAGGTTTTTGTGGGGCTAGGAGTTTTACTTTCGAAAGAAAAGTCCGCTAGGAAAAGAAAACGGGAGGGGGGAGGGCCCCGAGGAAGAAGAGAGGAATGGAGCAGGAAAGGACACTTATATACATAATTGATAACAATCTTAATTGAGATAAGAAGGGATCCTTAAATGTTTGTTTTGACCTTTAAATGATATTAGGTGTGGATAGAAAGGCCAATAAGACGTTGCCATGTCAACAAATTGAATAATAGCATATTGCGCTCCGTATTGGGATATATAAGCATGTATATCGGATGGATTAAGGTGGTAGTTTTGAGATAAGGTTGACTGAGTTGCATTATCTAAACTCAAAGTGAGGGGATACACAAAGCTGGATGAAAGAGGAACACAGATATTGACAAAAGGAAGAAAGATCTGGACTGGTTCCTTGAGGTGATGTCATTTACTTTGGCCCCAGACCCATTTCGTGGTCTCAGTTAGAGGGGGTAATTATCTGATTCTTCTGGACAGAGAGCTAGAATTTCCAGCTAGGACTAATAGGAACAGGATGATGTTTCTAGAGCTCCTCAGACTCCTGCAATGAATTCTCCAATTGTTCAAGTACATTGTTCTTCTGGTTATTACAATAAGCAACACTACTGCTACACATTTGAACCGTCATTAATATCATTATTAAAGGCGTTGCCGTATATATTTTTTAATGTGTGAGTGAATCTCGAATAGTGTAGTCGTAAAATTCATCCAATTTTTTTTAGATTTGGTCATCAAGTGGGTTGCCTCCCTTCATGGAGGGCTGGGTGTAAATGGGAATGGTTCTGTCCAGAGAAACGTCCAAACGTCGAAGAGGCAAGCCATCATTCTCTGCAGGGTTCCAAGATCGGTCCTGGGACAACTGCTGTTGCTTGGTCTTCTTCTGTCGGTAGTAGAGGAAACCAAATCAGACAGCAGATTTAGAGCAACAATAGGAGTAAAACAGCGGGGGCAATATCACCAGTGCAGATGCCATAACGCTTCTTGCCTGGCTGAAGAGTGTTAACAGAAGGAAGTCGAAAGACCATGATGATGCCATCATTCGGTTGCTACCACTACCAACGTTCAATCCGACCCTTCAACTGCTCGTGGCTCGTGGCTCTCTATGCCTCTACAGCTTCTGGTGAGCCCAAGATCCCCTCTCCTACAGGAAATTCGGGATAGGCTCCGGTTAGACCAACTACTGGCACTATTCCAGGGGAAATACCCTCCTAGTGCTCCCTCCAAGTCCGGTACCCGTGGTAACTATGGGGAACCGGGAGTTCCCCCTAGCCCTTCTTAACCCGGTTCCCCAGACAAACCGAGGTGCCTGCTCAGAATGCTATTGTTAAGCCTGATGTCCCTGGTAAGCCCCAGGCTTGTTACCAATCCGGAAATCCAGGCGAGCTCGTATCTCCTGCTTCGCCTTCTCAAGCTCCAGCTATTTCTCCTTCTCAGGTCGGCAATCCTCCCCAGGCTGGAATCCCAGGAAAGTCTAGAGTTGTAGATAGCCAACCCCAGACACCCAGTATATAAAATCAGTATTCTCTTGGTTCTTATTCCTCCTTTTTTTATTCTGAAGATACATTACAACTATATACCTGGCGAGCCAGGCTATTGGCATCCAATGAATCTCCTCTTATTTGAAATGGTCCATTATGTTTTTGATAACTGCAACTATCTTTCCTTAAATCACAAATACTCTAGCCCTATTCTATTAAAAAAAGGATAATGAAAGTTGAGATAGTAGGAAAGGTGGCAATTAATCCCATGGACTAATTGTTTGCCCCACAAATGTCGTCGTTTTGGCGTGAAAGGCCAATTTTTTTTTCAACAAATTTCAAGTATAGCTGTTCCAAATCCCTTCAATTTTAACGCCCAAACTCGCCATCATAGTATAGTGGTTAGTACACCACGTTGTGGCCGTGGAAACCTCAGTTCGATTCTGGGTGATGGCATTATCTTTTTTCACATACTCCTCGGTCTTACGGGTATTTTTTTTGGACGCTGCTGCACCATCAGTTCAGGTCCTCGACTGTTTGATGGTCCAAAGAAACCCGTCAAACTTAGCGTGTGTTCTGAAGATATCGTCTTCTCCCAACAGTTCAGACTTTATTTTGAGAAAAAATGTAGAGAGAACATAATCCACTGATCTCGTGCACTGGGTTAGTGCCGGTACTGTACGTATCTGCGCAAGTATAAGTATAGGTACAGTACCAGTACTGTGCCGATGGAAGTTGTACTGACACATCAACTATGGTGTATTCCCAAATCCTGTTAGTTTATGTAAATGTTTATATAAAGATGTAGCTTAGTGTAACGACCTCTACTCAGTTGGTCTAATCAATGGGCTAGGCATGTGACTGTTGGGCTGACTCGCCCGCATCATAGGACTGGCCATGCTGCTGGAAGGCTGGCTTGGCCGAAGTTGTGGACTGCCGACTCTGCTGCTGCCCTCCGATGGTCTAATCATGGGACTGCCGACTCGACTTCCTGGGAGAGAGTTAGCAAAATGACCCAGCTCTCGGCTGTGAAGAGAAGAATGGATACTGCTAAGAGCAGACAGCTCCGGCTGCTGGACCTCTTCCAGCTTGGGGAGCGATGCAATAATGTCGTAATCGGGAGGTGACAGAGGTACATCCTCGTAAGTAGGAGGCACCTCGTCGTCCCAAGCAATACCCAGACCACTTCTGTCAGTAATCACGAGGTTGAACTGCATTCGCAACACTCGGGCAGCTCCAGTGGGGATACTCTGTTTGGACGACTTTGTAGGGGATGCCTCCTCAGCAACTACCAGCTCGACCACCAGCACATGCTTAATCAGCAGCCCCAGAACAGGGTCATCCAGGTTGCACGACAGCTGACCCAGGTTGTGTGTAGACACATCGCCCAGCAGTTCAATGACTCCCTTTCCATCAAAGTTGGACTTCCAGCCCGTCTTGATTTCACCGGAGCCTACCGTTCGCACCTCCTCAATCTCACCCTCTCGCAGCTTCTTTTCCTTCTTGGTAGATCGCTCCTGTCGATCCTGGTTTACAGCGCCTGTTGCTGTGGCTGCAGTTCCTGAGGTGCTGAGACGGGGAGACTCATCAGCAGCAGAAGCGGCTCCTGAAGCCGATGGGTCAGTACTGGGTCCTCCGTTTGCACCTGCGGCAGCAGACGCAGACTCCCGTCGAGTTGGGGTTTCTCTAAAGTTGGGGTCCCAAACCTTTGTGTAGAATCTGATAGTTTCGTCAATTCGCCAGTTCACCTTTCGCATTTTCCATCGGGCATTCTTGGCCGGGGTTGTGACTCCTTCAAGCTTGAGCTCAAGGGTGAAAGAGCTCTTGGGGTAAATGACGTTGGGCAACACCATGCTGGCGTTCAGGTCTGTGGGAGGGAAGACACGGATGGAGGTTCGGTCCTGACCTCGGATGATGGATCGCGACACATTGAGGGGCTGTGTGAGCACAAAGGGCGTCGTGTAGCCTGAGGCCGGGTCAGGGACAGCAACGGCGTGCAGCTTGTAGTTGATGGAGAACAGAGGGCAGTCTGCAGTTCCAGGAATCTCACCAGGGAGCAGATGTGAGAAGGGATACACGTGGTTTTGTGGCGGCAGGGGCGTGGGGATTTGAAGAATGTCCCACTTGGCCAACTCTGTGGTTCGGGCAGCTCCAGTCTTTGTCACGGTGGTGGTTTCACTAGGTACCAGACCCGGGATTCCTCGCTTGACCTTGATTTCCTGAATGATGGACAGCTGCACCGACTTCATTGGAAAGGCGTCTGAGCCCTTGATTTCCAGGTTAAAAAGACCGTTGAGAATAGCGCCAGTGGACTCTTGTCGAGGACCAAATAGCACCAACGGCGGTGACTCGATTCGGAAGCTCAGCTTGACAGGCACAGGCACCGACGATGGAGGGTATGGCTGGTTCTGTTGAGCCGAGGGCTGTGTGGAGGCCGTGCCTGTGTTCATCTTGGAGCCAGACACCTTGTTGGAAAGCTGGGCGGCCAACGATGGCGACTGGACAGGTTTTAGCGGCGGCGTTCCCGCTGGCGAATGGTGGGGGGACAGCCGGGAGAGCAGGGGCATTTTGTTCGACATGCCGTTGTGATGTGTTTGTGTTGTGTAGTCGACGTTATGAGGTCAACGTTGTTGAATGTCGACGATGTGTGGTGTGCCGTGTGTGTTGTGGAGGGGTTATGTGGGCGGGGAAGGAAGAGTGCAACAAGTTTTTCTGTCGAGGTTGCTGTGTGACTAGAGTGTGTGGTCTGTGGTTCGTTCCGGCTTTGTGGTGTTGAGATGTATCTGCGTCCTCAGGTGCCAGCGATAATGAAGAGAGATTGATTGCGTCTGTCTCTGATGTCGCAAGTCTCAAGCTTTATTATTATGGCGTTTTCTGTTACCCTTCGCAGCAAAATTCACTGTACCGATACTAAGGTTTTAGGAACACAGCGAGAGACGGTGCACCCTGGGAGGCGAGGAAGGTTATCGCCTGAAGTCAAACTGAAGTAAGCACGTGGAGGGGTAAAATTGGCAGGGTCAGAAGTGATGACTTTATCAGGGCAGATAGCGGGTCATAGTGGCTCCTGCCGCTATCGCTATACTAGGGAATTTTTCAAACCGGTCTAAACTCACGTGTTTTTTCGATCACTCGCGATCTGGGGGATCACACTACTGGAAGCAACCCGCTCTTGTAGCTTCAATACCCGCCACGCCGAATGGTGCTGCAAATAAGCGCGCCAGGCATATAATATCATAGTTGAGAGACCTGCACTTGCACATTGATATTCACTAACTGGGAGTACAAATCGCTTGGCAAGCGTCACAGCAGCTGTATGATATCGGATCCTCTCCCGTATCTGGCCTGATCTAACGATAATCTGCCCCTGAGCCTTCCCGAACAAACACCCGAACGTCAGACTCAATTGTACACTTCAGGAGGGCAAGCTCTGAAACATACTTTCTACACTGTCACCTTCGTGTGCAGAATGGTGCACGTCTTATGCCGCTCTCAGGTTGGAAATACTGCCGTCTACCGTCTTTCAGTAGCCGTCGGCTATTGAAGGTGGTGGGAGACGATGTGCCAATAGGGGTGGCGTTGCTTTGAGAAACGTGTCCACCGACCTACTCGTATCAGTCTACGCGCTTGTGGTTTCACTAAACAATTTTTCGTCTAAAATTAAATGCGCGAACGTAATAAGCATGCCCCACTACACCGATTGCGCCCCGCGTTGGCCGTTACCGGGCACGTGGTGTGGTCTGCAGGCCCGTGCCAAACACCATTGTGTCTCTTGTCTTGTGTATTTTATTTCATCCGCTTTATTACTGTCCATCTCTCAGTCATGCACAAGAAAATACCGAGACCAATAGAGTTGCGCTACAGGTAGAAGCCAAAAAGTCAAGCCTCAAAAGGCCAAAAGAAGCGTTGGGCTTCGGGAGGGTGTTTTGGTGAAAATGAGAGCAAATGTGAGCAAATAATAGCCAGAAACCCACAGGCAATATTTGCCGGCGGCTAAAGTTGTTGTTTTCAGCATATAGAGCGGTTGGATTTTCTTCAGCAAGACACAGACCCAAGTAACTCTAGAACAAGAACCCCAAACTGAGACTCTTAGAGTTGACGCTCATTCATTTCCTGGTAATCTCGGAAAAACAAATCCGCTTGTCGGATGTGCCTCGCGCCGCAGTTGAGCGGTGGAGTATCTATATACAACCCACAGTGCACACAGCAACAGAGACACATACAAGTACTGGTACCATACCAGGTACATGATCTAGTGGGGCTGAGATACTTGTGCCTGGTAGTGGACATACCTGATAGCACAGCTCCCGGCTTGATCTCTAACATATGCTGGTGGTTGCGCTCAAAGTCTGGTCTCACTCAGTCGACTGATTTACACAAACAGATGGTACTACTGTACTCGTACATGTTTTTTTTTTTAATTCTGAAGATACATTACAACAATATACCTGGCAAACCAGGCTATTGCCACAAGCTAACCGCTACAAGTACGAGTACGAGTACAGTTCATAACAACCACTTTTACGGGTATTCCCAACCACAACGCATTAGCCTACCTCTCGGCTTGCCTGGCCAATATATACCATAGAGATCCGTCAAGATCATAACTTTTGATGGTAACCGGAAGCCGAACCCCGGCGGCCTCCAATAACCGCAAACTCTGGAAGATGGCAAAGAATTTGTTGTAAAACCGGAGATATTCCTGCCTCAATGGGGAGCAGAGTTTGCGTGGACCACCCTCCAGTCGTATAATCTGAGACAGAAAGTTCTTAGACAGATCACGCAAAGCCTCCTCGTTGTACTCTCCATTACTCTGAGGAGTAGTCAGCAGAGCCTCTTCCCAAATGGCCAACGTCATGGAGTCGATGTCCCAACCTGCAATCTCATCTAAAATCTGTTGGCGTGTCTGCAATTTGTAATTCTTTTGTTCGGCATCAAACACTGCCCTTGACTTGTCTGTAACAGGAAGGTCATAACAGTGGGTCACATCGCCCTTTCTTCCATGCTCCTGAAATTGATCACTTGCCGAATCGGCACCGATCTTCTCGAGAATCAACTCGTATGCCACAGATCGCCATTTCCTGCCGGCATCAAAGGCATATTCGGCGTCCTTTGGTTCGCACAGAACTTGCAAAAACGTGTAGAGCTGGCCACAGTCGAACCACGCGTTGACCACTCTATGCGCATTGTTCTCATCTGTGTCCGATAGCAGGCTGTACACCCGTGACGCGTGCTCATCCTTGATATAATCCTGTGCTGAGCCGAAGCTAAATCTCTTTAGAATGGCCATCTGGGACTCGGCAAACTTCTTGTAACCATCCTCATCTTTCAACGGTTCACACTTGCTGAGTTTTGTGAACTCCATAGCTCCATAGCCAGCTAAACTTGGAGCCAGATTAAATCGCTCCTTCAGTGTCTTGGCAGGGTTCAGGGTGTTAATGACCCCAGCGTCGATGCCAAACACTGACGTGTTGAGAATGACCACATTATCAGGAAAGTCGAATGCACAGAAATCCGTGTCGTTGGTCATGACATATGTTGGCTTCCCTGGGTTTTGTGTAGCGTAGTTGTACACAAGACTGGCAAGAATATCATCACATTCCTCGGGTGCAATTCGACACGGAATATCCGGAAACTGCGACAGAACGGTATCTGAACACACGTCTGCGCATCCTGCGGGAAGACAGAACGAGTTGGCCTCTATTCCTTCCTTGACTCTGATATCTCGTCGTCTCTCAGTTTCCTTGAACTTTGATAACGGAGTCAGTCCATCAAACAGAATCATTTCAATCTTCCACCCGGCCAAAAGCCACTTTCTCAGCACAACCTCCATGTGACACCTCACAGCCCGAAGATCGTACCTGGCTCCAGGCATACATCTTTGGGTCACCATATGGCTCATTGAGTGACCATCGATGAAGATACGACCATCAGCAAACTCCTTGAGCTGTTTTCGCACATAGAGTGACTTCAATTGCGTGTAGTATCCAGGAATACCCATCTACAATTGGGCCTTGGTATGAACAAAGGGTATGACAGTATGTACAGGTAAAAGATAGAGTGTGAGATGAAGGTTCTCTCCACAATATCGTGACTAAAAAGAGGAGTGAGTAACGAGAAATCACAGGGCGATTTTAATACATGACAATGTGCTTCAGAATACTATATAGAGAAGATCATGAGATTGTTTTGAGACAATACTGTAATTTGTGTGCGGGTATTTTTTTTTACTCGCTTACTAATCGGTATGATATTTACCTACAGCAGTATGACATATTTAGGAGAATCTTTTCAGTGCCTTACGCTTAAATATTCGGAGTAAAAGTTCTGAAAACATACTAATTTGGAATTGTTTTTAGAATTGAGACAAATTATACCTGCTGTTCACTAACAAATAGACCCTCAAATCGAACACTGCTCACATTGTTGTATGGTGCAAAATAAAGTTGCAAATTTACACTGCGAGGTGTAGGTTGAAAAATCAAGCATCCAACATAGGCACGAAACACCAACACAATGAACGCGCTCATGAAGAAGTGGACCGGCCTGGTGGTTCCCACGGGAACTCGGTCGTACTCGTCCATGGTCATGACTAAGCTCAAGGACATCAACTACAAGAACAACCAAAAGGTTGGTCGAGGTGTGCAGTCCGGTCGAGGTAAGACCTCCAAGCGAGGACAGAAGGGTCAGAAATCCCGAGAGAGCATCCCCCTCGGTTTCTCCGGTCATCAGCAGCGATGGTATCTGCGATACCCTAAGCTGTCTATTCCCCGACGAGAGAAGTTTGTTGGTGTGTCCGTTTCCGACATTCAGAAGTGGATCAACGATGGTCGACTCGATGCCTCCAAGCCCCTTGGAGTCCGAGACCTGATTCTGTCTGGCCTGTGCTCTTCCCGTCTTGGTGTCAAGATTTTCGCCCGACGAGACGTGCCTCTTACCGCCAAGATTGACCTGACCTCCAACAGAGCCTCCCAGGCTGCTATTGAGCAGATCGAGGCTGCTGGAGGAAAGTTCACCGCCAAGTACTACTCGCCTGTGGGTCTCAAGATTGAGCTCAACGAGAAGCGACTTCTCGACAAGACTGGACGAGTCCCCAAGCAGCCCCATCCTCTGCGACGAAAGGATGTGGAGTACTACATGAACCCCGACAACCGAGGCTACCTGGTGGGCTACCAGCGACCTGAGTTCACCAAGACTGCCGTCAAGCGAACATCCAAGCCCGGCTGGGACGAGCGACTCAAGACCCTCAAGGACAACAGCTCCAACGTTGCCTCCGGCTTCAACAACAACGGGATCGAGGTCTTGTAAAAAGAATGTATATAGTATATGGTATTGATAACGATGCTTCCAGAGTAGTACTGTACCCGAATCCACGTCACTGCTATATGTACTGTTCTTGGTGCTGGTATTTCAGCTATCGACGTATTCAACCGATTTCACCATTTAGGGTGAGTGTACGATACTGTGCGCCACTTGTCTAAGACAAACATCAGACGACGTTACTCTAAAATAAAGCAAGGGTAGTGTAGCCTCAACCTCAGCATATCGTCCAACTCGGGGATACCTGCTTTGTGTGCTGTCTCCTCCCCCTAAACTCTCCCTGATCAAATAGTTCTTAACCAATCATGTGATCCGATATTGACGTTACTATCTGTCAAATCTATGTTGACCACCAAAGGTTGGTAATTAGTTTGAATAATATTACATGCATGAGCTCTATTGATATGGTATCTGTCCTCCACTAGCTCAGTTCAGCTTGGGGACTTTGCCCTGAGCAGCCCAGTACTTTCGTCGCTTCTCCAGCAGATTGTCAGCCAACTCAGACACCTCCTCAGTCTTAATGGCGGATCGGACTTGGGTAAAGTCAGACAGGTCAATCTCGCACTTGTTTCGCTTCTCGTACTCAAAGGTCTGGACCAGCAGCTCGTACTTATCCACGTCCTTCACGAACCGAGCCTCCTTGGTTGTGCAGTTTTCGTACTCGTTCCAGATCTCCACCATTTCCTTGGCACCCTCGGGGTTATGCTTCTCCACCAATGTTCCAAGATATTCCATGGTGGCGAGCTCTCGTCTGTGTTTCTCCTCCTTAGGCATGGGGTCCACGGGGGTGATATCTCCGACCAAAGACTCGGCCATATCGTGGATGAGAGCCATCTTGACACACCGACCTGTATCCAGCTCCTGCTTGGTCAGCATGGAAATCACACCCATTCTGTACATGTGGTCGGCGATGGATTCGGGCTGAGGCACCTTGAAGTTGACCCAGCCGGTTCGTTTCTCGGTCTTGAGTCGTCCCACAATGTTGAAGAAGCACAGCATCTGGTCAACAGGAGTGGTGGCCTCCTGGATCTCCTGCTTGAGATCTTCAGGTAGCGCTTGTTCTGGAGTCCACGTAGTCATTGTCGTTGTGTTTAAACGTGTCCCAATTGATGGTTAATTGTGAAAGAGAATTTCATGTGTTGCAATTGTTATGCATCAGGATGCATCATTCACGAAGTCCCAAAGTTTTGCGACCACAACAATCCAAGCTGATGCCTCCCAACGCCCAATGTGGCTTATTAACTCCGAGACAGCCGTAAGAAGAATCATATCTCCGACAATCCTGACGCATGATAGTGAAATATTAGGTCCAGAGAACATAACCACTTGCAACACACACTGAGACTGCCGCGCTACCATAAACAGGCATGCCAACCCGAAGAACACCGATACTAATCTCGATTGTCATTGCTGCAATAGTCGTTTACGCCACGTACACGATAGCTCACAGCGTATACCAGCACATTCTCATAGGCAACGTGGACTCGTCAGTGGTGTTTGAATACCGTACAGACACATATGTGATTGACACCGAAGGAACTTGCAAGACACCAGCATGGGTAGGAAATAGCGGTACACTTGTGACCACTGGAGATTGCATCAAAGATGGATGGAAGGTGGAGAAGGCTGACAAAAACAACGCTCTAGCCGTGGCTCACAATCTTTGTGCGAAAGGGCACAAGATGAACTGCTTACTGGTTTCTAACACTGAAGAGGGTTCTCATAGATCGTTGGACAATCTGGTCCGCCTCTCTCTGGCAAAGTACGCCAACGAAGACGTTGCATGGAACTGTGGAGCTGGATGTGACCTCTTTCCAGCCCAGTTCTCCTATTGCATTGCCTTCAAGCAGCTTGGGGCCACAGCTGTCCCTGACGGCTTTTTGGAAGAATCGGACAAGTGCAAACTTCTCCAGCACCAGGATTTGTCACTCTAGCAGATCGAGGCTGTTGGACAAAGACCCGCCTTCCCCACAATTGTGCTATTTTGAGATCTCTCCTAAGCTGCGGTTGCACTAGATTGTAAAATACGGGACCAGACTATAATAGATATTTATATGCGTTGTCGATCGCAGGTTAAACCGAGCAATTATCTTCACGAGTTGAAAGCAATTGTAGCATCTAAAAAAACCCACATGTTATTCTTGAGACCAACTCAATAGTCGGCTGGTTTGGGCTATTCTTCCTAGTCTGTTCGGGGTACTCGTTATGGTTACCGCATGCCCATGATAGTAGCTTCAATCAAAGTTCGTTAGCGTGAAATGCGGGGTTTGAACTGAGACTCCCGAAGTGCCTTTTGGAGCATACAGTAGTGAAGCTGAGGGGAACAAGGACTAAGACTGTCTTGGCGTCCGCAGCAGCTTACAAACCAAAGAGTTGGACAACTCTGCTGTATGCTGTCTCACTGCTTGATCTTCACCTTCACCTGAGCAGCGGTGGGAGAGCAGCCTCCAGATCAACTCTGTCGTGTGCAAGGTTGCCATAGAAAGACCTCTTAATAGCTCATTACAACAGAGTGATTACCAGGGTGCCCAGACCCTTTTGCACTTTTTGGGGCGAAATCTGAGCCACTTTTTCGAGCACAGACTGTTTATTTATATCTCCTCGGCTACCAGTACGATAGTGTGTTGTAACACCAGCACTAAAATGCAATAGTTGAACGAAGCGGCACCTTGCAGCTCCCTACATATAATAAGCCACGGTAGGGAGGCAAGGCCTGTCGCATGAGAATCAGAAAGCAAAAAAATCACAGCGTGGAAAACCCTACTGCGAATACTCAGCGTGGTGTATCTCCTCTTGCATACAACGAGGTGTTCTTTACTATAGCCATTACCGACTTGTGTTTACATGACTGAAGTAGTTGCTTCCTGCCACCCTTGTTAGTTTGCCAAGACCACCTGTTACCAGGGAAACAGCTAACATCGCCGACAAAATCTCTCCGATCTGATCCCTCCCCCTAACATACGTCACACCATGTTGATGCGCAGGCGCAAACGACTGGTTGTTCTAGCGCTGCTAGTAATTCTTGCAACCCTTATCTACGCCCATGCCAGCATCTCGGCCGATCCCCTGGCCACGCAACATTTCAACGACAACTTCGACACCATCATCATCACCAAGGAATGCACAAGATCGTTCGATTACATCACATCGATTGTTCCTGGGGGAAGCGTCCTGACGGACGATTACGAAAAATGCATTGAGAATCAAGCTGATGGCTGGGAGTACCACGAATCGACAGTGAACGACGAATGGGGGTACACAGAAAAGTACAAGCGGGCTCTGGAACTGTGCGCCAAGAGCGACAAGGCAAAATGCCTTATTCTGGAGGATGATATCGTATTCATCAACTCACCTAAATCGATCTTCTCCCGCATCAAACTGCATACCATGTTCGGAGGACCCCAAACCGCATGGGACTGTTCAAAGGTTGGTTTAGGGTGGTTCAAAACAGGTCAAACGGGAAACAAGTCCATCTGTAGAATCATCGACAAACGAACCGCCCCCTGTCTCGCCTCAGAAATGCTACGGTATGCCCTTCCCGCAGACCTCGCTCTCAAGTTGGCGCAGATCGCCTGCAAGGTGGATCAGCATAGATTTCTGCTTACGCAACATACGGGCTTCAAGTCCTACCTGGGTGCCGAGCGAGAACGAGACCCTCTTTGGGTTCCAGCGCCACCAAAAACTACAGCATAGCTCGGCTAACCCCCCACCCCCCAAATTGCATACATTTATAGACAATACACACCAAACACCGCTTGCAGTTGCCGTAACACTCACTTACAAGATATTCAAACCAAACAGGAAAGTGGAGGAAAATAAGCCAAGTGGACTAAAAGGACAAGACAGTACATGCAAGATGCATACAGACTGAACTTTTACCATACAATTGACCTTATTCGCGGTGTTGTCGCGTTTTGGAAACAGGGCACGTGACTTATGTGGCCCATCAAAACGCACATCACGACTGCGGATCCCACAACCCGGGTTTCTTGGTCTAGTTGGTCATGGCATCTGCTTAACACGCAGAACGTCGGCAGTTCGATCCTGCCAGAAATCATTCTTTTTTATTCCTACTTTCGCCCCGCCACATACACAGAGTCGTCAATGTATTTCCAACTCATCTCATCTCCTGAACCCTATCGTCAACGGTTTCGGAGATAGCCCGATGACGTATGAATTTTATTTCCCGAGGAGGGGAACCTTAACAAAGATGGACGGTTTTAGTGTGGATATTTGTGTTTGAGAGGGTGAATGATGAATGATCGTTAATTTTTACTATAGAATCTAAAAAATGGTGGTTGAGACGTTAATAATGTTAGTTTTTGAGGCTAGGTAGAATACGGTTGCCTGATCGGCCGACAGCATTCACCTCAGGGGCAGGAATTCCCCTATCCTCATTCTGGAAGTAACCGCCTTCAGGAATGTTGTTGAACTTCCAGGTCGTATCAACATCCTCGTTCTCAATATCGAGCTTGTCTGCCACAAACTTGAAAATGTTGGCGTTGACGTCCTTTCGTCCAAGATGAGGGAGCTTCCAGTTGGCCTGGACGGTGGCCAGGTTGGTGTAGTGGTCGTAGAAGGTGTCGTCGGTAGTTCCCTTGAGATGGTCAGGAATAGCGCCTCCCAAAAGAACAGCGTACACTCGGTTCTTGGTAAAGTAGTTGTGGTTTTCATCAAAAGTCAGAATGATAAGGTTGTTGTCGTAAAAGGTGGGGTTCTTGAGCAAGGGTCGGATGAAGCGGGAAGACCACTTTCCAGCCACCTCGATGTCAGAGTCATGGCCGTCATTGGTCATGTTGGGGGTGATGAAGGCCCACTGGGGAAGATCCTCGTTCTTGAGATCCTTGTAGAACTCCGTGAAGTTCTTGAGGTTTCCCAGACGCTCCTTATTGTTCGCGACAGAGTCGTAGTTAATGAGAGGGTTATGCTTTCGCACATAGTCGTTGGCTCCGTCGTCGTTTGTGAACTCGTAGCCGTCGTAACCAGTGTAGGGCTGGTGCTCTTGGTACTCACCCCAGGAGATGTGTCTGGTATCGAGCAGGTCGGCGACGGTGGCCACCTCCTCTGGCACTCGCTTGAACGAGTCGGTCATGTCTCCAAAGTAATCTCCGGACACAGCGGCGATGTAGTTAGGCTGTGAGGGGTGGGTGAGCGACCAGTAGTTGGTGAGAAGGATACCCTCTTCGGTCAGAGCCTTCAGGTCGGCCTGGCCAAAGGCCTTATCGTAATTTGTGTTTTCCAGCCAGATCTGGTAGTATTTGTCGAATACCTCTCCCTTGACGGTTTCATAGCCCTCATCCTTCCAGTGGTTGGACTTTGCTGTTGCTGCAGCAGAGGCAATAGCTTCCGGCGAGGGCTGTATCTTGGAGAATCTGGGAGGTGCTGCCGATGCGGCTGTAGCCAACAGCGTAACGAGAGCGAGATCGATCTTCATTTTGTTGTATAAGAAAGAGAGTACTTTAGTTGGTGCAGAATTCAGGGACTGGTTGAACAAGCTATATAAGCGTCGTTTTGCCTCTCATGTGCCTCCATCCTGTGCGCAAGGGTTCACTTGCCCACCCATGGGTGCAGCTAAGACCAACTCTGATGCTGATAAGCAAGCCTCAGCTGCATACACAAAGCGGAGATGGCGCCAAACTCAGGGTGAATGGTCAATTGCAGCAGCCTGATTTGTTGGGAGAACAATAAACACATTCATATTGGGACTCGGGCCAACACAAGTAAGAGACAAAAGAGACAGCAGTGATCGTCAAGGTCCGAAATTAAACGGCTTACCAACTTTTGAGCCGAGGCTCTTCAGTTGTAATGACGCCAGTGTGTACTGTATGGACCAACAGCTCATAACAGAGAGAAGTGTGCTTGTACTTCCTATAGATCACGAGACCATATGGTT
The DNA here is from genome assembly GCA_017639365.1 of Yarrowia sp. E02. Classification (NCBI taxonomy): domain Eukaryota; kingdom Fungi; phylum Ascomycota; class Dipodascomycetes; order Dipodascales; genus Yarrowia; species Yarrowia sp. E02. The sequence continues at coordinate 2,151,076 of JAAQQX010000006.1, read as the reverse complement.
AAATTAAACAAAAAACCTATATTGTATTAATTAATGAGTAAAACAGATGACACAAGGCCCATACAATAGACTATGTAAAGATGTAAAGGGTGGTATATGAAACAGTAGACTCGGCCAAGAATGCTCCACAGAGTCGGCGGCTCACGGAACTGTCACGTCAGAATAACATCAAAGATACACTATGTGTCATTGTGTCACCACGTGGGGAAGAATGCAGGTGTGCCGTGCAGCAAAGGAGTGTATTCTCGCTTACCATCCAGAAAAATTACTGTTAGCCAGCGAGGTGATTCGCTTTCTTTTTTGAGAGATGGACGAAGTGGGATCGTCAGCAGCATCTTCTGCAGGCTCAGACAGTTTCAAATACCGTCCAACCTTCCCACTCTCTCCAGTTTGCTTCTTGAGAAACGGAGAGTCATCCATCGGCGTATTTCTTTTGCCAGCCTCACTAATGTGCCCACCCTCCAGAAAAGAGAACGGATCTCCGGAAACACTCACGCTCTCTAACGTGATTTTCTTCACCGGCTTGTCGTCCACAGTCTCGGCCAGCTCTAACGTAGTCAAAAATGAGTTGTCCACCACACGTCCAAATACAGTATGCTTGCCATCCAGGTGAGGAGCTCGGCTATAAGTGATAAAAAACTGACTGGAATTGGTTCCCTTACCTCGGTTCGCCATACTCAGCACTCCTCGACTATCATGAGTATGGGGGTTGAAGGTTCCACACTCATCTCTAAAGGTTTTCCCAAAAATGGACTCTCCACCCGACCCAGTACCTGTAGGGTCTCCACCCTGGATCATGAAATGCTTAATGTTACGGTGGAAAATAGTACCATCGTAATATCCCTTTTGAGCCAGCTTGACAAAGTTGTAGACTGTCAAGGGAGCATTGTATGGATACAACTCCAGGTTGAGCTGTCCTCGCTTGCCCTGGCAGTTTATCGTCAGCAGTGCGTATACGGGGTTCTTCAACTCGGCCATTTTGGGCTTTAGCTTGTCCACCAGATCCTCCTCTACCACTGTCACCTGAGTCGTTGGAACATAATTTGTGGATGTCAACGAGGCTGCCACATGATGCGTGGTTGTCTGGCCTGTTCGATCAGCAGGCTTGACGGCCTGAACAGCAGGATCAGCCTCTCCAGTCTTCACCACAGTTCCATCTCCCTCCTCGATCTCAGCACAGTTGCGTAACTTCAACACATCAGTCTTGGTGAATGGCTCGTTGCTCACAGGATCCCTCCCACTTTTGCCCAGCTCCTTGATTGTGTCCTCTAAATACACCCGTTTGCTTGGTCGCACAACAACCGCATTGTGATACTTTGTCATCTCCTTGAAGCTCACGGGATCAATAATCTTGCCCTCACCATTCACAGTGACAGTCAGCTTCATGAGTTGCGTACGAGCCAACGTAGCACCAGGCTCCACGGGATGTGGCACGCCCTTCTTTCCAGCTGTTTTACTCTGCTTGACGATGTATGGCACAATGTTTTTGATATCGTAGACGTAGCCCAGCCTGTCGCACATCATGTTCTTATGCTCGATAGGCTGTTGTCCAATAGTGCAGTGCCAAAAAGGGTTCTTCTGGACGCCCGATTGCGCTGCAGTCTTCTTTCCTCCGCCAGCACTGTGATCACCGAGCGCCCATTCGCTTTGAGTGATGTATAACTTGTCGGTATTTTTTCCCATGTCGATGCTGATGACTGAAGTTCATGCAGGAATATCGTGCATGGTGCAAACTCAATGCATGTCACCAAGCAGAGATAGCCCCACTGAGAACAAGCAGCCTACAGCCAAATCGATTTACGATGTCAAATCGAGTTGTAATCAATTTTATTAGACTTATCATTACTCAATGCAATCTACATGTGTGCCCACCACGATTCGTTACCGTCAATCAATAATTAATCCTATGTCCATGCTATTACCTACAAGCTAGTATCCAAACGGGAAGTCACTGCTTCCGCGAGGGGTGTGAAAGCCGGAATGCTCATCGTCGTTATGAGCAACGACGGGAGTTTCATGGTTGGTCACAACCCCCAGTGGCTGGGTATTCTGGGGTTCCTGTTGTTGCTCAACAGTCTGCTGCTGCTGCTGCTGCTGCTGCTGCTGCTGCTCATGCTGTCCAAGGCCCTGCTGCTGTTGCTCAGGGTGATCATGCTCCATGCCCTCCTCGGGACCCTGGTTATGAGCAAGCTTGTTGCTGTCGTCCTCCCCCTCCTCCGGGATTCCACTCATTTGCAGATCCCGGTCCTCGGTCTTGAGCATGGAAAACTCCTCCTGGGCCTGGTTGAGCAGCTTTGCAAACTGTGGCGAGTCGACATTCTCCTGGCTGTTAGCAGCCCGCTCCACAACCATGTCCCACCATTTTGCCACCAGTGCCTCGTGCTCCTCCTTGAGGTCTTGTCGCTCCTGGTAGACCATGGTGCACTGGTCAAACAGCTGTGGGTTAGCCTCCATGATCATTTTCATGGTGTTGTACACCATGGAGTGGATGGTGCGGTTCCAATGGCCACGGGAGTTTTCGTACAGCGCCGGGAAGATGACCGGCAGAATCTCAGTGATGTTTTCCGACATGAGCGTGCAGAAGTACTCATTGTTCCAGTAGTAAAGCGCCCGCTCGGCCACCTGGAAATGCTGCGACGAGATGCACTTGGCTAGCTGCGAGAAGAGAGGGATCTGGATTCGCTGGAACTCAGTGGGCTCCATAACCTCGAAAATGTCCTCAATCTCGTTCAGGAACATGACCTCCTTGGACGAGTTGACCTTGGGCCAGTATCGCAGCAGGCCCAGAATGACCTCCTCAGTCAACGAGGGGTCCTTCTCCAGGAACTGAACGACACAGTACGCCAACTGTGGGTGGTACAGGCTCAGAGTCTTGGCCTTATGCAGGGGAATGAGAACCCGGGACAAGAAGATCTTGTGCTCGTCCTTGAGGGGCAGGGCAAAACCGTTGATGATAGATCCCAAAATCTCAAGCAGCTCAGCCACACCATTGAACCGCTCGGTCTCGTAGATGAACTGGAAGAAGACGTTGTTGATGGATCGTCGGATGTAAGCTCGCAGGTTAAGGAATTTGCCGTAGATTCTGTGCAGCGTGGTCTTGAGACAGTCTCGCTCCCGAATGTCCTCGCTGTCAAAAAGCTCGAGCAGGTTCTGAACAAACCGGTGGTCAATGAACTTCTTGGCCGACGTGTGGTTGAAGTCTGGCGACTCGATGAACTTGAGGAAAAACTCGTACACCAGTTGCATATGGGGCCAAGCGACCTCTGACACGGGCTCATCCTCATCGGGATCGAACACCTCACCCACGGGGTTAACTAGTGGAGGAGTGGGCCGGAAGATGTTCTTGCCAAACATGCCCACCACCTGGGAGTACATTTCGTCGGTGATTGTGATACGTGTGTTGGTGACAAAGTCCAGCAGCTCGTGCAGAGCCATTCGCTTAATGTCCTTGCCCTGGATATCCGACGACGGGTCACCAAAGTCGAAAATGGTGTTACACTGCTTGACTTTTTGCAGAAACAGCTCTGCTCGCTTACGGAACGGAACCTCGTTGAATCCGGGCAGACGCTCCAACTCCCGCTCCTTGGAGATCTCCAGTCGGCTGGAGTTGTGTCGACGCGGGGTTTTGACCTCGGGGCCGTCAGCGTTGAGCAGCTCAAACGAGTGCCGCTTGGGAGGCTCCAGATCGGTGGGCATGGTCTCCAGCTGGCCAGGAGACGACGGGTGGTGGTGTGGGGCGCCCGAGTGCGTGCTCATGTGGCCAGTCACGTGGCCCATGGTCACGTGACTCGACGCCTGGGCCGACCCCAGCTGCGTGGGGCCCTCGACAAGAATGGCCGGTGGTGTGTTTGTGTCCATCTGTTGTCCCTGCTGCTGGTGGTTTTGCTGCAGGCCCTGAAGAGCGGCTTGTGACTGCGTAGGCTGTTGGGGGGTCAGCAAGGAGGACACGTTGCCAGTCGCGGGGGCATTGGCTGTTCCGGGGTTCGTGGCGGCGGCATTGCTGCTGTTGCTGGTGTTAGTTGCACCACTGGCGTTGTTGCTGTTGCTGTTGGTGCCAGTGTTGTTGCTGGAGGAGTTGTTACCAGAGGACCCGCTGACCGAGGTTATGCTGCTGGCACTCGAAGACGAGGAGACTGGGGTGGCAGAAGCCTGGACATTGGAGGGGGTGGCCACGGCTGGGGTGGGCTCAGGGGTCTTCTTACGGTCACCTAGCGAAAAGGTGCGCTTGGGTCCGTCCTCCTTCTTTTTGTTCTTAGTCGACGACTCGCTGTGAGACTTGGACCGCGACAGCATCCGCTGCTTGAATCCTCGCATCATCTTGGCTGTCTCTGATTTTGTCGTGAACGTCGCGTCGTGTGCTTGAGAGGGGGGTTGTGGGAGCGTACGTAGCGTGTGTAGTGTGGTGTGCGTGTGTGTGCCGTGTACAAGAGTAGCTTGCTCACTTTGATGGGTAGTGTCGTGAGACTTTTGTGGCTTGTAAGTCTACCAGTCCACTGATGCTTTTCTGCCGTTTCTGTACTTTTCTAATCGGGCTTCAGAGTACGTATCAGACACTGATGGATGTTGTATGTCGGTTGAGACGTCGACGTGGATGTAGCAGCTAGCTAGGTTCACTGATGATGTGTGATGACCATACAGACACAAACTGTGTGTTGTGTGTGTGTGTCTGGAGAGAGTTAAAATGAAGCGAGACACTGGCCGCAAAGAATGAACCTACGTGTGTAAACTACGGCTTTGAGAACAGAAATGGCTCTTTTTCAGCCCCGGAAATTTCTCGTGTCATACCCGGACACATCATCATTATTATTATTGCACTGGCTTGCTTGGGCTAGGGCCCCAAACGTGGCAGCCAAAGTTTATCCTTGTTGCACATTCGCCCAAATCTAAGTGATGGACAACTGAAATTGTAATTGGAGGTAAAGTGAACAACGGGAGAGTATAAGTAGTTCTTGTGTGTAGGTCAGCGCGGGGGCTCTATCAAGGCGATAACGAATCAAGATTATTTGGGCATGAGATCAACCAATCACAGCCCTCCTAGACTGCACTCCTCGTAGCTGACTAAGGTGAGTCTCTTCAACAGACTCCGACCCTTGCCGACTTTTCACTATCGTGCACTCCTCCCTTCCTAATTGAGGGACATCCGACACCCATACACCGCCACGATCCGGGTAACCCTAGCTGCAAATGCTTCTACGCTGGGGCACACGACCCTAGAACCAAAACCGAAAAGAGCTCTCAACAGTGGCTCGAACAGGGGGCTAAAAATAGACGCGTCCTTACTGGGCTGGGTCCACTTCTCCGGGCACGTGACTCGCCCCTGTTTCTCATGCATTCCAAAGAAAGAGACGTGTTGTTTTCCGCAACCCACAAAGGAACTCTAAAGTGCGGAGAAGGCGAGACAGATGAGAAAATACAAGACATAAACATCACGTGTAGCAATTGACGATTAAAAGGGCTCAAATGATGTTTTGGATAACCGTGTGAACTCTGATATAATAGTTATTGAAGACTTTCTCCCCCTGACACTGTCTGCCCATACTATCTCCGCACAGCCTCATTTGAATGAGCTGAACTCAACCGATATTATGCATCTTCCGTCAGAGCTTATCCGATTAGGGAGGGTACGATGAACTGTCGACATAGTTATAGATGCGGTGATACGTGGGTGATAATAACGAAACAACGCGCGGTATCACGTGATGAATATGTTCCGTGATAGCATTTATTACCGGGTACAGCCCATCTAGTGACATTTACAATTGCTAGTCTGACTACAGCCTCCCTCCTCAGTGTGCATTCATTCCATGCATCTAGACTTGAATCGGAAGGCATCCCTAAATTAGACATTGTTCTCTCCAGCATGTTTCAGGGTCATGAGATAAGCAGAGCCAGGTTGCACCGAACAAGAGGTTTGGGGTCGTCTGTTGGTTGTTTTGGCCGTGTTTATACGAGTACAACTTGGTTACTGGTGCAAGTAGTGGGCTGATCTATTGTAGAGGTTTTAATCTTACCCCAACCCTACGATCATAGAACTGCCCTATTGCATTACTACAACTGTCTGATCCTGGACTTACCCCTAATGCAGTTGTGCTGAGAGAATGGGCTGTAACAGACACGTTGGTATAATAAAGAACTGATGTAGTAGATTCCCCCCCATTCCCCTGTAGATTATTCGGCTGCATAAACGACTGGACATATGTGTACACTCAGATCTCCGTAGCCCCATACTGTGCAAGGTTGAACCCATGTTAAGTTATACTGTAACACCTCAATATTCATCATTTGGTGGAAAGAATAAAAGTGACGAATATCGTACCTGCCACATCGTAGAGACATTGTTATACAACAGAACGGACTCAATGGTTGACACCACAGCTTTTAACTACACACTTGTTACTGGTGCGACTCCCACTCTACCCCACACTAACGGCCCTGCTACTTGTTCTTGAACGACAATCATTACCCCACCGCCTACTAACAACCCCTCTCACTCACCAACGTTACTTCAACTATCAATTTCAAATCATATTACTCTCAATTTTCATTTTTCATACTGTGGGTATTCTGCGACAAGCACAACAAAATATCGACCCCCTGTAACAGCGGAGGCCTCATCAAAGTGTACCGTCTTTTAGTAGTACGCGGAAGAGTCACGGTGGACATGTAGCTGTCGTCGGACACTCCAGACGAGTCTGAATCACTGTCGCTGTCAGACATCCACAAGACCGCGGGCTCTGAAAAACACCGCTTATTGGCTTGCCACCTCTTGGTGGCCGTTGGTGGATTCTTCCGGTACCACGTGATCGGCACTGACACTATCGGCAGCCGCCTCCTCAGAGATATCACCATCAATCCTCCCATGCTGGTCCTCGTTGTTCTGCCCAGAGGCCAGGGTTGTGAGCTCCACAAATCGACGAATCAGAGGGACCTGCAGGACGGCAGGGATGTACGAGTCAAGTCGCTTGAGCAATCGAGGCTCGCAGATCTCAAAGGGACCAGAGTCCTCCAGAGGAGAAGTCTCCAGCAGAAGAACGGCGTTCTTCTCAAGCTTCACCTTCTCGGAAATGGTGTTCATAATCTCCGACGAGATGGGAGCCTCATAATCAGCAGACAGGTACTGACCAATCAGTCGATGGATCTGAGAAGGAGTGAGAATCCAGCAAATGTCGTAGATGATCTCGATATCCTCCAGAGTCGACTTCTTGAGCTGCAGCAGCTTGGCAGACTGCATGAGATGCTCCAGCTTGACAACACCGTCGGCAATGTCGTGCGACTTGCACCACTCCTCGATTCTGGTGATGTTGTAGTTGATCTGCAGACCTCGCTTCCACGACAGGAAGTTCTTTCGCATCAGCAGGTCGTTGAAGGCCTTGACACCGATCATGGACAGCAGCTCCATCAGCGACTGTCGCACGCTCTGCTTCTCGTTGAAGTAGCAAGTCATGGCCTTGTACACCTTGTTGAACAGGTTGAGCAGATCATCCATGGAGTAGGACACGTTGGAGGTGAACATCTTGGCAAGGAATCGGCCGTTGGAATCCGTGGTCATGAAACCAGGCAGGGCCTGAGACAGAACAATGGCAGGCACGATCATCTTGTCCAGCAGCTTCTTCAGCTCCTTCATCCAGGTGTGGTAAATGTTGAACTCCAGGTTCTCCAGATCGGCCTTAACAACGTGAACCAGTCGTCCGTACTGCTGGAACTCGTACTCGCCCATCTCATCCATAATGTCCACGTTCTGAGCAATGTTGGCCTGAGCAAGGCACACGAAAGACATGATCTCGTGAACGTTAGACAGCCAGAATGCACCGGGGTAGATGACAGCCTCGCCACTCAGCTCCAGAATATGCTTCTGGATGGCCTCCATGACTCGGGCAAGGAACCGCTCAGACTCCTTGATGAAGCCGAGTCGCCACATCTCTGAGGTGATCAGGTTGAGAATGTGAGCAGGGAACAGCACCTCTCGAGGCAGGAACTGGTCGTCAGAAGTGTGAGGGATGGGGATGTTGAGTTTGTGGATCAGACCCTCAATCACCTCATCATACAGCTCGTCACTCTGAGACTCGAGCAGCTGCTCGATCTGCCCGTTGACGCCCAGGGAAGCCATCATCTGCTCAGCATTGGCGCCAGCAGCGGCTCCCATAGCAGCGCCAGCGGCAGCACCAGCGGCCGAGGCACGAGGAGTGAAGGCGGTAGCACCATCAACCATACCAGCAGAAGTGAGAGATCGACGCTTGATGTTTCGTCGCTTGGCGTTCATGGCAGTGCCAGGAGTACCTCGGACAGGAGACACGGAAGCCAGATCAGAGGCAACCACGCCGTTCTGCTTGAGCTTCTCAATCTCGTGCTTGGCCTGCTCAAGCTGCTCAGTCAGCGACTTGTTGGTGTCAATGTGCACGTTGGTAGCCTCGACCTTGTCGGCAACCTCCTTGGTCTTGGCCTCGAGCTCCTGCTTCAGAGCAGCGTTGGCGTCCTCCAGCTCGGTCAGCTGAGCCACAGAGGTCTGGTACTGCTTGTCCAAAGCAGCCAGCTTCAGCTCCATCTCCTGAACCTCCTCCTGGTGGACTCGCTCCTTCTCCTCAACAGCATTCTCCAGCTCCTCGACTCGAGAAGAGTTCTCGGTGGACTTGGCGGTAGCAGCGGCAGATCGGGCGTTGAGCAGGTCCATCTCGGCCAGCAGCTTCTTGTTCTCGTCTCGCTTGGCGGTCAGGCTCTGGGTGAGCTCGACGACCTTGTTCTCCAGTCGGTACTGAACCTCCTTGAAGTGCTTCTCGGACTTGGCCTCGACCTTGAGCTGCTTGAGCTGAGCCTTGGCCTGTCGTCGTCGGATAAGCGACTGGATCAGAACAATGCTCTTGAGCTTGCCTCGGTACTCCTTTCGAGCCACGTAGCCTCGGTAGTTTCGCTGGATGGTCAGAGCAGCGCTCTTGTGAGCCACCTCCTGGATGTTTCGTCGCACAAGAGTACCACGGAAGATGGCCTGCAGTCGAACAATACCGTCACGCTGCTGCATGAAGTCTCGTCGGCCAGAGTATCCTCTCCAGGCAGACTGGATCTTGACAGCAGCCTGCTCCTTTCGCAGCTCCTGGAATCGCGCACGGGCAATATGAGCTCGGAAGAGAGTCTGGGCAGCGATGATGGACTGTCGGGCATCGAGGTACTTCTTTCGGTAGAATCGCTTTCGCACATTCTTCTGGATGACAATAGCACACTCGTTGAGTCGGTCGGATCGCAGTCGCTCCAGGTAAGCCAGCATACCTGCTCGGAAGAAGATCTTGGTCTTACCGAGCTGGAACTTGTCCTCCTCCTTGATGGTCTTCTCAAGAATGAGGTTACACAAATCTCGCACCTCCATGGAGGCCCACTCAGAAGAGGGAACCAGCATGTAGTATCGAGAAATGAACTCCTCGTAGGACCATCGGGAGGGGAAACCAGCACACGAGATTCGAATGGTCTCAAGCACACCACAGGCTCGCAGCTGAGAGAGCACAATAGGAGCTGAGAAGGACCAGGCGGCCTTCTCCTCGTTGGGCTTGATACATCGAATGTAGTGCACATTGGTCGAGTTAATGGTCGTCATCAGATCAATAAGCGAGCCCTTGAAGATTCGACCCAGAGTGGGCTTCTTGGGAGCTCGCAGACCAGGCTTGGTGGGTGCAGCAGGGGCATTCTCGGCAGCAACGTTGGCAGCCACGTCCAAAATGTTCTTGAGGAACTCGTTCTTGGTGGCCATAAGAACCTCGAGGTGCTCATCGGGCACAGCGTCTCGGTTCTTCTCCACAAAGCCCTCGGCCTCGTAGTTCACGTCCTGGGCGTAGTGAGCAACCACAAACGATGTGTTGCCGAACCGCGGCTTCTTGAAATGTTTGTTCTGAGGATTGTCCAGCTGCTGGTACAGCTTGGTGCACCAGCCCTCATCGCTACCAGCGGGGAGACGTGACTCCTCATCCAGAAGAGACAGGATACCCAACTTGGCCTCGATCAGGTCGATACAGGGCTGGTTGTCAGAGAAATCAATGAAGGTCCAGTTGATCTCCTCCTGCACGTACTCATCCTGCTCGAGCTTGAACACGTGCTGGTTGAACTCCTGCTGAAGCTTTTCGTTGGCGTAGTTGATACAGAACTGCTCAAACGAGTTCTTCTTGAAGTGCTCAAAACCGAAGATATCCAGCACACCAATGAAGGTCTCGACCTGCTCCTGCACCTTGGGGTCGCACAGGCCGCCGTTGAGCTCGCTGACCAGCCAGTCGAACAGGGAGGTGTAAATGTGCTTCGACACGGAGTCTCGCACCACCAGCGACTGCTTGTGGGTCTGGTTGGACACAATCTTGTCGGCACGCGTCACAATCTGCTTCTTGGTGATCCATTTGGCAAACTGAACAGGGTCAATCTGAAGCAGCTCACAGGCCTTGACCAGTGAGGGCTCGTCGGACGAAAGAACCGCGTCCTGGCGGGTCTGTCCAATCTCAATGTTACCAATGTGAAGAATACCAGCGAGAATGTTCCACAGGCTCTCCTGCTCAGGCTTGCCGATTCCGATGGTCTCCAGAGACGCACCGGTCAGCTTGAACTCCTCTCGGTCATCCACTCCCTCAATGATATCATTGCCTCCCTGGTTGAGGTATCGGAAGGCGGGAACTCCACCATTGACGCCCAGGGCCTTGGCGAGCTCGGGAGAGGCACCCTTGACCAACTGGTAGAAGATATGGTAGTTTCGCTCAGTGGCGGGCTGGAAGACCAGACGAGATCGCTCCAGAAGGAAGGTTCGGATTCGAGCGCCGACAATATCGACATCCTTGTTGAAGTTGATCTCCAGGTACTTTCCGAATCGCGACGAGTTATCGTTTCGGGTAGTCTTGGCGTTACCAAAGGCTTCCATAATGGGGTTGGTAGCGAGAATCTGCTCTTCGACGTGGGACAGCGAATCACCCTGGGACACGTCACGTTTACGCGGTGCCAGCGGATCCTCCACTGTTGCAAAGTACCGCATAATGTATTTAGCAGACACGGTCTTTCCTGCTCCGGACTCTCCAGAAACCACAATGGTCTGGTCCTTCTTGTCTCGCAACATGCATCGGTAAGCGTCCTCAGCAATGGCGAACAAATGGGGCTCAAGCTCGCCACGGGTCTTGCCGGCGTAAGCCTGGATAATGTCAGGGGTATAGAGGTTATCGACTCGCTGGAAGGGGTTGGTGGCAATAAGCACGATTCCGGAGTAGGTGTAAATGTTGAGCATTTGGTACCGGGTTCGGATCGCGTGCAAAACACTGGGCTCGTTGAGATAAGACAGCGAGGTCAGGTCCTCGGTGGACTCCAGAATGGGGGGGTTTCGCAGGGGCAGCTGGGGGAGCTCAGAAGCAGACTTGAGAGCGGCCACGGAGGTCTCTACCGACTTTTCCTCGCCATTCTCCAGCGTCAGGTTGATGGTCACCTTCTCGCCATCCGTCTTCTGGTTGACCACCTCGGCACCCACCCATCCTTCTTTTTCGTCTCGAATCCAGCAGCGGCTGTGTTAGCAGGGTGTGATAGGGGTTGTCACGACATCTGGGGGTAGAACGCCCTAAAAAACGTGAATCTGGCTGATTTTGCCGTCCTGGCGTCATTGCGCCCTCTCCTCTTGGTCATACTCACATTCCGGGCTCGTAACTAATGGCCATGAGCGCGTCGATCCGTGTGGATAGTTGGTGTGGTGGTGTGGTGTTTGTGTTGAATTAATAAGCCTGTTCTGCGGCGTGTGGACGGGGAAAAAACACGTGTAGGCTGGGGTCGTAGGAAGAAGCGCAAAGAAAACTGGGGCAGGTGTGGCCGGTAGCGTAGTTGCAAAATGTTACTGAAGATAGATAACACCCGATACTAAACACCCTTTCTCCTGTTTGATGTGTTGGAAGGAAAGTCAAACTCTGTGTGCCAGTGCTAAGCTGCAAGTAATCATGCTCTGCGAAACACAAGACGGCAGCAGCAGCAGCAGCAGAGGTCCCGGTGCCACCTAAACGGGAGCTAATGGCGCCAACTCTAGCTTTCGGATTCTAACAGCCCAATTCTAATAGGAGCCCATACGACGAGCGCGCTCGATTATACCTACTTCCTTTCTTGGGCCTAGTTTCTTTAGGGGGAATTTCCGGTAAATAGCGGCTTATTGAGAGTAAAACCCCCCGTTAATCACCCACTTACGAGTGCGTGGAACCCAAGAGTAAGTCCATGTAATTGTTTCTGTCTTGCACGTGTCATTATTATTTCCCGTTCTTGTCCTCGTGGGCCCCCGTGATTTTACCTCCCCCCGTACTACGTGTCCAAAATGATGCGCCCCTGCACATTCCGAAAGAAGGGGCTGAAACATCTGTCGCCGATAAACGAAGCGAGATTGAAATGAGAAATGAGTGTAAAAGAACAATGGAGAAATGAGCGAAATTGGGGGAAATTAGTGAGCAAGAAAAAAAACATAAATATGAACGTCGTGGAAACCTGAAATTGACAAGCCAATTATTTATTACACGTCTCACTCCACCCTAACGTGACCCCCTAAGATTCCGAAAAAACACGCATTCTTGAGCTGCAGAAGGCACCGTTAAACTGCGTATTGCTTAAGCTAAAAAAAGGGGGGTTCAGGGGCTCAACATGTGATATGGTGCTGCTGGTTGATCGCCGAAAGCAGAGAATTCTACTGCTATGAGACTACATAAACAATCATGTGTGAATTTACTATCTCTAAGATTAATTTTAGTCCGCCACCATTCTGCGAAGTTCAAAGGCTAAACGGTTGCTGGGGTGACACTGCCTACACAACGCGACAGTTTCTAAAATTAGCCTCATGTCACGTGAACTGACCGAAATGGAAAGTGTGGTTAGGGTAATTCTTTGGGCAGTGAGACTTTTGGAAAACCAAGACTTCGCTTACTCATCAACGCTGGTAGTCCTTACTAATCACTTCTTTCGAAAGTCTGTCCACTTACTAAGCAAAATCTTCTACAAAAATGAAGGTCAATTCATGCATAAATTATCGTTATCTAACCGTGTCTACTCCGTTCGCTGTTCGCTGAGAGCGGTCTTCTTCTTCTCCAGAACCTCAAGGGAATGCTGGTGAACGTTGTGAAGAACGAGTCCGAGGCCAGCCCAGGCAAGACCAGAGAAAACGTATCCGAGAGGGTAGTAACCGGCAGGCTTGAGTCGGATCTTGTTGGAAAGGAACTTGGTAGCGAATCCTGAGTTAGTAATGTGTGATGACGAGGTTGTCAGCTTGTTTCGAGTATGAGAATTGACAACAGTCCAGATTGAGAAGAATTGGGGGGTATCTTTGAAATACTGGCAACAACGGCATGGTTCGATACGATGAGTGTAATTGATCCATGCTATCCCTTCTTCCATTCTGGCCTCAAATTGGTCGAACATGTCCTGAACCTCTCACGGTCACTCCAATGACAATGGTTGAGACACAAAAACATGTCATCGAAGCAGCGGAAATTACGGGTGTGTAATCTCATCGCGTATTGCGATACTCACCAAGACCGGATGCACCGACTAGAGAAGTAAACAGAGCCATTTTTGTGGTTTTGATGTGTACTCTAGAGATGACTTTGGTGATGCAATACGATTTTGGAGGTTGCAATTTGCGGTGCTGTGATTCGTTGGAAAAGCCGGGTAACTTTAAATTAGTTGGGAAGTTGTGTGTTCGATTTTCCTCTCACACATAATTGGGGCCCACTATTCAAAAGTGGAACCCTAATATATGCAAAAAAATCTAAGTCTGATGACTACAACTGGAGATATCATCAAAACCCCACAGTCTTAACGCCATGTCAGAACTTACACCCGCTCAGCTCAAGGCACAAAAGAAGGCTGCCAAGGCCGCTAAGCGTGCGGCTTCCAAGGAGGCATCGGGAGTGGCTCCTACTCGAGATCCCCGTGAGGCCAAGAAGGAACAACAACAGGCTGCAGCCAAGGAGGGAGGCTCATCCTCAAACAGCGGTGGAAACAACAGCAATAACACACAAGGCGGAAGCAATCAATCGTCCGCCTCTGCATCGTCCAAGGAGGACCGAACTCGGGCTTCCAGACCCGCCCTGTTTGGACATCTTGAAAAGGCTGGAAAGGTTACAGCGGCTGATGCTGGCAAAGATGTGCATCCTGAGGTGATCACATTGGCGCTGCGATACTCGTCATACAAGATTGTAGGCTCTTCTGATCGTGCCCGTACTCTGTTGCAGGCCTTCCAGCGGGTCATTGCAGACTACGAGACTCCCGAGGGAACCACACTGTCTCGAAACCTCACTACACATCTTGGTCACCAGATTGATTTTGTCATTTCTGCACGACCGCTGTCCGTGTCTATGGGCAACGCCATTCGGTGGCTCAAGCAGGAGATTTCTGTGGTGAGCATTGACATGTCTGATCAGGCTGCCAAGGATATGCTGGTGGAGAAGATTGATGAGTACATCAAGGAGAAGATTGACGTGAGTGGATCTGTCATTGTGGAGAGTGCTGTTAACGACATTGCCGATGGCGACACTGTCCTTACATTTGCACATTCCGAGGTGGTGGAAAACACCTTCATTGCCGCTCACCAGGCTGGAAAGCGATTCAAGGTTATTGTGGTTGATTCCCGACCTCTGCATGAGGGCCGAAAGCTGGCTCGAGATCTGTCTGCCCGAGGCATTGAGTGTGTCTACATTTTGGTGTCAGCTCTGGCCCACGTTCTGGACGACGTTTCTCGAGTTTTCCTGGGAGCCCATGCCATGCTTTCTAACGGAGCTCTTCTCTCGCGTGTCGGCTCTGCACTCATTGCCACTGCCGCCAAGCGAAAGAACATCCCTGTGATTGTTCTGTGTGAGTCCATGAAGTTTTCCGACCGAGTCCAGCTCGATTCTGTCACTCTCAACGAACTGGCCTTCCCCGAAATGCTGGCAAACACCTACATCTGCGACAAAAAGCAGCTGCCCGAAGACCCATCTAAGACCTCACTCAAGTATCTTAACTTGTGCTACGATCTGACCCCTGCCGCAAATCTCACCAAGATTATTACTGAGCTGGGTCATCTGCCTCCCTCTGCTGTGCCCGTCATTATGCGAGAGTACAAGTCTGCCTACACTATGTAGATTGGGGGGAAGAGGGTATTTGTAAGATAGAAGAACGAAGGAGGAGACTAAAATATAGACAATGAAAAGTATTTCCATGGAAACTGAGTTGAAACGTTACGAACAGGGGAACTGAAGTATCGTGAAGCCAGCTATTTTGTAGATATAAAAAATGTGCTCATATTCGAGCCCACTGCTAGAGATAGTATGTAATCGTACTATGTACTGTCTCAGATAAAAGATGGGACAATTTAATGGTTCAAGAAATGTTTGTATTTGTGTTATTATCGTATTTGTCTCAACTACAGTTCTGTACACGTTTGACGAAGGCTACAAATCACCACACTCAACATTCCATGGGGCAAGAAATTCACTTACACTGGGTCGAATATGTACATTAAATAGAGATGCTAGATGAGGGTTTTGCTGGATCTGTGTTAGTGTGTGTGGGGGGTGTTGTGGTTTGAACAAGCGAGATGCTGCCCTACTTGTACTTTCAACATCTGACAGATCAGAATGCCGATTTCGAAGTCAGAAAACACCTTATCAGAAGTGAACTCTTCAAAATGAAACGTAGACCTAATCCAAACCCCCTTATTCCAGTTCATCGCCACATGGACACGTCCATGTGGTGACTTTGGGAAATGGGCATCTGGGTTGAAATCGTAATAAATCTCAGAAAAAAAGTCCATCTGCCGCTCAAGCAGCATTTTTGGCACGAGAACTTGGTGGTTTTGACAGACTACTCGCGAGTCTCTCTTGCCACTCGTTCAAGAGCAACCATTTCTTACTCACTTCTCATTCAGCTTGACGCAAAAGGTTCGAATCAAACGGGGATCGGCCTGGACAGCTCGCATGATTTCGCCCTGGGCTCCGGGGGAACAGTCGAACTTCATGTAGAAGTAGTCACCGACCACGTAGCTCTTCTGGTTGGCCTTCATGATCTGAGGCAGAGGCTTGAACCGCCAGCACTCAATGAGACGGACCACACCTCTGTTACCGATGATCATTCGACCGATCTGGGTGACGGCCTGCTTGGCGGCCGCGTGCGCCGGAGTCACAGATGCGATTCCAACAAGTTCGTAAAGCATTTCAAGTCTGTTGTGTAGAGGGGTAGTTGAGATGCGATGACGTCGTGTGAGGGATGAAGGTTGAAAATGTTACTGGATGCTGCAACCTTATTTCGGCTCCCCGAATATGCTCTGTCAGCAAAGTAAAGTGGGTGAGAGCATTTTAAGAGAAGACAAGCCTAAATAAGGAGGCAGAAACAAATGTGAAAAAATAGGTGGTTCGCTTGAAATTTTGAAAAGGTGTATTATTGCTCTCGAATTTGTGATTGGCTGCCTTGGCGCATGTCATTTAAATACCTTCCATTTATCCCGCTACTAATCATGTAAAAGTCACGTGTGACGTGCGTTAGGAACGTGCGTCTCGCTCAATACCGTTGGTGATTGTATGAGTCCAGTGTTGGGGTACGGGCGAGTATCTGGTACTTGTTCCAGGCTTGTACCAGTCTCGGATATCAGTTGAGTGTATTTCTGCCCTCTAAGAGGTCAGTTTTTGGCATGGTTGTGTCCTGGATCATTGAGAATGTGTCCTTTGAGCTGGAGCATCAAATAATGTATTACTGTAGTTCAGTGTATTCATAATTGAAACATCGAAGCCTGGGATTCTTTGTTGTTTGATTAAAACAGGTCGTATTCCAAATATACTGTAAGTAGATCCACTGATTTCCAACTATCTGCACTTCCATCAATTTGCACTCACAGTAACAGAGATATCTCGATCAAGCTGCATAACGTGTATTTATTACCATATTTTAATTATTGAGGGGTTTCTTTTCAGTTGATTTATCAAGACCTTCATTTACAATCACTTCCATGGCACCCTGGATGAACATCAGAATAACTTCTTCTCGACCAAACGCAGTGGTCAACTAATATCAACTAATCTACAAGTAGAAGATATTCTTTCAATGGCCATTAAAAGTGGTGAGACGATATGTTCAATGAGAATGCTATGTTCCATTCTGGCCAAAGGTACAGTAAAAACAACCCAGTAAAAAGTCCCAGCCTTCATCTTTGCATGTTACTTGTACGAATACCCCATTACCCCAGTTTTCCCGACATTCAGATGAAAGGAATGGAGAGGTAAACATCATTGTGTATCATCCTCATAACCTGGATATGCCACAAGTATCTCTTAGAGTCTTAAGTTGTATACAAAATAAAAAATAAATGACCCGTACATACTAGGTAGCCTGACTAATCCCCAGATACATCACGAACACTGCAAGTTTTGCTCTTAAGCGTCAGACATATGTGCGGCTGAATTGTGTGGGGTGTGGAGAGGTCAAATTTTGAATAATTGCGCTGTACTTGGAAGGTTGTTGAGAGAAGTCCCGGTATAACCACTACGAGTATGTGTATGGAAGGACGCCATGTTCGTGTTTTAATCACATAATCCACCTCTGGTTATCCGATCTGTCACCTCCAATTTGTACTCAGTGATATTGCGTGCCATTAGCACTGAGTCTAAGAGACTGTACAGTTTTGAGCTCGTTATCGTGACTCGTTAAGGCGGGTGTTGTAATACTGAAGGTTTAGTTGCTGGTCTAGAACAGGTCGATTTTGAGAGCAATTGAGTCGTGTATAGAGAGTCATATATGCTTAATATGGCTTCCAAAGTCACCCAGATGCTTTCATTGGTATCTCGGTCTTCATTCAGCTCGCCTTTTCACCCACAGATCGCTCCTACACCACTTACCCTACCTTCACTGAGTCAAACCGAGTCACCAAAACCACCCAACTTAACTGTGGACTACCCCAGACAAAACATATCATTGCACCACAACTACACACACTGCAAAATTCACAATGCTCCGAACTCTGGCCCGATCTTCTCTGCGATTTGCTCCCCGAGCTACCATGACCCCCACCATGGGTCCTCTGACCATGATGCGACTTAACCACACTCTCATCAAGGGCTCCATTCCTGAGATTTACTCCAAGAAGTACACCATGAAGTACACCGAGGACCACGACTGGGTTGCCTTCCACGAGGACGGTGTTGCCTTCATCGGTATTACCAAGTACGCTGCCGAGGCTGTTGGAGATGCTACCTTTGTCGAGGTTGAGGAGGCCGGCAACGAGATTGAGAAGGACAATGTCTTTGGAAACGTCGAGTCTGTCAAGGCCACCAACGATATCATTGCTCCCTTTGACTTTGAGGTGCTTGAGGCCAACTTTGATGTTGCCGACACTCCTTCTCTCATCAACAAGGAGCCCAACGGAAACGGCTACCTTGCCAAGATCAAGCCTGTCGAGGGAGCCGAGGAGACCGACGGTCTGCTTACTGCCGAGGAGTACGACGAGTTCATCAAGAACGCCCACTAATCGAAGTAAAGTATTATTTACACGTACTTAACCGGAATATATAGAGTAAATGCAGGTTGTGTGACCCAAGCCTGTAAGCGGCTATCGTTTGGATATTTTTGCCCTTTTGCGGCTACATTACAGAAGTGAGCAAAGTGCAGGATTTGTAAGCCTCGTGTGAGCAGCACCAGACCCGCTTGTACGAGGCACTATGCAAGTACAACAGTCTACTTTGAGCACGTTGGTCTATCTCAAAGTAAGAAAATGTATGGGAGGTGCATGGTGTGGCCGCAGGATATGTCGGTATATGTCCGACAAGTGGGCACTGACCTGCAATACAGCTGCAATGCGGAGAAAAAAACACAGTCTCGGGTAGGAGGATACGGCATCCGTAGGCGAGCAGCGACAAAGAATTTCTTCTTTGTAAGTCTCCACTTTTCTGGAGGAGCCACTTTAGAGCCATCTTTCTCCTGTTTGCTTAACCATCTCTGAATAGGTTTAATTAACCTCTTTCGGTTACACAGTTGCTAAGGTACCAAAGGTGAACCCCCACGACGCTCTGGTTAGCAAGCTTGTAAAGTTAATGTGCGGATGTCTGAAGTAGCAGCTGAACGTTTAGCGGCGTAGTATCAGATCTAACCAGATCTAGGTTGTCTCTCAAGTTCTTCAACAACTGCCGAAACTCCAATTGAGACTGCGGGAACCTGGTAAATTATATTGTGCTCTTCTGGCCATATCTCCACGTTTCCACGACCCAGTCTCACATTCTCCACTGCCCCGACAGGTTCCTTTCCTCCATCTCTCCTGCAAAGCAACCTTGGCGGGAAACTCTGAATGTAGTATAAAATCCGGAGCTAGGTTGTAGTGATTGTCGGCTCTCCAAGTAATTCCCTGAACACAATGCTCCGACGAATCACTCTCAACCAGTTCAAGGGCGGCCTGCGACGGCTGTCAACCCTGACTCCCGTTAAGAACGAGTCTCTGACCCTGCCCAATGGCGCCAAGTACGAGCAGCCCGTCGGTCTCTTCATCAACGGTGAGTTCGTCAAGTCTCAGTCCGGAAAGCGATTCGAGACCGAGAACCCCACCACCGAGACCCCCATCATCTCCGTCTACGAGGCTGGTGAGGTTGACGCCAACGCCGCTGTCGAGGCTGCCAAGAACGCCTTCAAGAACTGGGGCTTCAAGACCCCTCCCTCCGAGCGAGGAGTTCTTCTCAACAAGCTCGCCGACCTCATTGAGCGAGATCTTGATCTCATTGCCGCAATTGAGACCACCGACAACGGTAAGGTCTTTGCCCAGGCCCAGGGTGACGTTTCCCTCGTTGTCAAGGTGATCCGATACTACGCTGGTTACGCTGATAAGATCTCCGGCGAGCTGATCCAGACCAACGACGGTTTCTTCAACTACACCCGAAAGGAGCCTCTCGGAGTGTGTGGCCAGATCATCCCCTGGAACTTCCCTCTGCTCATGTGGGCCTGGAAGATTGCCCCCGCCCTCACCACCGGTAACACTGTGGTTCTCAAGACCGCCGAGTCCACTCCTCTGTCTGCCCTGTACGCCTGTAAGCTCGCCCAGGAGGCTGGCTTCCCCAAGGGTGTTCTCAACGTTGTGTCCGGTTACGGACCCGTCGGAGGCGTTCTGTCTGCCCACCCCGACATCAAGAAGATTGCCTTCACCGGATCCACTGCCACCGGAAAGCTGGTTGCCAAGACCGCCCTGACCTCCAACCTCAAGAAGACCACCATGGAGCTCGGAGGTAAGTCCCCCAACATCATCTTCGACGACGCCAACCTCGAGGACGCTCTGTCTGCTGCTGCTCTCGGTATTTTCTTCAACTCCGGAGAGGTCTGCTGCGCCGGCTCTCGACTCTTTGTCCAGTCCGGCGTCTACGACCAGGTTGTCGCAGCCTTCAAGAAGAAGGCTGAGTCCGTCACCGTCGGAGATCCCTTTGACTCCAACTCTCTGCAGGGACCCCAGCAGAACAAGAACCAGTTCAAGAAGATTCTGGGCTTCATCGAGCAGGGCCAGAAGGAGGGTGCCCATCTCCTGTGCGGAGGATCCCAGGCCGGTCCTGGAAAGGGATACTTCATCCAGCCCACCGTTTTCACCGACGTGAACAACGACATGTCCATTGTGCGAGAGGAGATTTTCGGCCCCGTGCTGACCATCACCAAGTTCGACACCGTTGACGAGGTCATCGACATGGCCAACGACTCCGAGTACGGTCTTGCCGCCGGTATCCACACCACCGACATCAACAAGGCCCACTATGTTGCCGAGAACATTGCCTCCGGTACCATCTGGGTCAACTGCTACAACGCCTTCCACGAGGGAGTTCCCTTTGGTGGCTACAAGCAGTCTGGTTTCGGTAAGGAGATGGGTCGAGATGGTCTTGACAACTACCTGCAGACCAAGGCTGTTCGAGTCAAGCTTGATGCGCGAAAGTGGGCTGACAAGCAGTAATTTGCTTTTCCCTGGAATATAGATAATGATGATAGAACATGGCTTAGTGTAGGGTAGCTTAGTTTAGGGTAGCTTGGGGAGCACGTGGTATCAGGTACATTATGGTCTGTGGAGTAAGTATTGTTTCTTAGTTTTTTATTCTAAGAAGAGTTGTCACAGACCCACTCATAACGCGCTTTTAGCGCACCGCTCGTTCCAAACCTATGCAATCATTAGCGTGTAGAGAAGAACCAACCTGGAGGGTATCGACGATAAGCTCTCGTACCGTTGCAACAGTGTCGATCAGGTGACTGGTTTCAGGTATATCAACTTGGGGTATCATGGTTGTGGGGAATCTCGCTGGTCATGAGGAAGACATGATTTTAAAAGAAAGCAACTATTGCTTTATCTGCCCCCGAAATTATGCCGAAAAACGTACAGTTCTATGCAGGGTTGGTAGCGGTGAAAATCCGGGGTAAAGATGCAGTGTGGGAGAATCGCGATCATCCGAAAACGAGTGCTATTTTTTTCAAGTCTGATTAAAAGGACCAGGCTCTACCTCGTAGGTTCTTTATGTAGCCACACGGGGGACATATGTTGACATGCACATGACTACCCCACATCCAATATCATGTAGCATACATGACCACCATAAACAATAATAGGAATCCATACTATTAAAGATTTGACGACCACCAGCTCCACTTCCAAGTCGAAACTTCTGCTGAATATCGCTGTCATCTGCGGTAAATGGTCTGATTCGCCATGAAAATACTCACAACCCTCATCGTTCTCGTGCTGCTACTGGTAACACAAGCACAAGCCATCTCGGAAGCCACCTACGAGTTGCTACAGTTCCACTCCCAGCTGTCGGATATTGCCTACTGTGTCCAAACGGTGCGAGGCCCTACCCAGCTCAGACACCCGTTCAAATGTGGAATCCAGTGCCGAAAGACGCAGTTTGAAGGAGTCGAGGTGATCCACACTTTTGTGCACAAGTTCGCCAGCTCCGCTCTGACGGGCTACATGGCCGTGGATCACACCAACCAGACCAAATATGTGGTTTTTCGAGGAACAAACTCCCTGGAAGACTCCATGTTGGATTTGTCTTTTGGCTACGAACCAACGGCTAGTCCGTCTTTTTTGAAAGAGGTTTGTCCGGACTGTAAAGTTCAGGGAGCCATCCTGGAGGCTTACGATGCCTTTTGGGCAGAAAACTGTGACCTTCTCTCTGACTTTCTGTACGAGGATTACTCTCACTATGCTCTCTCTTTGACAGGACATTCTCTGGGAGGCGTGGCAGCAGCTCTTTTGGCCACAGATATCAAACTACAGGGGCTAGATCCACTTCTCATTAACTTTGGACAGCCACAATACGCGAACTTGGCATATGCACAGGTGGTAGACTCCTTGTTCTTCCCTCAGACAGACAAAGAGGTCATCGATCCACTTTACGACTCCCCCCAACGGCGCCTGTACAGAGTAACGCATTGGAACGATCTCTTTGTCTCTTTACCTGGCCAGCGTGGCTTTTTCCACTCTCTGGGTGAAGTGTACATCTCTTACCCAGGAGTGAAGCCTCCAAGAAAAACGATACGATACTGTGACGGTCCTCAGTCCGAGTATTGTCACGGGGGAGACTACAATCCCCTTGAGCGAGCAAACTTCCTCAAGAACCACCTGGCCTATTTTGGCTGGATAGGCTACTGTCCTTATCTCTAGCCAACTGTGCACCAATCTGAATTCACAGCCTCCAGCCCAGTATTTAATTTCCCCCAATTGCTACAGAAAGACGGTATCCGGAAGGCGGCAGACAATGACACATTTGGATTTGAGTAGGTCAATCACTTGAAAGTTCGTCGTAGACGTAATTCAAACAGACGCAGCCCGTGATATCTGCTGTAAGCTCTGTGCTCAATAGCTCTGGCAGCTATCAATGTTTGCTCTGGGAGGCTTAGGGGTTCAACTTCAAGCATAGCAGCTGCGGCTTAGACCCTGATAAGCCCACTAGGTAGCGGTGAATAGTTATCCTCTCATATCAGAGATGCGCCCACCCTGC
Source organism: Yarrowia sp. E02 (assembly GCA_017639365.1). Taxonomy (NCBI): domain Eukaryota; kingdom Fungi; phylum Ascomycota; class Dipodascomycetes; order Dipodascales; genus Yarrowia; species Yarrowia sp. E02. Next base: position 2,128,130 of record JAAQQX010000006.1, on the reverse strand, counting down.
AACCAACCCCACCAAACCGGAGTCCGTGTGTCAAACTCGTAGGTTCATCTATCAGCAGCCTTTGTGGATTTCACACGGCCCCACACAACTAGGTGCAGTGCCGTTTGATGATAAGACAAAGGGCTGCCAAAGGTTGACCCTGCCAAGCTCCTGCAAGATGCCTTTATCGAACTCTCTTGTTTTGGTGGAGATAACGGTTTCAAACTGTCAGAACGAGAATATATATAGCTGCCTCAAATGGAGCTGGATTTGCTTCCATAGTGAACAATTGAACTGCCCAGAATGACAAAGAAATCAATTGAGCTGGAGCACGAAGTCCAGGAGGTTCATGGTGAGGTTGAGAACATCCATTACGACGTCCCAGAAGCCCATATTCCCACCACCAACGAACTTCTGGACTCCACAGAACCCTTCCAGATCTACTACCATTATGCTGCTTTGCAGAGAGCTCGTGAAGATGCTCTTCCTCGGTCCAGATTCAGTTCTATGTTCGACAAGTACACCAGAAAGTCTGACGAAAAGATGTCTGAGAATTATGACACTCCCTCAGATGATGGAATGGGTCTCAGTGACGTTGACGCAGAGAAGCACGCCGCTCAGCCGTTTGGAGGTGTTATGAGCCACATTCCTGGTGTCAATCAGGAACTAGCTATCGCCAACATGTCTGCTCGAACAGCAACTTGGATGTCAGTCTTCTTTCTGACCACCACGGACATTCTTGGACCCTCTTCGGCTCCGTGGGCGATTTCTCAGCTGGGCTGGTTCCCGGGTGTCATGCTCTTCTCTGTCCTGGGAGGTGCAGCCGTTTACACTGGTTGGCTCATTTACAAAATGTTCCTAAAGCTCGACTCTCCTGAATTCCCCATGACAACTTTTGGAGACTTGGCTCTGCGAGTCTATGGTAGAGTATTCCGGTGGGGAATTGACATTCTCCAAAGTCTGCAGCTTCTGTGTAATGTGGCCGTCATTATTCTCGGTAACGGCCAGGGTCTGTCTCAAATCTACAGTCCTCTCTGTTTCTCCGTTTGGTGTGTCATCTTTATGATTGCAGGCATTCTGCTGGGTCAGATCAAGCGACTCTCCAACTTTTCGTACGTGGCCAATGCGGCCATCTGGATGAATCTCTTTGTGGTCTTTGCTACCATGGGTATTGCTGCTACTAAGCCCCCCAATTATGTTGGTGGAGCGCAGCAGAACAACCTGCCCAACTCCACTGACCCTGTGAGAACCAAGGCCATCGAAGAATACCCCTTCCAGGACCAGCTGGGAGCCGTCATGAACATTGTGTACTCGTATGGAGGAGCCATGGTGTTTGTGGAGTTTCTGTCTGAAATGCGAAAGCCCCGAGAATTCCTCAAGGGTATGCTGTCTGCCCAAGGTGTCATTTTTGTGTGCTACTTGCTCTACGGTCTTCTGGTCTACGCCTACCAGGGCCAGTACACTGTCAACCCCGGTAACCAGGGTCTGGGCTCGCACAATTGGCAGATTGCAGTCAATGTCATCAGTGTGGTTTCGTCTCTGATTGCTGCTGGTCTCTATGGTAACGTGGGTATCAAGGTGGTATACATTACTCTGATTCGACGAGCCATCCCAGCCCTGCCAGGACTTGATGACGGCTTCAAGGGACGAATTGCCTGGGCACTCATGGTGTTTATCTACTGGGCTGTCGCCTTTGTGGTTGCCTCGGCTATTCCTCAGTTTTCGTCTCTGACCTCGCTGGTTGGAGCTGCCTGTATCCTCCAGTTCTCCTACACCTTCCCTCCTCTCATGTACATGGGCTTGACCATTCGAGAAGAGGCTAGCAAGTTGGACACTGTTGATCTCCAGAACCGAACAGTAATCAAGTATGACTCGTGGACCAGTATGGCAAGATGGAAACGAGGAGTCATGTCTCGACCCTGGTGGGTGCTGGCCAACTTTGTCTTGTTCCTGGCATCTCTGGCCACCGCCATTCTCGGTATCTATTCTTCCATTTACTCCTTGGTACAGGCCTTTGATGCTCCTGGAGCTGTAACCGTTGCTTTCGGTTGCAAACCCCCTGTGGCTTAACTGAGAGTAGCCAATTTTTTGTGTGTTTTGTCTATATGTAATATCAATGTTTGTGTATCTAAAGGATAGGAGAAACACCCGAAATGGCCCGCAGGAACTCCTCGGCGAAACTTGTCGGCTGTTGATATTTTCCGTGACCGACAGCTTTTTTGCTGAAATGAACAGCTCTGATGCACCTCGGCGTGGCTGTACAATATTCGCCTGTGAGTAGCAAAGTTATGTACAAGTAGTAAAAGTCTCTTAAAATGGAGTTGTTAAAGTCCAAAATTTGAAATTACACAAATGGCGCATTTGTCTATCTTTCTATGTATTTTTTAACCCTCCAATGCCAATATTCATCGATATATATCACTATCTACTCACAGCTCTTAACCCCGAAAGCCGAAAACATTCCAACTCTATGCAGGATACACCTTGGCAGCTTACATCTCCTCCGTTGTTAGCACCCGGCACAAAGGCCCTGTGCCTTTTTGCCAAGAGATGTCCACAGCCACATTGACTACATTTATATATCATACTGGAGGTCTGCCAGCTCGCGTCATGTGTCCCATCAGCAAAAAATGTCGTTTTCGAATTTTTTTATCAACCACTTACGAACGAGCTATGAAACCGTTATGGGTGTTTAATGTTATTGCCTAGCAATAGCCACGACCACAACATGATGACGATAACGGAGTCCGACACAAAAACAAATCTCACAAAACGAAGGTGGCAATATTCAACTACAACACAGCAGTCACAAACCACACGATCATATGTCATCTCTGCGTCTAAACACCCCATAATCAACGACACCATGATATGCCATAACCTGTTATCATACCTTCCCGCATTACCCTACAGTTGAGATAAGATTGGATACAGACTAAACTGATACCCCAAAAACCAATTTTGTTGAGCCACCAAGATTGTGTTATTAAGCAGGTATATACAGAATGGACAGAGACTGGTTTTCATTTGGGCCTGGACAGGATATTACAACTAAAACTACCCCATGACTGTCTCACTGCTAATCCTCGCTTGTTCTTCTGAGACCCTGGATGTGTGGCGGCGCACAAAAGGCACTAAAGAGGAGATGATGGTTCTCAGTACAAGCCTCCCGAGCTTACCCTCTTCTATTTTTGGGCCAAACACCACTGGAGCTGGGATGTGGAGCCATGTTATGTTAAATTGACCCCACATATTCCGGAGATAGCGCCCCTCCTGCAAAGTTCAGCCACGGCGCGCACTAGCCTCATGGTAGGTCGCCAGGTGGGTTTCCAGGCAGGTCCTAATTCGGTGCTACTGCCGCTGAGGGGGACTCGGCTGAGAGACAGTGGGCTCGCTTAGTCATTTGCCTCCTCTGACTACATTGGACTGGCTGCCGCCTAGACAACCCCAAATAAGCTTGTCAAAACAACGTGTCTCCTGTCTCTTGTCTCCAGGTACCGGCCCCTGTGGGTACCTGCTGCTCCGCAACTGCGAGTTCCTTGTTCCCCACCTCCGGTGAGAACGTGTTTCAAGGCGGTAGTTTCGTCACGTCACCCCTGCAGTCAAGGCCTAAGGCGTGTTGACGGGGTGACTTGGGAATGTGCTTTTTGCCCTCAGAGTTACGAGTAGTTTGTCACGCTGAATCGTAAATTCCAAGACTGGTAAACACAGATCTGCGGATGATGGGTTCAGGACAGGTGAGGGCTGAAAGAGGCATAGTCGGATTCTTCTAGGAGGTCTTGGTGATTTCCTGTCCTCGAGTTATCGGTTTCCGCATCCCTGAGGTCGGAGATGCTTTTCCCACTGGTGAGGCACTTATTCCGGTTGGATTGGATTATTACACTTTGAGCTACGATACGGGGGGCTTAGAATGTTCCAAAAAAAACTCATATGCGTTCGTTGATTTCATTAATGCTTCTATTAGTTGGGGGATGCTTATGCGGTGACAGGAGGGACGGGGCCATGGGATCGTTCTGAATCCATGGAACGTTTCTGTTTTCGTTCCTCTCGCTTTTGTGCCTTCTCCTTTGCTGCGGCGGCCCTCGATCGAGTCCACACCTCAGATATGCTGATATGAGTAACTTCCAGGACAGCTCTGACGCCGCCCAGATGATGGCAACCTGAAGGGTAGAGAAGATAGAGAGGGCCACGAAGGTTGTCGTCGGGCTTGAACTTCTCGTGGAATGCTTGCTTACCGTTAAGGGCGAGAGCCTTGCAGGTAGTCTTGTAGAGCGAGCGCGTCGACTCCTGGATGATCTTGTTCATGCCAGAGAGCTCACCCATCTCCTCTCGAGGGGCAAGGCCAAAAGTAAGGTACTCAAGGCCTTCCTCCTTGAGAATTCGGGTCGCGTTAGTAGTGAGAAATTCGGTGGTGCCCTGGCCGGCGTCTTCTCGAGCAATACAGGGCTCGATCAGGTAGCCCTTGTGGCCGCCGACCTGCATCAGACAAGCCCAGGAGTTGGGCTTGCCATCGGGACCAAGTGTGTAGAGATGTCGGGAGGTTCGCAGAGCGAAGGGGTTGAGGACAGTCGAGTAGGCCTGGGGGAGATGTCGGTCGACTCGGGACTGTCGCCAGTCGGCGTAGACCTGCATGAGGTCCCGCTCAATCTGGGGGTCGATGCCATCCTTGGGGGAGTACACCTTAAGGCTGACACCCTCCTTCTGCAGATTTCGGTTCCATCGGTTGATGGTTCGTCCAAAGCCAGGGTTGGTCTGGGGGTTGATGACGTGCTCAACACCAAACTCCATGAGGCCCCACTTTGCCTCTCGGCCGTGGTTGGCCATTTCAGGGCCGGCGCCCACAATGGCGGTCTTCCATCCCTGTGTTCTGCAGTGCTTTCGGAAGTTTTGGAACACTCCGGGCATGTGTTCTGCGGCACAGAGAGGGTCTCCGTAGACAACGGCGACCTTTTGTGCGACCTTGAAGCAGATGACGGAGGCGTGGTCCGGAGGAATGTAAAGAGAGTATGACTTGTCGAGCATGGCAGCATGGGTGGGTCGACCGTGAAGCGCTAGAAGACGCTCAAGAGTCTCGGGAACGCCGTCGCACTCAATGTTGTAGACGTTGTTCATGGGGGTTTGTGGCGCAAGTCCGAGCGATGTGGCCCAGCTCTTTCGAGAGGGAGGCTGGTTCTTTTGAAGTCGGGCAAACTGGGGCTCTTGAGTGGCGCCAGGTTCTCTGTTGATGGAGTACGAGTATTCCTTTTCTAATTCGTTTTCGTCATTGAGAGTCGCGGCAGAGTCGGAGGAGCCGGAGTTGGACAGGCGGGGATGCTGCCCAGTGAGCGGGAGATCCTTGTCGTCGTATTCGGCGTGGCGTCGCAGGCAGCAGTTGAACCACATTGTTGTTTCTGTTGTGTATATAGATGAAGAGGGGAGTGTGGAAGGATGTGGATGATGAGTCGATGCTGAGAGTCCTAAAAGTCAGGGGAAAGACAGGTACAGATATACAAAACGTGAATTAGGCACGGTCCGCAAAAACTAGAGCTTTGAAACCCTAGGCATATTAATTACCGGCGTTTACACCTGAGTTTGGGTCTCTTTGGCTCCATGCTAGACAAAGAAAGATGCGTCGCTGGACAAGATTAAGCTTGGTCTCTCGGACCTCTCTAGACCAAAGCTCCAAGAATTTACTTCCACAAAATGCAGTGTCAGCACGGTGATAAGAGCTAAAACAATTCTAAGCCCGACAAAGTCACGCTGGGGCCAAAGACAACGAGAGCGCCAAGACGTTTTTCTGCACTTGCCAGCCTTGATGCTCACGAGATGGATGCCAAGAAAGCCAAAGGTGCCTGATATTCCCGCAGGGCTTGTAGTCAGCATGAGGCCGCTCTTACTGACCTATTGCGCCAGTCTCCACTGGCTGCCCCCTTTGACTGGCACAGCCCGTTTGGAGTCACCTAACGACCCACCCATGTACGCTCATAATGTTTCTTCTTGTTAGGACGTTGTCTCTGACCGGAAATCAACCTTTGATTTTTTGTTTCCTGTTCATCAGCGCTGTCAGAGAGCTCTTTACAAGCCTTTTCCGTGACAAAGCCTGTGGCCTTTGCTTTGTCTCCCAAGTTTACAAGCCAAAAACCCGATTATTTCCGCCTTGTTGTCAAACTCTATCAATCAACTTTGCGTTCTTCGCTCCGGGCTTTTAGGAATTTGAGTTATTTTCCCAGAAGAGCCTTCATTCCTGGATGGTACCAAAAAGACAAAATGTAAAAGCAAACCCTGGACTCAGTCCAAGAAAAGGTGTATATCGCTATATACCTTGGGCCTGAATCTCCCCCACCGCCAGCCAAAGCCAGTTTCCACATGTTACCCGCATCTCCTTCGGCTGGCTCGGTTTCGCGTCTATTTTGAATTAATATATACCGTGACTGGCTTCTCCTCCGAGAGGTGGAAATATGGGGTGGCTTGCGCCGACGTTGGGAATCGGAGACGCCTGACTCGTACCGCTCCCTTTTCTCACCGGTGACTGTGCGTAAGCCAAGTGGGTCGTGCAGGGCCAAGAGCCCGAGAAATCGCGCCTGCATATTGAAAAAAGACTGACAGTGACGGATCGGAGATAGGGTTCCCTTCCGGCTTAACTCCGTCTTGGTAATGCGCAATCCATCTGAGTAATTGCGCATCACATGTAAGGGAGAAGCTGCTCTTGAACTGCCCAAGTACCGATTCTCCAAAAGTCGGTTTCTGAACTAATACTCATCCGGCTGATGAGCCGCATACCAGCCTCGCCGCAGGTGGGCGGATAGTGATTCCACAAGTATAGATGAGATATATTGGTGGAGGTCTTAGTCACGCTAGTGGGGAGCTATCCAATGGAATAGATTGGCTTAGTGCTAGTGCGCACATTTCGTCTCGTGATGCTACACTGTTTCAGTCTACATGGTGTCTTTTTAGGTGCATTTTTGGCTATTGGCGTGGTAGTTTTCCTTGCTAGATATACGTAAATCTGTGAGTGATGAGTGAGTAATCATAAACAATTGTGGGATTCTTCAGATGGGGTTTCAACTAATAATAGTGCGGTTGATTTTTGGGCATTAAAGTCTATTATACTGGGGATAATCACAAAATTAAAAATGCCAAGAAATCGGAAATCGGAACACATGGGACAAGCCTTTTCTCCGGGTAAATTTATGCCAGAGTCAACGGCACTACATGTCTCAGGCACCGATGGTGCGTAAGTCACTGGTCATCTCTTTTTCAAACAGACCACCACAAAAATCCTCAATGGCGAACAGGCCCCTATTTGTATATATGTACATTTCTCGCAGTTGAAACCATCTTTGAAACAAACCATCCCCACTGTTGGTTTTAGCCCGTCTCTAACAATAGAGGGCGGTGCTCCGTGGGCGGCAGAGTTCACACCCTCCCAGGCTCTGACTTTTGTCGGCTATTTGCCTTTAACTTTGTGATATATAACAGGTTAGTAATCCGGCTTCAAGCCTCACTCGAGCAATCGTACCTCCCGTAAGGCTGCATCGATGTGTAAGCAAATCACAGAAAAAAATGGAGCAATGACGATGAAGATGCACCTCCGATGACTACCTCATTGCTAAGGTGCATCTTGTGGCGGGCTGGCAACACGTATACACGCTGCGTAAGTGGAGCCAATGTTGTTGCATGAGGGAATGTAAGATTTTGTGTTTTAAAATACCCACAAACCAGAAAAATAGAAATAGATGAACAGGAGCGTCATTCACGAAAAAGACTTGTGTACAAGTACGCTCTTGTTTGGCCCCTGGCAATGTGGCGTGTACCTGGTTTCTTGCCACAGAAATTACCCTCTCTCAGTCTACTGGCGCGTTCTCCTCAGAGGGCTGCCACGAGAAGGAGCCTGAGGGAGTCCCCTGCTGGCTCAGACTGGGTTTTAGTGGGGAGCAGGCTAGGCCCTCTAGGCTCATGTGATTCCACCTACACACCGTAGACAGGCACATCACGCCATACACATACATGGCTGTACACCACCGCAGAAAATATTCTTGTTTGGACTGTCCATTATAGCCCCGAGCAAGCAAATACAGGGCGAAAATCAACACATGCGCCAGCGCAACTCCCACAAAAATGTTCAATAATGTTAGACATTTCAGCTGGACTGTCCGGTTGTGGCCATAGGCTGTATTTGGCTTTGGTTAGCCTTTCCAACAAGAGGAGTGAAAAAGTGCAACCTACAGACAACCCCTCATGTTTCGCTTGCGTCCAGTGTTTCTAGTGCGCGGTCCTACCCCACGGGACTCCTCTCTGGCCCACTCCAGCAGCTTCTGCCGCTCACGTTTATTGTAGACACGTCAATTAACAGTCGGCTCTATTTTTGGCGATCGTATAACACGAGAGGAACGCACCTCTGCGCCTTGGGCGATCGTGAGTGGTATGAGCCAGCCTTTCAGACGCTCTCCACAATCTGGCTTCTGGGGGAGAAGATCCCTAAATAAGAACGCGAAAAAGCGAAAAATGACAGGGCCTTTAAACGAAAAGTGGAGCACGCCATGGGGGAGAAAACTAAAGTGGCAGGATAATATGGGCTGTTGACAACAAGCGACAGGAGGGGCACACAAAGCAGTCACAAGCTGCAACTCCCATGCTTCTCTCGGCGATAGGCTCCTTCGTATCTGCAAATGTGATGGTGCCAAGACCTCTTGACCAAACGCTTGTCATGGGAATATCGGGGTAGGCAGCCAAGGAAATATTCTGCTCTCGCGTATCGAGAAACGTCTCTGGTGCATGCCTGGAATATGTCTTGGCACAGCTCCCTGGCAGGAGAGCATCAGGAACATCACGGAGAACGGCTTCTCACTCCCAGTGCCGACCGCGCCGCACGCCGTGGTTGGATGTTGCCACGACATTAAACCCCAGAAGTATGCGAATGCACTTACACGAGTAGAGTGTGAGGCTCTCGGAGCATAGCCGTGTGATGGACACGCATTTAGATTTGGTCAAAGCTTTGCTACAGCACCTTGTGGTCGAGAACAGGTCCGCTTTGTTCTCTAGCAAGTGACCAGAAAACACAAGCTATTGCAGGGAAGCGTCATTGGACAATTCCAGAGTGTTACTTTGAACTTGTGTGGACTCGGGCATGGCCAGATTTTACACATGTTGATGTCTCCACTGTCTTTTCAGGCTCCGCCATAATTATGAGCCGTCCCACTTTTCTCGGACCACACGTCTCACGTAGCCTCATTAGCGTTACTTAAACTGCAACTAAAAACGGCACATGTCAGACTAAGGAGTCATTCCCCAGATAGGTTAAAAAATTGGCAAGTCGGGCTGTGTACGTGTATCATGTCAACAACAGGAACATGTTGCTTGTTTTCTCGTTTCATTGTTGAGCCGTATATGCGATGGAGCCATGTTTCTCACTAGTAAATGTCCAATCACCGACGATCTTGCTGCGGGCTCTTCTGACTGGATGCAGATACGATATGTACCTTTCCCCATGGTTATTGGACGCGAGTTGGGAAATCTGGCCCAGCCAGTCAAATATAGAACATGCGAGGGGCATAGCTTGAACCACAAGCAGCTACTATTTCCACATGCGAGAGAGCTCTAAATTGTACCTCTAAACAAAGCTCTATCTATGGCCTGTTATATATCAGATGTAAGAGAATCCACAGGAGGACAAAGGCATGGAGGACGGCTGTACACCCTTCAATGTAACACACGTGTTTGAGCAAGTTCCAAGGGAGTGTGGGTCCTTTGCTATTATTCCGCTGTCAAGTATGATATTCCAATATGACTGCGCCCCCTCCCACTCATTTAGCTACCTGACAGTATGGTGAGTTGTTGGTACGATGGCCGATCGCCGACTACGGTCTCTTGGATATTTCATCCCTGGCTTGTTCATCCGCTTGCCACCAATGCCCTTCAGGCTTAACAGATTTTTACTCACAGTGCATGCGGTGCAAAGTCAAGTAAAAATAGCTGGAAGCCAGTAGGGATTACTTGGAATGGTGCGGCTGACACAGCTAGGGGGGAAACGCGTAATCCCTTGAATGAAGGTATTTTTGGCAACCTTTAAATCCCCCTTGTGCGAGTTGCAGGGCTTACTCCTTTCCCTTGTCCATCCAGTTGGGACTATTTTACGACTCCTATGGTCACACGCAATATAGCTATAATTAATGTACCTCCGAGAAATGGAGTTAAGCGCCATCGAAATTGGAAGCGGCTATCTCCGGAGGCGGGCCTTGTTCAGCCAGTTGGCCGCTCTTTTGGCTCTACTTCACGTTGCTTTTTTGGATCGCAATAACCGCTTCTGAGTTCAGTGTATTTTTAGACAGTCACGTTCGCATCGTCATATGAACAGGTGAACGTCCGCACATCTGGTTAGAACCCGTATCGAACCTTGGAAGCACTCGGAACGGCATAAATGCAGAAAATTCCAGCCCCGTCTTGGCACGTTCTTGGCAGGCATACCATGGTGGTTCCCTTTATCTCCGGTTATGAACGCTATGCAAGCACAAGTACGAGTAGCAGGGAAAGTGAAAGTCTGCATGGTTTGTTAAAGCCTCACAACGGCCATATCAAGCTTTTTGCATTTTGGTTGAGCGATTAGAAGCCATGTTCTGGAAGGTTTTGGGAGGAGCATATAGACCTCCCACTCAGTCAGCACAACGACGGAAATTAAGAAATGCGCTTTTAAAATGACCACCATATCTCCAAGCGAAACATCAAACACGAACACAAGCCAGCCGTACCCAAAAATCTCTATCTCCTCCTATAATACCGCTTCCGCAAAAACACAGGCTAGCAGCTTTCTTATTTCTAATTGACGCAACTATGACGAGTCTTGGCGCACGGCGGTACGTCTCACATATTGAACACTATCGGGCAGCCTTACGGTCCCGGATGAGAGAAGAGTTCCAATGTAAGGCTACAAGTAAGATACTGTCTCTTGCCATCAATATTTCAAGTTGCCTGCCTCCCGATCGATTACTACAAGCACTTGCGCGCAAACAGCCCTTTGGGTTAGAATTCAAGTGTTTCACCATGACATCAAGAAAATGATGTAGCAATTGCGTGGTTAAATTAGTCAGATTAAAAGGTGCTACTGCAGCGGTGTCATTATTGTCACGAAAATCGTCCGACGCCGATAGCACGTCTTTGAGTGTTATTTTTCGTTCAAATTTTCATCGTGTGGCAAAACCTTAAGGGAGACCCCTTTTTTCTCATACAATTGATTCACAATACACGTAATGATACTAGTTCCAAGGACCAAAGTAAGACTAGGGTACTAATTGAACTCGGTCCACAGGCTTAATTGCGTGTTTGTCATGTTCTGAATCCTTTACGAAGGAAAATTGGAGATTAGTCAAAATTAAGGTTCAATGGTCATTTTTTTTTTTTTTATTCTAGGGAAATACATTTAGCTAAATAAGGCCTTTTTTTTTATTCTGAAGATACATTACAACTATATACCTGGCAAGCCAGGCTATTGGCATCCAATGAATCTTGCAAATCGTAATCGGTCTCGGTGCTCGCTTCGTCATAACAAGGGTCGCCAATTCTTGATACTCGATCTCGCGCTCCAATCTCGGTCTCGGTTTGTATGATCATGACTAGGAAATCCAATCAATCCAAAAACATAGGTTTTTTTTGATTCTAGGTTTTTAAATCTCTTTGTAAAGCGTGTCATCCTAGGTCACGTGACACAGATATCTCTTGTTCACTCACATTTTTAGCATTTTTTTAACTTCCGATATAGTGTAGGGGCTATCACATCACGCTCTCATGTTGAGAACCGTGGAGACCGGGGTTCGATTCCCCGTATCGGAGTCTTGGTTACGGCCGTATCCTGGTGAAAATACGGCTTCCCGTCCGATCAGCCATAGTCAAGCACCAGAGAGCCTAGTTAGTATTGTAGTGGGAGACCATACGAGAATCCTGGGTGCTGTAATCTTTTTTGGGTCTACCAGTTTTATGGTCGTCTTTTTGCTGTGACTGTCACTATATCGCTCAAACATCTAACCGCGGTAACTGTCGGCTTAGTGTCCACGTGACCATCTTGGCAATCTACAATAACCAGCTGCAGGTCGGTCGCCACAGCAACCCTAATCCACCGACATCTCACCACAACAGGGCTTCCTAAACCCATCACCACGACCATGCAAGTATTCGAGTGGGCTTTCGGCAAGCGGCAGACGCCTCAGGAGAAGCTGCGCAAGCACCAGCGAGCTCTGGAGCGAACGCAGCGGGAGCTGGACCGAGAGCGGGTCAAGCTCGAGGGACAGGAGAAGAAGCTGATTGCTGATATCAAAAAGTCGGCCAAGGCTGGCCAGACCGGCGCTTGCAAAGTTATGGCCAAGGACCTGGTTCGAACCCGGTCTTATATTCAAAAGTTTTATCAGATGAAGACTCAGCTTCAGGCCATTTCGTTGCGTATTCAGACGGTTCGGTCCAATGAGCAGATGATGCAGAGCATGAAGGGAGCCACCCGGCTGCTGCAGGGCATGAACAAGTCCATGAATCTGCCCCAACTGACCCGAATCGCCATGGAGTTTGAGCGGGAGAACGACATTATGGACCAGCGTCAGGAAATGATGGACGACTCCATCGACGACGCCATGGAGGACGACGAGGTGGAGAGCGAGGACATTGTCAACCAGGTGCTGGACGAGATTGGAATCGATCTTGGCCAGAGCATGGGTGCCGTTCCGGAGGGAATCCAGGGCCAGCAGGAGCGTGTTGCTGTTGCTGAAGGAGGAGATGACGATCTCGAGGCACGACTTGGTGCTCTGAGACGATAATCATCATGAGGACCGATTACGACACGAGCGGGAGCAAGCTAGCGAACGAGCTCTGAGGGATTACGGATTCCGCGCTCCCAACCTAACTAATATTCATATTCAATCTAGTGCATAAGGTAGTGGAGGGTGGATTTGGTGGAGTAGGTACCTTATACGGCTGAGGTAAACCCTCGTCTACTGTATCCATACTTTTATTATAGCCTAAACACCGTTTAAATGTACTTCTTGTCCTGCAGGTACTGGTAGATCTGTTTGACAGCGTCCTCAATGGAGGTCTCGTGGCTCTTGATGTGGATCTCGGGAGTCTCGGGAGCCTCGTAAGGAGCAGAAATACCGGTGAACTCGGGAATGGTTCCGGCTCGAGCCTTCTTGTACAGACCCTTGGGGTCTCGCTGCTCAGCAACCTCAATGGGCACGTCAACGTAGACCTCAACAAAGGGCAGGTTGGAGGCCTCGTGGAGCTCTCGTGCGCTCTGTCGGTCCTTCTTGTAAGGAGAAATGAAAGAAGTGAGAGTCACGCAGGTGGAATCGGTGAAGAGCTTGGCCACCTCGGAGATTCGTCGGATGTTTTCGTTTCGGTCAGCCTCGGAGAAGCCCAGGTCCTTGTTGAGGCCGAATCGCACATTGTCTCCGTCCAGTCGGTACGAGTTGATCTTGTTCTGGAGCAGAAACTGCTCGAGAGCAGTAGCGATTGTGGACTTGCCGGAGGCAGACAGGCCGGTGAACCACAGGGTGACTCCCTTCTGTCCCACGAGCTTGGATCGCTCTTCGTGGGTGAGTCCCTCGTGCCAGGTGATGTTGGTAGCCATTGTAGATTTAGGTGGTGGGGTGGATCTTGATTTTGATTGAGTTGTCACTGAAAATAACAATAAAAACTTGTCACTCTTTTGGTCCAGGGTCGAAATAGTCAATTGGCTGTGGCTGACTTTAGAGTTGTTCACCATATCACGTGTCGATTCATTACGCACTGATTCTGCAGTATTATGCGTCAGTCTGGGGTCCGAGTTAGACCAGTCATATACGGAGGTTCTGGGGTGTGCTTTTTAAAATGAAAAATAAATCAATCCACCTGGGTTAAAGAAAAAGCTCGACTAGAAATTGAATCTTCTTAGTGCAACGTTTCCACATGATCATTTAGCATCAAGCTGTGTTAAAGTTGTCGCGACAGTGGCTGGTGAGTTGTGGCTGCTCATGAATAAAAAAAAAGCGAACATTTACTCTAGTTACTCTAGACCAAGCTACAATAAAAGCTGAGTTAATCAGGTCAGAGTTTCTACAGTTCTGGAGGCTGGAGTGGCCCCCACGGAAATCATAATAGTACAGCTTCATATGATTTCCGATGTCACTTTTGACAGACAGGTGATTTACCACTGATTAGAGCCGTAGAAACGCACAATCTCACATGGTTGGGCTGGTGCGCGGCGTTGTTACAGACTGCCGTAAAGCCACTTCTCTCAAACCCGACTATAGATGCCATAATGGTAACCTATAGAGTTGGGTAAGACATGATGGTGAGCACCTGAAACCTGATAACCCCTCAGTGGCAGTTTTCGCACGAGCAAGGGCTCTGGAAACATCGAACCCCACTTTTCCCCTCCACATTAGCAAGAGACATTCATGTCTGACTACTAGTTGGTTCACTTTGCTAAAATTGAGACATTGGAGCCCCACGAGAACAGGTGGCCTGGATGCAGGCCGAGTGAACGCTATCGCGTGAGGACTGGAAATAGCTGCCGTATGGAGTTTGGAACAGTAAAGTGAATCGAATTTAGGACTTCTGTCTTCGTTGAGAACCAGGTTTCGCTATACGTTATCTACGTATTCGACCGAGAGTTACCCCGTTTCCTCGGAGTTGCACCTAAAACCTCTTACAATAACTCTCTTCTCCACTCTGAATTAATATGGAGATACTAACCTTCTAGAAGTGATACGAAGAACTATCGGCCGGGGAGAGTTCATAAATTCTATCTTTTGTCCAGAATATACTCTCCATTGGACTCAGTTTCTTCGTTTCTTCTTGACAATGAATGTTTCTCAGAGCCTACCGCCAATAGCCTCAACTGTCTGGATTCTCGAATACTTTTTTGGCGACAAACTTCTCTGCAGTTAGCCTTAGTTGAGAGTATACGACTAACACCCTGATAGATATCGCTGGTGCAGTTTGACCTTATCTATGTCCATGTATCAAAGTTGGACGTCACTAGACTAGCCAGCTAAATAGTTCAGCCCGATGGAGGTTTCTGCAAACATTCTCGGACATGCTTGTAACGGAGAGCCGTTCGGAGATATTTGTCTAAGGCTGGATTCTCCGTTACTTCCGATGAATACCCTAGAATTATCTATCTGGCTAGTCTACCAGTTTATCTCCGTCTACACAGTTATAGTCCACGGCGACAGTGACTGTAGTGTTGCCTTAGATGCCATAGGTTAATCAGAACAGCCTGATTCGCAAAAAACGATAAAGTGTTCACTGTAGGCAGCAGCAATGGGAACATGGTTCTTTTTTAATAACATGGGACAGCTCTGTGAATTTGTGCCTTCTCTGGGAGTATGTATCTACAAGTAAGGCTGGTGTCAACACTTGAGACGGAATAAGACGTTTCTGAGTTATAGTTGATTGTGGACACGATGTTTAGTATATCACTAATGATTGAAATATTTATTCACAGTACTTGTTCGTACTTCTATCTTAGGAACTTCTTTCCTACACGGCGGTACTTGGTTGGTCGTCTCGAATTCTCACCTCGTGTGATACTACTGTACTCGTACTGTACTCGAGATTGTTTAGGATAGAGGCGATCTTTACTCTGCCTGTCTGAGGGTCATGATGACTACGAGCACAGTTGAACAGCACTTCGTCCTTAGTTGGGGTACATGTATTGTACAGCGCCTTACTTTATCAATCCAGAATGAAGCAAGAACAACGGAGATGTCTGTAAAGTCTGAGAAAGAGTCTCTTTGTTAGCTGGGTTCTCTTTAACCAAAGTGAAGGGTGTGAAAACTGCTACCGAATGTGTAGGAATGGTAGTTTTTGTCCATAACCTGGAAGGTGTTGTCTGGGTCCTTCTAAACAGCAGTTCCAAGTATACTCACGAGAGAATGAAGTGTGTAACCTTCAATTGCCAGTTAAGTCTTGAGATCTGGGTAAGTACTGATAGGTAAAAGTAGTCCTTTTGGAGGTTGTCTTTGTGGTGCAAGATGATCCTAGGTGCGTTCAAGATCTGCCGGCTCCGACAGTGTGTGTGAAGAAAGCTCTAACAGAAGATCTGTGTAGAATAGCACACATAGTTCCATCAGCGAATGGCACAACAACGACAGCACGACACCTGTAGCTGCTGTGCGATTCCATTCCATACCCCATGTCTAACCTCCAAGGATGTTGAAGCAATACTCACTGAAGACGTGTAAACAAGACAGCAGGACAATATGAGAGTCGAGGATACCGGGATATGTTAGTAAGGGTATCATGAATGTGTCGAAGGGAATCTGGTATCGGAGGGAGTTGTCTCTCTGTTGTTTGTTGCCGTGTTTGGTGTGGTGTGCTGATGAAGAAGAAGAGAGAAGAGGAAGAGAAAGGCCCTATATATAATGACCTAGTTTATTTGAGCTTCGTTTTGTGTAACTTATGCATCATCAGATTAAGGTGGACTACAGATTCGAGCATGAGTGGTTGCCATGGCTACACTTTCGATGGGATTCAGATAACTGTAAGTGGGCTCTCATGACCTACTGTACACACAAAAGGAGCCTTTCAATATAATATACCCGAAGAAAAATAACAAGGGATAACATAAACGTGTCAATCAAGTAACACACCACCTATTCACGTTATATAACTAATTTCGAACAAATTGTGCGTCATGCAAATTGGTCATGTCAGAAAGAGAGATGTTATAAAGTGTCCTACAACGCTATATAGAGAGGGTAAAGGACATTTAACTAGTCAAAGCTATTATTTAAAGTGTTTTTATTATCACTGTATATTTTAATTGGTTAATTTTGCCCTTGTTTCGCCATTTTTTCTCAAAAAATTTCAAAATAGCGGTTTTCAGATAGTACCAGATTTATTTTTTAACATTTTATGTCAGAATTCAATCTAGCTTTAGTGTTGGCCTAGTGATACGTCGAGTCTGTCTGTATAGTGCTTGCGGTTGCACTCTGTCGGTACTGTCTGTGAAGTTGGTTATCAATAACTTGTCTTGTTAATCATACATAATTATCCTCCTTATACTGCCACGTCTCCTCCTATCTCCTCCTGTCCCAATATGGAAAAGCAGTCACATGCAAGGTGACTGCACGTGAGCGGAAACCCACTCGTAACTGCTAAGGAATCTAATTCCTTACACTCGCCCTCCTTTAAAACCCTGCCACGACGGTGTGTTGTAGTTCGCTGGCCTGCGGTATTTCTGGTTCACTCGCTTGGGTCTTGGCGGCGGTGCATCCTGCACTGTCTCCTCCTGCACTGTCTCCTCCTGCACAGTCTGCCTCTGAAATGCATCCTGCTGCTCACCTCGGCCGAGGCTCTGTTCGCCCTCTCCGATATCCTCCTCGATGTTGCCGCTACTGTTCTCAAAGAAGGAGTTCCACTCATCGGTAAGGAACTTCAGTCTTCTTGGCTCTAGCTCGTTGAGCAGGGACATCGGTATGGGAGTCGCCACCTCCGGGTCGCAGTGACTCCACGTGACGTAAGCCATCTGGTTGTTCTCGTCAATGCCAGCGATCTTGGAGATGCTGGCCAGGTTGGCTCGCTGCTGATCCTCATGCACTGGTGGATCCTGTAAGTAGTACCCTCGACTGTTGTACTTCTTCAGCCACTTGACATTGAGAGCCGTGTGCTTCTTGGTCCCTGGTGGCAAGCAGATGTCATAGACGTTTTCGCTCTTCTTCATCCTGATACGGTACGGACCAAAGTAGACATCATGCATCTTGGAGTTCTCGCCAGGGTTGAAGTAGGCCTTCCGATGGACCAAGATTAGATCCTTCTCGTCGAAGTCCACTTCCGACCGTTTCCGATTCACAGTCTTCTCCTGGTCTCGTTGTCGTTCCACCATCAGATCCTTGATCGAATCTTCCATCATCTTCATCTCGTCCATCCAGGAGTCCATCTGGTGATGTGGCCTGTCCATAGCCAGAGTGGACTCATAACCTGGTCCATCCGGTACGAAGCCATAACACACCTGGAAAGGTGGGTAGCTTGTGGTCCTGTGGGTGGACGAATTGTAAGCAAACTCGAAAATCGGTAACCACTTGTCCCATTCATCTGGAGCCAGTTTCGTGTAAGACCTCAACAAGGTTCGTAGATCTTTGTTAACTCGCTCTGTCTGTCCGTCTGTCTCTGGGTGGTTCGTCGTTGACAGCTTCACTGTGGTTCCAAGTCTGTGTTGCAGCGTCTTCCATAGCTTTGATGTGAAGAGCTTGTCTCGGTCTGAAACAATTGATCGAGGCACTCCGTGATATCGGAACACCCTGTCAATGTACAAATCTGCTGCTCCCTCTGCATCCAGCGTCTTCGTGCATGGAATCAGATGCATCTGTTTAGACATCCGATCCACCACTACCCAAATGCTGTCGTATCCTGATCTCGTCATCCCCAATCCCGAGCCCGACATGAAGTCCATGGTAATGTCGGACCAGTTTCGAGTGGGGATCGGGAGTTGTCGAAGTAAGCCCGTCTGAGGCTTGTTGCTCGACTTCGACATCTGACAGATCGTGCACGTGTTGGTGTACCTCCTCATTTCCTTGATCATCCTGGGCCAATAACAATTTCTGGCCAGTCGGTCGTACGACTTGTAGTAGCCAAAATGCCCTGCTGCTGGTGCGTCGTGAGCAGCCACCTTCACCCTCTCCCTCGCCTCGCCGGGCGGAATACACATTCTCTTCACCCCTCCTCCCTCCGGGACGGTCTCGAAGTAGATGATACCGTCCTTAAGCGTGAAATGCTTAATGTGTTGACGCCTCACCTTGGGCACCTTCACCGGTGGGTCTGCCTCCATGCCTTGCAAAATCCCCAAAATCTCCTTCCAATACTCATCCTTCTCGTAATCCCTCTTCACTATCTCCCTCAACTCCACATCTTCCTCTGTCACAAACACCGGCATCACCAAATCCCCTCGTTCATCTCCCTCGTGCTCAGGAAACCACACCGGCATCACTGTCATTCTCGACAAGGCGTCTGCTACCGTGTTCTGTTCCCCAGGCACATACTTGATCTCATAGTCATAATCGGCCAAGAAATCGAGCCACCTGCTCAATCTACCACTGGGCGGCTCAGTCTGAGACGAAAAATACGTCAGAGACTGATGGTCTGTCTCGACCAAAAACGTCTTGCCCAGTAGATAGTGCCTCCACTTCCTCAGAGCGTGGATGATGCCCAAGAACTCCTTCTCCCTCGTGCAATAGTTCTTTTCGGCCGCCTTGAGCTTTGCTGACTCATACGCCACTGGCATCCACGCCCTCTGTGTTGGTGACCACTGTTGGAGTACGGCCCCTACGGCCACCTCACAAGCGTCAGTGTTCACCTTAAACACATCCTCCATCGATGGAATAATCATCACATCGTTAGTCAGCGCCTTCTTGACTCTGTCGAAGGCCACCTGACAATCCTCCGTCCATACAAAAGGTTTCAAGGGCTTGCTCGTCTGCCCCTTCTTCCTCCTTGTTTTAGCCGACGCCGCCGCAAGATCTGTTAGCGGGCTAGCGATTCTGGAATACTCCGGAATGAACCGTCTGTAGTATCCCGCCAAACCCAGGAAACTCATAAGATTGAGTCCCGAAGTCGGTGTAGGCCAGTCCTCCACTGCCCTCACTTTCTCTGGGTTCGGCCGAACTCCCTCCGATGACACCACGTGTCCCAAAAACTCCATTTCAGTCTTGAAAAACTCACACTTAGACTTCTTGGCGTAAAACTGGTGCTCTCTCAACTTTGTCAGCACCTCCTCCACATGTCTCTTGTGAGACTCCTCATCCGGACTGAAAATGATAATATCGTCCAGATAGACACACACCGTCTTATCCAAGAACGGTTCCAGCATCTTGTTCATCAACTCTTGGAAAGTCGATGGAGCATTGCATAAGCCGAATGGCATTACCAAGTACTCATAGTGTCCTGAGCGTGTCGTAAACGCTGTCTTGTGGACGTCCTCCTCTTTGATACGCACCTGATGATATCCTGAGTGAAGATCCAACTTCGAAAACACCTTGGCTCCGTGCAGGGTGTCCAGAATATCATCAATACGGGGCAGTGGGTATCGGTTCTTGATCGTCAGCTCGTTCAGTGCACGGTAATCCACACACATTCGCAGTTCTCCAGTCTTCTTCTTGATGAAAAGCACTGGTGCTCCAAAAGGCGAACTGGACTCTCTGATCACTCCTCGGGCCAGCATCTGCTTGACTTGCTTGTCCAGCTCTGCCCACTCAAATCTGCTCATCCTGTAAGGCCGCCGGAAGGGGGGCTTCTTGCTCTCATCAATCACGATGGCGTGATCGATGGCTCTCTGGGGGGGTAACTCCTGGGGTAAATCGTCGACAATTACATCATTAAACTCCGAGATAACTCGGTCCACTTGGGCTGTGGGGCCATTGGTAACTACGCCGTTCTTCACAAACAACACAAACATCTCACCCTCGTTCCTCACTACGGTCCTCTTGGCCTCCCTCACGCTCACGGTGAACGCGTCCATGAAGTCCTCCTCTTCTTCCTCCTCTTTGACGGTGGGATGTTCGTCGAAACCGGGGGGCTGAAACTCACAACGATCCCACGCCACGTACTTACCATACAGTTTCATGAAGGGCATTCCCAGCAGCACCTCCTGGCCAAGCATTTGCTTGAGAATGTAGGCTTTCACCCAGCATTTCCAAGCCCCTACTTGCACAGGCACAAGGGCGGTCTTGTTCACCACCTCAGAGTCATGCACTGACCTCACCTTCTTCGGCCGACATGCCTCCACTTCGAGCCCCAGCTTCGCCACTTTATGAGCCGCAATAAAGCAGCCACTGGCTCCACTGTCCAATAAGGCTCGGACACTCTTGCCCTCGTGGGTGTAGTCCAGGGCGACCACCGTTTCGTTACCCTCGACCATCTCCTCGGTCTTGATCGTGAGTACCTCCATGGTGTCGTCCAGAGGGACTATGGCCTCTTCCTCGCTCCCCTTCGCTTCTTCTGCGTTATTATCTTCTTGAACTTCCTTGCTGACTAACTCCTCGACTCTCATACTCACGGGGTTCAATTCCTCCTGGCTCCCTTCTCCTGCCACTTTCTCCTTTCCAACCTCCAACTCCTCCTGGTTCGATTCCTCCTCACACCTTTCTACTGGTGTTTCCTCCTTGTCCACCTCCACTGGTGGTTCCTGGTATTCCAGGTCTACGGATACGGCTTTTACTGAAGCTTGGTTAACTATATCAGTGTTTAGGTAAGTAGCCGCATCCGCAGATGCGAGATCTGTGGATGGGATGACGACCGAGGTCTCGGTCTTGGCCGCCATTAGTCTTTTCCCTGCTGCTCGACTGCGGCCTTCAGGTTCTGGACTTCCTTGACGAGGTCGGCGATGAGCTGGTCTCGGTCCTGTCGCGAGGTTCGGTGCGGTTGGGTGTCGGGCTTGGGGCACTCGCGAATGAAATGTCCCATCTCGCTGCACCGGTAACACCCTCCGAATCGGCGGTAGTTGCCGTTGTTACCGTTGTTGCCGTTGTTGCCGTTGTTGGCATTGTTGGCGTTGTTGGCGTTGTTGGCGTTGTTGGCGTTGTTGGCGTTGTTGGCGTTGTTGGCGTTGCCGTTCTTGTTCTTCTGCTTTTTCTTCTCCTTGCTGTTAGAAACCTGGGCACGGAAACAGTCCTCCTCGGTGTCGGAGACTTCGTCGTCGGAGTCAGCCTGAGCATGATCCACGTCCATTCGGTCAGCTCGGGTCAGGCTGCAATTGCCGAGGTGAAGTCGAAGGAGCTCCATCTGTCGGTCCATGGGAGTCTCGAAGGTTCCTCCAAGCACCTGAACACCCTGTCGCCACTGGTCCTTCATACCGTGGAAGAAGATGACGGCAGTTCTCTCATCGGTCTCGGTGATGGGGAGGGCAAGCTTGGCTCGCTGGAATCGGCTGATGTACTTCTCGGCGGACTCAGTCGGCTTAGCCTGGAATCGGTTCCACTCCATAACTGCAGTTGACTTGTACTGGGTGGGGGTGAAATACCCAGTCAAGGTAGTCACAAAGAGATCCCAGCTAGCTCGAAGCTTGGCGGACTCCTCAGTGGTCATCATGTCCCACCACTCTCGGGCGTGGCCAGTCAAGGCCTCCACGGCGCAGAGAACTCGGTCGCACTCAGGGATGTTTCGTTCCTCCAACTGCTTTCCCACACCGTGAGCCCACAGCTGCACATCTCGGCCCTTGTTGATGCCTTCGCCACTGAACTTGTTGCTCCACTTGCTCATGCCGGCTTGCTTGAGCGAGTCCATAACTCGGTGGAAGTCGGACCGGGGGCGAACAACGATACGGTCGGTTTCCTTGGCCTCCTCCACAGCTTTCGCAGCTCGGGCCTCCGCTTTCTCGGCTACAGCGGTGGCGAGGAGAGCCTTGGCCGTCTGAGCCGCGGCTACGGCTCGGGCGGCCTTCAGCTCTTGCTCGGCGGCAAGGATGCGTCGGTTGGACGCCTCAATGGTGGCACGGACTTCTTCGGGCCACTCGGGCACTCGCACTCCGTCCTGGAAGCCTTCGGTGAGCTCTTCCACCACATCGGTGTGGGGCTGCTGCTCCTGTTCCTGTTCCTGCATGGGGTGGTCCTGCCCCGGAACAAGCTCCTGGTCCGGCTGCAGGTCCTGCAGGTGATCATGCGGTTGATCGTCTTCTCGGTTTTCGAATACCATGTTTAATGATGAATCGGTTGCTGACTGGAATGAAAATTCGTCGTCACTGCTATCGGTGATACTGTTGCTGCTGTTGCTGATTGAATCTGGGACTCCCCACGTGCGGAAAATGTCTGCGCTGTCGGTAATTGTGGAAAGTGTTTCACTGCTGTCTGTCTTAAACTCTGTCCCTGATCGTACTTCAAAGTGCCGCTACCAAGTGTCAGAATTCAATCTAGCTTTAGTGTTGGCCTAGTGATACGTCGAGTCTGTCTGTATAGTGCTTGCGGTTGCACTCTGTCGGTACTGTCTGTGAAGTTGGTTATCAATAACTTGTCTTGTTAATCATACATAATTATCCTCCTTATACTGCCACGTCTCCTCCTATCTCCTCCTGTCCCAATATGGAAAAGCAGTCACATGCAAGGTGACTGCACGTGAGCGGAAACCCACTCGTAACTGCTAAGGAATCTAATTCCTTACATTTTAATGTCAGAATCCAAACCCGGTCTCCTCTGCAATTCACCCAAGACCAGCGGGACGCTGGTCTCGTCTACAGAGTACAAACTTGATACTCTGGAAGTTGTCGGTAGTAAACTTGATTAACTAAATACACATAAAAGTCCCTAATATACTGCACCCTGTGCGGGGAAACCTTAAACAATCAGGTTTCCCATTCCAGGTCACGTGCTAGGCACGTGACACCCTCTAGACACCCTCTAGACGTCCGACCGGACGTCTCGATATTCCTCTAGTAAGAGATCACTCGATGACTAATCCTAGAACATCTTATGAGTAAATCTGATCTCTTACACTCGCCCACCTTTCATAAAGGACACGTCCACGTGTCCTGAGTCACACTCTCAATGTCTTCGGGTCGGGCTGCGGTTCCTATCTCCTCCTGTCTAGTCTCCTCCTGTCCACTCTCCTCCTGTCCAATATCCTCCTGTCCAATATCCTCCTGTCCAATCTCCTCCTGTTCAATCTCCTCCTGCACTGTCTCCTCCTGTATCTGACTGTCTGTCTCATTCAACTGTAGCACTGCTTCATCCTTCACAGTTTTACCACGTCGATAGTCTTACCGTGGCCAGTATCAGTGACTCCTCCTGATCGATCTGTGTCTGTCAAACTTCACAGTCCTTTCGGTGTACTTCGGTATCAGCAACTCGCTATTCTCAAAGTTTTCGATCTTCACAGTAGCACTCAAACTGCTCTTCGCCTCCCCAAAAAATTCCTCGTCTTCTTCTCGTCTTTTTCCATCACGTATCTTTGGCCTGTAATCGCCTCCGACACCACTCCTCCTCGGCTCCTTCCAAGAGAACCAGTCGTGGTCCTCCTCTTGTAGCTCGCGTCCTCGGCTCTTGCACTTCCTCCTCTCTACCTGATCCTTCTCCTCCTCTCAGGACTGTTACCTCACGGCTCCATTCCGTCCTCTCTGCTTTCTGCTTTCCTGTAAACACATGTCGTAGCTCATCAGTACTCACTCCTCCACTCATGCTCGGCTTGGCTGTCTTTTACCTCGCAATCGACTGTCTAGAACAACTGTATCCTTATGGGCTACTTAGCTTCACCCTCGGTTCAAACTGCTCCATTCCTCTGTGGTCCAGTCACTTCCTATCCTCTCGTTCTCCTCCCACATCCAGCGTCTCGCGACCGTCAGTGTCTCCGACAGCGCATCACCGCCTTATTCTCCACCATGATCTGTTCGTAGCTCTCAGCGGTCTCCCGGCTTCCAGCACTCCACGGCTTCCACATCTCTCCTCCTCAGCATATCACAACCACACTCACTAACGTTCGCCGTTTCAATGCTTAAGTCAAACTGTTCAGACTCAGCTCCACAGACTCTTCGTCACTTCATCGTTCAGGTCGGTCATACTCACTTCCAGGGGTCACAGCATTCCTTGTCGTTCCTGCCGATCTCTCACATGCCCCTGGCGTTCACATACTGCTGAACATCGTTTCCTCCGAGGCCATCGTCTTCATTGACGTTCCAACGAATGGCCAGTGGACCCGCACTCTCTCTCTCGCAAGTCCACAGCGTCCTTTCAACGTACTTCCTTTCGTCAGTCCATCTCCATTCCGCTAAGCTCGTCACATTCAATGCTCTCATGTAACTCGCAGATGCTTCACTCCAAGCTACTCATGTCTTCGTAAGCTCTTCGATCATCATCATGATGCTTCACTCCTCGTCACGCGTTGTCTTGTAACTCGTCGCTCATCACCATCGGTCGTCGTTCGATCTCTTCTCGACTTCCCTTCCTCCTCACATCCTTATCCTCCTCGAGGGAGCTCGCGCCGGTCGCTCTCCTCAAGCATTCCATCTGTCCATCCCTCTGCATACCTCTCTGTCTAGCAAGCACCACTCCAGCCTCTCGTGTGCGCTGCCACTGTCTTCCTCCAAGCTGTCTTCCTCCACGCTGTCTTCCTTGACCACCAGCTTTCTATCCCTTTCCTCCTTACTCCTCCTGGTCGGTTGCACCTCGTTACACTTCATTCAGCATCATTTCTTTCTGCATCATTCCGCTTCACTCCATGCTCTATTGTGTGTGCGTGTGACTTCGCCTCGCTGCACTCCACTCGTCCCACGACTATCACACACCCTCCCCTCTTTCAAACACTCAAACCTCTCCCCCTTTTAAAAAACTCGGACGTCCTCGTCCGACGACACCATCAGTACGGTTTGTGGCTGCACTGCGAAGTGGGGTGGGTTATCTTGCGTCAAGCTTATCTGTGTCAAGCTGCTGTCTGTGTCCCACGGCTGTCTGTGTCAAACTGTCTGTGTCCAACGGCTGTCTGTGTTTCGCTGTTGTCAAACTGTCTGTGTCAAACTATTGTCGAACTGTTGGGCTAGTTTTACATGATCGCACATGGTTCGGTGTTTTGAAGTTCCGCAACTCGCCGGTGTAGTTTTATATGCTCACGCATAGATGTTAACATGTTTTTCCTCATGACCACAACTTTGTGGGTTTTCTCAGCTGCATCAAATCACTTCACGGCATCATCCAATCGGATAACAGGGCTCATAATTTTTCTCAACTGCTGTCGGTGGTGTGTTTAACGTGACAGCTCACGGCGGTCCCCTTGCGGAGACCCAGCTGCTGCTCGGTTGCTGCTGCTGGCTTTGTGCCATATCGATAGGCGGTGTAGGCTCACTCGGGTAAGCACTGGTGTGCTTCTGTAACTGTAACTCTGATTTATACGTGTCATTTCCACGGTGCTGTATGACTGTAGTTTTAGGTGAGCGTCACTCACATCAGCGGTATGACTGTAGTTTTCGGTGAGCGTCACTCACATCAGCGGTATGACTGTAGTTTTCGGTGAGCGTCACTCACATCAGCGGTATGACTGTAGTTTTCGGTGAGCGTCACTCACATCAGCGGTATGACTGTAGTTTTCGGTGAGCGTCACTCACATCAGCGGTATGACTGTAGTTTTCGGTGAGCGTCACTCACATCAGCGGTATGACTGTAGTTTTCGGTGAGCGTCACTCACATCAGCGGCGGTATGACTGTAGTTTTCGGTGAGCGTCACTCACATCAGCGGCGGTATGACTGTAGTTTAAGGTGAGTGTCACTCACTTCGGCGACGGCTACCCCACTCGGCGGAGGTTGTATCCATCGGACAGGTCATTGGTGCTTACGTGGCAATCTCACGGCTGCGCCAGTCTCGCGGTAGGACTTCACAGCACTTCACCATAGGCCATCTCTGTCAGTGTCTCGAGCGACATTCCGTCTCTGCAACCTCCTCGCAGGTTAATCATTGCACCTCTTTCAGCGCCCGTGCACATGCTTCGGTCCGGTCCATCTCCGTCAGGGGCACAAATCACTTGCCTGGTACCGAGACCATCCACATTCGACTCAGTCGGTCTGTCTGGTTGTCTGTCTGTCTTCCTTCTGTCTGTGACTCAATGCTATCAACATTGAACCGGATTCGGCCTGAATGGACCATTCTCATGGCCCTCTCTCCCCCTTAAAATTCAGGGGTAAAAAAAAATTCAGCTCCTCCCTGGATCGCGAACCAAAGTGCCGCTACCATGTGTCAGAATCCAAACCCGGTCTCCTCTGCAATTCACCCAAGACCAGCGGGACGCTGGTCTCGTCTACAGAGTACAAACTTGATACTCTGGAAGTTGTCGGTAGTAAACTTGATTAACTAAATACACATAAAAGTCCCTAATATACTGCACCCTGTGCGGGGAAACCTTAAACAATCAGGTTTCCCATTCCAGGTCACGTGCTAGGCACGTGACACCCTCTAGACACCCTCTAGACGTCCGACCGGACGTCTCGATATTCCTCTAGTAAGAGATCACTCGATGACTAATCCTAGAACATCTTATGAGTAAATCTGATCTCTTACATTTAATTGCCAGGTCGTGTGGTGTAATGGTTATCACGTCCCGCTCACACCGGGGAGGCTCGGAGTTCGATCCTCCGCATGATCATGATCATAAACTTTTTTGCATTTTTACCCTTTCGAGAAATTTGATGTTGTGGATGAGATAAACTTAAGCTATACATCGTGCTAAAATCCTAACTTCCTACCGTTCAGGTGAATGGAGTTCAGTCAGCCGCACACACATGTACGTGGTATTTCTGATTATGTCGCCTCGTACTGTGTCGATAATGCAGAGGTGTTCATAAGGTACAAAAAATTCTCACACTATCATTTATAAAAATGGGCTCTAGAACTACACTTCTAAAGCGGTGAAGTTTTTTCCCAATATATTTTGCCAAGACGTTTATTTCACTGTTTAGAAATCCTAAAGAGCTCATCACTCAAAATTTGCGCCTTTGGCGCCATAATTTTTTCTCTGTGGAAACAAAGCATGTCACACCCCATCACTACAGATGGATATAGGCACGAGAATTATCATCGCCCAGTTTTCCAGAATGATATAATACAGATAACACCTGTGTGACCGTTAGCCGCTGTGGTGTTTAATGTGTGGAAAAACAAAACGACTGGGCTGGGCTACCTATTCTTGCCCGGTTTATAGCCGTCTCTTTTTGACCTGTAACCGCTTGCTGCATAAATATTCATTTCTAGCCTATGGTAACGCTACCTTTGGGTCCCCTGTCTTTCTCTCAACCTGCCACCCCCTCCAATATCGTTGAAGATGATGACGGTGGTCATGCAAGTGCGCATGTCAAAATTTTAGGTAACGTCGAGACTGACAAGAAGAGGGACAGACGAAAAGAGCAGGAGACCTCGTAAAAGAAAAACAAGAAGACAGGGTGATAGAGGAGACTTTGTGCTTCAAAATGAAATATATATATATCAGCAATTCCCTCCACAACAGCTTCAACTACCCTTCTTCGAAGACGCATTGCTCCCAATCCCGAGGACCATAATCTGAGTTGAGTTTAGGTGCATACAATCGGCTAGGGCGTAACTTCGAGCTAGCAAAAGGAAGCGCAGCAGAAGGTATATAGTATCGACTTTCGCAGTTTGACCTCCTTACGCCCACCCCGACATACCCTTCCGTCTAGTAAGAACGGAAGACATATCCATTCAACGCTGGTCGACCCTAGTTTACTCTCGTTCCCTGAGTCTGGGAAATTCAGATCCAAAAAACCGCCTTAAGAGACCTCAACTCCAAGAGACGACTACTAATTAATTGACACGATAAAATCTCGAAAAATGACCGAAGTTTACGAGTATTCCTCTTCCGGTATGCGGCCCCGACGACCCTCCGTTGACGGAGCCTCTCAGCATTCTGACCAGGATGTGTGCTACCCTCATGACGACAACAAGGAGGGATTTGAAATCGACTTCAAGGCTCTAGATGACTTTGACGGCGAGGACGACGTGCCCTGCGGAGTTGCAAACATCGACCCGGGCAGCCGAGTGGTACGAGTTGCTGCCCAGGACAATTTTGCCTTCTTTTCCACCGAGTGTGAAGAGACTATTCGAGCCAACGAGTTCTCTGAAATCTTCAAGGATGGGTGCAAGGCCAAAGAGCTTTTCGACGCCCACAAGGGTACCTGGTGGCTTGATTGTTACGACCCCACCGATGCTGAGATGAAGCTTCTGGCCAAGGCCTTTGGTATCCATCCTCTGACTGTGGAAGATATCCAGCACCGAGAAGCTCGGGAGAAGGTTGAAATGTTCCGAAACTACTACTTTGTAGCCTTCCACGCCTACGAGCAGGATGTCGAGTCTGATGACTTCATGGAGATGGTCCCCTTCTATCTCTGTGTGTTTCCTGAGGGAGTCATCTCCTTTCACTACTCGCCTGTTCCTCACTGTGCAACTGTTCGAAAGCGAATTCGACAGCTCAAGGACCACGTGACTGTCACCCCTGACTGGATCTGTTACGCTGTCATCGATGACATCACTGATTCTTTTGCCCCTGTTATTCAGGAGATTGAGCAGGAGGGTGAGATTGTCGAGCAGACTGTCTTTGATGCTCGAGACGATGGCTTCAACGAAATGCTTCGACGAATTGGAAAGGCCCGAGCTAAAACTCTGTCCATGATGCGACTGCTTTCTGGAAAGGCTGATGTTGTGGGTATGTTCACCAAGCGAGTGTCAGAGGGACTGAGCGACCATGTACCCAAGGGCCACATTTCTCTTTACCTTGGAGATATCCAGGATCATATTGTGACCATGTACCAGTCTCTGATTGCTCACGAGAAGATTCTGTCACGATCCCATCTCAACTACCTGTCTCAGCTACAGGTGCAGTCCATTGATGCTACCCATCGAGTCACTGACACTCTGGGAAAGATCACTGTCATTGGTACCATTCTAATTCCCATGAACTTCGTCACAGGTCTCTTTGCCATGAACGTGCGAATTCCTGGAGAGTCTACTGAAGAGAACCCTGGCAATTTGGGATGGTTCTTTGGTATTCTTGGTGTGCTTCTGGTGATCATCGTCAGTGCCACCCTAACTGCTAGATGGTACCTTGCTCACGTCGAGAAGAAGATTCGTGGCAACTTCCGAAATTCTGCCTCTGACAACTCCATTCGGTCTATGCGATCCAAGAGATCCAAGCACACCATCAACACTATTGTTTAGAAACTGGAAGCTAGTGAATAGAGATCACGAGTGGACAATATATTACAAGACATGCTTGGCACGCAGTATTTTATACTGGTCGTAGAATTTCGTAGAATTTTGTAGTATTAACTATCGTTATATGCGGCAACCCGTGATTTGTCTCAAAATGGCATCCACAATGTTTCCTTGCACTGCACCACACATGCACTTTTCAACTGGGGATAAGCTTGTGTTGCATGGTGCAGCATTTCTCCTACGTGTAGAGTAGAGTGTCATGATCTCAAATTAAGGTGGGACACAGATACCAGACACAGACACAAACCCGAAAATACTATACGTTACACTCCATCCTTCCTGTGCCTACACCACCAATTCCACACACAACACAGCCAAGACCGCTCAATTAACTGCTTCACAACTGATGGCCAGCAAACGGAACCAGTAGGCTAGCTGACACGCCTATACAACCCCTCGGAGTTTGAACGTCCGCCTATGTTCTTTTACTTCATTTATTCAAAAGTCTAGCTTCGACAATCAACAATCGTCCAATTATATACATTACTCCTTGGGGAGCTTGCCCTCACGTCGGAGCTTGGCGTCAGCAGCAATCTTTGCCTCCTCAGCGTCGAGCTGCTTGACGGTCTTACCATCGACAGTAGGCTCCTTGTCGTAAATACCCTCTCGGACCTCCTCGGAGTATGTGGGAGCAGCGTCGTTTCGGGCTGCAGCAACCTTCTCAGCAGCAGCCTTGGCCTCAGGGGACATGCCCTCGGTGTTAGGAGCAGCGGTGTTCTTGTAAGGATGCAGCTTGGCCTCAGTGGCAATCTTAGCCTCCTCAGCGTCGAGCTGCTTGACAGTCTTACCATCGACAGTAGGCTCCTTATCATAGATTCCCTCTCGGACCTCCTCCGAGTAAGTGGGGGCAGCGTCGTTTCGAGCAGCAGCAACCTTCTCAGCAGCAGCCTTGGCCTCAGGGGACATGCCCTCGGTGTTAGGAGCAGCGGTGTTCTTGTAAGGATGCAGCTTAGCCTCAGCGGCAATCTTAGCCTCCTCGGCGTCGAGCTGCTGGACTGTCTTGCCGTCGACGGTGGGCTCCTTGTCGTAAATACCCTCTCGGACCTCCTCGGAGTAAGTAGGAGCAGGATCGTTTCGGGCAGCAGCGACCTTCTCAGCAGCAGCCTTAGCCTCGGGAGACATACCGTTACCGGAAGCAGACTCACCCTTCTTGTAAGGGTGCAGCTTAGCCTCAGCGGCAATCTTGGCCTCCTCAGCATCGAGCTGCTGAACAGTCTTGCCGTCGACGGTGGGCTCCTTGTCGTAGATTCCCTCTCGGACCTCCTCCGAGTAAGTAGGAGCAGGATCGTTTCGGGCAGCAGCGACCTTCTCAGCAGCAGCCTTGGCCTCGGGAGACATACCGTTATCGGAAGCAGTTTCACCCTTCTTGTAAGGGTGCAGCTTAGCCTCAGTGGCAATCTTGGCCTCCTCAGCATCGAGCTGCTGGACGGTCTTACCATCGACAGTGGGCTCCTTGTCGTAAATGCCCTCTCGGACCTCCTCGGAGTATGTGGGAGCAGCGTCGTTTCGGGCAGCAGCGACCTTCTCAGCAGCAGCCTCAGCCTCGGCAGACATGCCGCCCACCTTTCGAGAGTTAGCGTAGAAGTTGATCTTGTTCTCGACTGCCTTCTTGTCAACATTCTCCTTCTCCAGCAGAGCCATGTAGGCTCTGAGCTGCTTGGCAAGAACCTGGGTGTCAATGTTCCAGTTGTTCTTTGGGGAGCTCAGGGCCTCCAGGGCGATCTTGGCGTCCAGGTACATGTCGTTGGCGGCAGCCTGGGGAACATTCTTGAGGCCCTTGGCAATGGTGTTCTCAAGAGTCTTGGTAGCGTTGGTGACGAAGTCCTTGAACAGGATTCGGTTTCGCAGAGCAGCCTCTACGGTGCCCTCTCGCTTGGCAGTCATGTCGGGTTCAATCTTGATTTTTCGCACCTGCTGGATAACCTCCTTGGAGAAGCCGGCCATACCATTAGTGGCGAGATAGGTAATGAAAAGCAGCTCAACGGGGAGCTCGGCGTGACCGGCCTTGGTAACATTGATCTGGTAGGCGTTTCGCAATCCAGTCATGGTGTCTCGCAGACCCCTTTTACCAGCCTTGTTATTGGTTCGGTAGATGACCTTGGATCGCAGGGTACCGATTCGGGCGGACTCCTGCAGCAGGTACTTGTTGAAAATGGCGGCTTGGAGCATAGACTCAGCCATTCCAAAGTCGACAATCTCGATGTACTTGTCGTAAAGAGCCAGGAGCTGGCCAGGGTTGGTCTCCTCGGGAGCGTAGATGATGGCACTTTTCAAGAAATCTCGGGCAACAGCCAGGTCTTCGGGAGTCTGGGAGTTGCTGATGATGTTGGAGATTACAGCAGAGGTGATACCCATGGTTCGAGGAGGCAGGGGGGTCACAGCCTTTCCACCAGGGTAGAGAATGTTCAGCTCCTCCAGGACATCGGTGTTCTTGGCTCGGAAAATAAGAGGTCGCAGGTTCTTGGGAATCTTGAGGTAGTGAAGACTGGCCTGGGCCTCCTTGATGAGCTCCTCGTACTTGGATCTGGACAGAGTAGCAGGAGCAGGAACGGAGGAGAAGAGGGTAGCATAACCGGTATCGAGAGGAAGAGAAGCGGCCTTTCGGGGTAGGGTCACGGAAGGCTGCTTTCGGGGCTCTTTCCGCCATTTAATCTGAATGTGCTCTTCCTGAGCAAACTGGGGGACGAACTTTCGGCCAGTCAGAGAGGTGGTTTCGTGCTCATTGGCGTCGGCAAATCGGGCGATAGCAGACGATTTGAGTCCCCGGTGAGCGAGGGGGATAATTGACTGGGTCTGGCGAACACAGGCCTTGGAAATGAGCCGTGCTCGGGTGATTCTCAACATCTTGGTGGGTAGTCAAGGGTGTGGTAAAAGAGCAAAAAAGTTTATCCATTTTATATGCACGATCCCTCAAGGCGTGAAGTTTGGGATTGGGTGTGTTTAATTGGGACTCCCTTTAATTGACCACCAAGCTTAGCTTTGAGAAGCTTAACACTGATTGCAACAACGGGCACCAATTGCAAATCGCCAAAAGTGAGGCGTTTGTCTGAGATTGCGGCGATTAACCAGCTGATACACCAGCTAGGACAGTCTACACGAAAAGAAATCCCATTACGTTCCCCGCCGCTTCGCTGGTCTCAAACAGTCAATGTACGCATATTCAGTTCTTCATGCTGCCAGCTCCATCACCGGAGCTGTATGGGCTAAGATTGAAGCTGCTGGGCGGCACAAGCTGGTTGTGGCCAAGACAAGGAGCCTGGAAGTTTACAGTGTGGATGATGAGCTCACAAAATTATACGCCGTGGAAATGGGCAGTGCAATCTTAGGCATCACTGCAGATGAGTCCCGGGTACCTAGTCGAATCATTACATTGCTGGAGGATGGCTCGGTCTACTCATGGCAGTGGAAAAACGTCGGCGATAAGCTGACCCATACGGGCACGTGCGTGGTGAAGGCGTTTCTAAAGTACGAGGGTCAGAGCATGGTCACTAGGGGTAACACAACGGTAATTTCTGCCACCAATGGAGGACCACAATTATGGATCACACCCAAAGGTAACAACGCCCTCAAGGTGTCGTTAGGGTATGGAGGGGTGGGTCTGTCGGTGAGCAATGCTTTTGTTGCCGATGGAATTCTGGCAATCTTGTACAGAGACTCTCTCAACAATGTCGGTATGGCCTATGTCAATGAGAAGATGAAGGGCACAACCGAGATTGGCTGTGCCTCTGGCTCAGACTTTTCCATTGGCGATAGCGCGTCTCTGTTAGTCTCTGTGACTCTACCCTGCCATGGTGTGCTTGTCATTTCCGATATTAGTGTGTTGTATTACCCTCCATTCTCTAAAAAGGTGTCGGGCACCTACAAGATCCCAGATGACCAGTTACTACGAGCAGATTTCCCTAGAAGTCTCATTATATCCGCTGCTTCCAAGATGCAAAATGGAGTGGTTGTGCTTTCTTCTGATGTTGGAGATGTTGCTGTTGTCACATTGTCCGATGACGGCTCATCCCTAGACGTTGTCCTGGTCGAAAAGCCAGCGGAATCGGCGCTACAATTTCCCCCTACCTCTCTGGTGCGCATGGATGATGGTCTGTTCTTTGCTGCGTCACACCATGATAACTCTGTCGTCTTCAAGTTGGACAATGTCGACAAGTCCAGCAGTAGAAACAAGAGACGCAAGGTATGGAGTTATTCGGAGTTGAGCATTGTTTCGAATATTGCTCCCATTAACGACATCACACTAACCCCTGGCCCTCTACAGCAACTCATTGTTTATGCCGCCTGTGGAGGATACACATCTGGTAGTGTTTCCAAGCTCTATCATTGCGTCGATCCCTTTGTTGAGGAGGAAATTCCTTTAGGTGACGGCGCAGACCAGGTTTGGTGGTTTGACAACGATATGGCTCTGTTTGTTAAGTATATGACCCACTGTGCTGTTTTACGACTGGAGAACGGCTCCCTCATAGAGCTGGATGGTGATGCTGTCATGAACGAGTACGGATTTGTACTCGAGGAGTCTCTATGGCTGGGCCAATTTAACGGAAAAGACGTTCAAGTCACTTCCTCAGGAATTAGAGCAAAGGGCGTTACTCTTGAGGTCCCCATCACCTCTGCTTCCTTCTCAAACGGTGCACTGATGGTGGCCTCAGAAAAGAATCTCTACACTCTCGAGTCGCTGGCTGAGCTCCCTGAGCCCGTGTCTTTGACCTCTTCCCCTTGGTCCTACGCAACCAATGGAGATAAGGTGTACGTCTCGTACCTCAACGGTGGTACTTTCGAGTTGAAGAGCAGCGAGAAGATTTTTTCTGAACCTGCCTCTTCAATTGTTGTCGTGAATGGATACACAGTTCTGGGATTCCCCGATGGACAAGTGCGGATTCTAGAGGCCAATTTTGTTCGCAGACTAGGTATTGCACCGGTCAAACTTCTCCCTCTTTGGGATGATCTGATTGTGGTCTACAGTTCTGATGGACTGGGCGTTATTGACGTCACCACCGTCAATGACTCATGCATGATTCCATTCATTGAGGGAACTATTCCCATCAGCGTGTCTGCTATGGAGTCCCGAAAACGCATCTCATACATTGTCTCTGGAGACATGTATGTTGCTGAGCTGCCAGCACCGTCTTTTGGTATTGTCAGTGAACAGTTCAATGCTCTAGTTAGACGGATCTGTCTTGTTGACGATAAGGTCGTTGTTGCTATGGCTGAGCGTGATATTGACGAAAGTGGAGCAGAGTCTGTGTCTTATCGTGTGGCCCTTTTGTCCCACCAACTCAAGGTCTTGGATATGTTTGACTTGAAGCCTTTTGAGTCTCTAGAGTCACTAATCTCCTACGGGTCAAGGGTTTACGTTGGAACGGGTATTGATGATAAGGATAGTCCCACTGAGGGTCGAGTTCTCGTGTTTTCCATTTCTGGTGACAAGCTTAAGGTCGAGTCTGAGAAGCAGATTCCTGGATGTGCCTATTCTCTGAGCGTGGTTCAAAGGGAGAATTCCAAGGGCAAAGGAAAGCCCCATATTGTTGTGGGGTGCAATGCGGTCCTCGATGACTGTAATCTAGACGATCTCAAGCTATTGAATCAGACTAAGACACCCACTCTTGCGTTCAAGTCGTCTTCTCTTGGTGATGATATTGTGGTGGGTGATTTGATCTACGGTTATAGTGTCTACAAGCTGGCTAACAAGCTGGAACCTGTTGAGATCAAGTCTTCTGAGCCAATGTTCACCTCTGCAGTGGAGCTTTTGAGTGGGCCCCGGGCCGTTTACTCTCGATCTGACGGTACCGTTGGTATCAATGACGGAGAACAGGTGATTGAACAAAAGTTTCCTGACAAAATGATGAATGCGATCAAGCGGGTCCCAGAAGACACATTTGTTGCACATGGAGGTAAAGGTCTAGCTGTTTGTGCAGGAGTTGAGGGAGGTCTGTATCTCATTTCCGAGATTGAAGAGGACGATGAAGACTACACATTAGATGCTCATGGGGAAACCCCTGCCATAGGCGAAGGTGGCTTTTATCATAAATTCTAGACACAAGTACGATACCAGGTACGAGTATAGGATTCATTCTCATAGATTACATAGCAATTTTAATTTATTGGCATTTTTTATTATTTTCTTTTTAATTACTAACCCTAGTCTTATCTCGGTTACTGTAGTTACGGAAACGCGGGCCAGACTGTATTCACTTTTCTACATGTGGGTCCCCCCTGCAACCCTATCAAAACAGCGTCCAAATAACGGCTTAAATTAGGAGATGAGGGGTGGTTCGGATGTTGCATTATGTAGCGGTAATTAGGCGGGGTATTAAGAGGGGTAATGTGTACCTGTTACTCTACCTACCCACGTGCTCCGCGAATTATCGCTCACATTGTTTTTTCCCTAAGGTTCAAAAACGTGGCTGTGTTTACCTCCAAGTAAAAGTCTTTTGAAACATGTCCCCCTGTTTTTTGTATATTGAGGGGACCTTAAAATCAACTAACTATTAGCGTTGTTTGGTTAGCATACCGCACTTACAGTTAGTCCGCATTAACTCAATATCGCGTCTTGTGTTGACGCGCAGATCGAAAGTGAAATACTGATCTCTTGCTCACGAGGCTTGCGTCCCTTGCACCCTTGCTACAGATCACTCCATGGCCTACTCTTCGTCGACTTCTGTCAACGACATTTACCTGCAGGACTTCAGTCAGCGGCAGAGCTCTTCCTCTGTTCTGGGCCGTTCCGCTAGCCGAAATGGGCACTTGACACCTTCACAGTCGGGCCAGGGGGTCTACCCACAGGCCATGTCGCCTCAGTCGGCCACATCGGATGCTCCTTTGAACGGATCAATGGAACGAAAGGAGTTTGCAAAAGAGACCAAGGATAGAAGCATCCCCAACGATATCGCACACCGATTCGTTGCAGCGATAGCAGCGGCGTTTTTCCTCTGTGTGGTCATGACATGTGCGCTCTTCTCATACGTTGTGAGAAGCCGTACTCCTCCCAGACTGCCTGAAGTTCAGCGTCGGAGGGATCAAACTACCACCAAGAACGATAAAAAACTTACCATGGATCTCAGCTACTATGCCAACCTCCTGGGACTCGTGATGGATGAGTACGAGGTGACCACTAGTGACGGTTTCATTCTGGACCTGAAACGACTCCATAAGCAGGGCCAGGAACCTACTGGAGAGCCTATTCTAATGGTCCATGGTCTACTACAGTCGTCTGCTGCCTACCTCACGTCTGGTAAGGACTCCATTGCAGCCTACTTTGTAGAACAAGGATACGATGTGTGGCTGGGAGACAACCGGTGCGGTTTCGAGCCCAAACACACTACATACAAAAAGAGTGACTCCCGAATGTGGCATTGGGATATCACGGAGATGGGAACTGAAGATCTACCCGCTTTGATCAACTATGTTCTCAAGGTGACCGATAAAGAAGAGCTCATTTACTTTGGACATTCTCAGGGTACCACACAGGCGTTTCTGGGCATGTCTAGGGACTTTTATCCCGCCTTGGGACACAAGATCAAGCTATTTGTTGCTCTTGCCCCGGCTGTATATGCAGGTCCTCTCATCGACCGGTGGTACTTTCAATACTGTCGTAACATGTCTTTGAAGCGGTGGAAGTGGTCTTTTGGCATCCACTCCTACATTCCGTTGATGAACACTATGCATGCCATCTTCCCCAAAAAGCTATACGGTTTCTTTGGCTACATCATGTTCAACTACATGTTTGACTGGACCGACGAATGGTGGGATCGAAACCTGCGTAACCGGCAGTTTCTCTACTCCCCTACGTTTGTCGCTTCGGAGCTGATGCAGTGGTGGCTTGGACCAAACCACTTTTCCAAGTACCGGGGTATCTTGCCGGACAAGGCAGGTGTCAAGTGGTACGATCGGAACTTTCCCAAGCTGGTTCTGGTGATTCCTACCAACGACATGTTGGTTGACGCTGAGAAGATCTACGAGCGAATCACACAGGTGGAGACGGACGTGACTCTGGTTGATACTATTCGAGTGGCTGACTATTCGCATTTGGACGTGCTTTGGGCCATGGATGTGGTCGACAAGGTGTGCAAGCCGGTCCATGAAATCATCAAGAACCAGGAGAGAGAAAAGGCGGATTTGCCAGAGATCCGATTGTCGTCATGACGAGGGGCCGATTGCAACAGTTGTATTTATATTCAGGTAATTAATGGGATGGTATTAATGTATGGTAGATTATTTGTGAGGAGAGTTGTTGCTGTTGTTGTAAATCATTTATTGATCGGTCTATTTACCTGAGGAGAGTATGTTAGAAACAGTCTTAATCTGTCAATTGTATACAGTATTTGAACATCTATGGTCTACTTACGTAGAATCTGTCTGTCATGTTCTACAAAGATCGTACAATATTGTCTTTCGTGTTTTCATGTGATGTATTTGTTGTTCTATATAGATTGGACGGCTACTCATCATTGTAGGTCTGCTTCAGGTATCTGGGTTAGAATAGGTTCAGAAAACGCCATAGGCATTGTAGAAACATCAGCGATCTTGGTGATAAAAGATTGTCTTCAGGTGTACAGAAAAGTAGCAGATAGTTATCATCAGAGGAGAGGATTGCTGGAAGGAGTACTCACCATAAATATCTCGGTAGAGAGGGTTTTTGTGTCTGCGTAGTTAGTGGTCGATAGGTCATCAATGGCTTGTCGTTGTATGTGTGTCGAAGGGGTATCACGGGCCCAGAGAGAGAATGACTTAAAGTCGTCGCATTTCAACCTTTGTTAGAATGGCTCATTAAAAATTCACTGACAATGAATGATGAGTCAGACGAAAAAGAGCATATCAGTTCGGTCATCTGCTTGTAGAAACTAGGCATGTCTCAACAGAATGACTTCTCAATCGCAAATTATATCATCATGAAATCTTCTTCCATAAGGAACTCACTCTTGCTGTGTTGCTGTGAAGCTGTTGTTTGTATACAACTTTACTCTATGGTGAAGCTTCTATAGTGTGCTGGGACATTTATTTTAAGGTTTCAATCGTGACCCTTTTGGGACTGCTTTTAAGTTGTGACTTTGCCCTAGTTTATGTCACATGACCACTCAGTTTCCCTTTCGTCCCAAATCTAATTGTGCCACTCACATCTGGCTTTTGAATTTTTACCAAGTCTTACACATCGACACATACAGACATCAACAATGACCGAAGTGAAGAGCGTTAACTGGCGACTGGTCGAGGCTGGCCGAATTGTCCTCATCAACCGATCTGACAACAAGTCCACCCAGGGCAAGCTGGCTGTTATTGCCGAGATTGTCGACCACGGACGAGTGAGTATCCACAGTGGAGGAATTTTGGAGGGTTACAGCGAGTCTGTAATTCACACGATAAGTGGGATAATGTCATGGCACGCCTGAACCAACCGGCAAACGACATGCTGAATGACATGTCCACGTTGTCTGTGTTTCTCTGATAAGAATATTGTCACTTTTCAATCAAATACTAACCCCAGATCCTCATCGACGGCCCCACCACCGGCGTCGCCCGACAGGTTGCTAACCTCAAGCATGTCACCCTTACTCCCCACGTTGTTGAGGGTGTCAAGCGAGGCATGAAGTCCAAGACCATCAAGGCTAAGGTCGAGGCTTCTCCTGCTTTCAAGGAGTGGACCGAGTCCAGCTGGGCTAAGAAGATCGCTCAGCGAGAGCGACGACGACAGCTCACCGACTTTGAGCGATTCCAGGTCATGGTCCACCGACGAGAGCGAAAGGCTGCTCTTGCCAAGGCTGTTGCCAAGGCCTAAATCAAAAATTGATGATGTACAAAAGGAGACGCATTACTAGCGCGAGTAATAGCATTTATTTAAGCCTAGGTGATGTAAAGGATATTAAAAAAAGTATTTGATGCAAAGAACTGTAGCTGTTTGTGTGGTTGTGTCTTGTAGTATTTCTGCTGTGCACTTTTGCACCTTTGTGGTTGAACTGCTCTAGGCAGAATTTCCCTATCTGATAAGCGAAACTGATACAGCACCAGCAAATGTGTAGCCCTTGATTGTGTACGGTCCAGGTCTATTCTATAGATGTGGTATTGTAGGAGCAGTGGGAGATATCGTTTATCAAGGTATCATTTCAAGCTCAAAATGAAGGTCTGTATAGTCTGTTGCTTGTACTCCTCTGTATTGTGAAACTACACCTCAAAATACCGGCTGTAGGTGCGAATGTATGTGAAGAAAAGGAGGAAGAAAACAGGAGCTGATATTTTCGCATCTCAATCCAGTCAGCTTAGAATCTTGTTTTCTTACAGCCTCTTGTCATCTACCAAGTACGAACATACGAGTACAACTTGTACAGGTATCCATTCACCTCTCTCGGATCCATATCTTAAATACAAAAACGAGACAGAACATTTAACACTGTAGGATGGTTATGGATCTGGACGGATAGCAGTAAATCAGTGCACCAAGAGAAGTAGAGCCACCGGGTAGTGCCTCAGCAAATAATTGCATTTTTGCTTGATTTATTATATACGATACATGTTGTTGAAGCTGTAATAACATAGCTTCAGATCATGAGAAGAGCCACACTCAGTTTTAAACTACCCTAAAAGGAAGAATATACGACTGGTGGATACTAATGAGTAGCGTAGAAGGGTCTTTCCTTAAAAATGACACATTCCCAGCTTAATTACCTAGCGGCTGGCGCCTGTTGTCTATGTGGACTTCTCCTCAAGAGCCTTCCATTCCTCCGGGGTCTTTGTGGTCAGAGAGAGAGCGTGAAGTCCGTTGGGCTGGGCCATTTCCTCCTCGAACAGCTTGTACACCATTCTGTGTCGGATAGGGGCGCTCTTACCCTGGAACTTATCGCTGACAATCACCAAACGGAAGTGTGACTCGATGGTGTTATCTGATCCCCGCATGGCAGCATGGTGAGCGTGCTTGTGGGAGTCATTGAAGACCTTGAAGTGGCTGGGGGTGAACTCCTGCTCGACTCGGGATTCAATGGCGTCGGTAATGGGCGTCTTAGATGTGGACATGTGGCGGAATAGCGTCGTCTGTCGCAGCAGAGGTCGAATACGAAGCATTATGTAAGCGATAGTGGTGTGGGTTTTTTCCCAGAAGTTAAACTAAACTGCGAGAGTGGAAGGAGTCTCATAGTGCATGCATTACCAAGCAGGAAAGGTGGGTTGTGAGAGGACCGCTGAGCTCATGCGATATACGGGATTTGAGAGCAACTTGCTCAAATGTCGGAACAATGGTAGGAACTGTGACATTTCGTTCACAGGCTGGACAAGAGAGTCGCGCTACAGCCAATTGAGTTTAGTTGAGTTTGCGTGTTTTAGTTGGACATTTACCTACTAATTTGCTTAAATGGTGAGTCCGACATTAGCTGTGGGTTAAACTGTTAATAAGTCATGTGGATAGACAATTTGATATTGTAAAACCCCCAATAAGACTATCCGAGAAATATCCTAGTGACATTACAACTTTTCTGTAGTCAAATACTCCCACCCAATCATCTGTCCCATCCTCCGATATCTCCGTGGCTTGGCAAAAGTTGCCACCCAACTATCTTAGAAGTGCTACCCTTAAAGCATGGTCTCCACCCTAATAAACATGGTTACGAGCGTGACTATGGGCATTAGATGGGGCTGGGTTTTCTCAGTCTTAAAATCGCACTAAACAGTCATGTGTACCTGATGGGCTATTGAGCTGGAAGCCGAGGTGATTACGAGGCGATTACTGGGACCAATATGGACTATAATTGAGCAAATACAGGTACATACAAGTATCTACAAGTAGCTTGAAACCTGCTAATCGTCCGCAGGCTCCACTCACAGCTTCATCCTCATAAGCTTAGTCGCGATTCTCAACTGATCGTCTCTATGTTGTCTATTACTGGCCGTGTACTCTCTGCCACACACTGTACAGCTCTTACATGTGATATGTACAGCCCTGTCGCTGTTGTGGAGCTGAGATACAGTACAGTACTTGTAGATATCGCTCTGGTTCTGCCTGTGCGGAAACCAGCATATCCCACCCCCTGCCAACAAAAGTTACCGTGTTTCAGTCTCCATTCCACTAAGATTATCTCCGCCTTGATTCTCCCAGAGATGGTGGAAATATCAGCTCAAGGCTGAGTAACTCCGTGTTATGATTTTGGGACTTCCGTAGAAATAATTACATGCTGAAATATTGGCGCAGAGGGGGGTGGTATGGTGCGGAAGGGGGAATATAATGGCCGGAAAACGGATGAAAAAATACGCAAAGAAACATCCGGGTCTGTAGCCCCACTTTTGCCACTGACACAGCCCTGACACTCGCCTATAACTCACTCTTTCACCCATCACGTGCAAATTCAAATGCCGCTAGTTAAAAATAACCTTGTTGTGTGAGACCTCACAAAAATACCCATTCCTGCAGTTGGCTACATTATTCTCAACTCCTCACAGTCGTCACACATCCCCGACCTCCGACATGTCCTCTTCTGTTCCATACGACCCTTACATCCCCGGT
The DNA here is from genome assembly GCA_017639365.1 of Yarrowia sp. E02. NCBI lineage: Eukaryota > Fungi > Ascomycota > Dipodascomycetes > Dipodascales > Yarrowia > Yarrowia sp. E02. The sequence continues at coordinate 2,085,985 of JAAQQX010000006.1, read as the reverse complement.
GGCGAGTCCAACGCTCCCGGCGGTAACCACAAGACCGCCGCCATCCAGGCAGTGAGTATGAATGAATCGTGGCACTTCCACGAGTGATGAAACGTCAGACCCAGAAATGAGATACCAGCGATACAACGTGCGATAAAGACACGGGATTCTTTTGAAACTGTGCTTATCGGTAGTTTGGTTCGTGTGGTCAGTTTGTGCGATCAATTTATCGTGTTATCATGGCTCACCAGTTGATTTTGTCACACGCTAAAATTGACCACACTTTGTCACACGACCACCATAACAACCCCAACTACACACACTCTACACAGCTGAAGGTTCAAATATGAGACTCCAGCTTCAAGGCTGTTGTTTTGGGCGCGTTCTGCTATGGAGATGTCCGATTTTCAGTGGTGCTTGAGCGTTCCATGGGTGGGGGGATATGACTCTCCTTGTCCGTGCCCAGGCAACCCCCTTACTACACATTTCTGACATATTCTAACCTAGCAAATCGATGACACCGTTGGCATCATGCGAGAGAACATCAACAAAGTGGCCGAGCGAGGTGAGCGACTAGACTCCCTGCAGGATAAGACCGATAACCTGGCAGTGTCCGCACAGGGTTTCCGACGAGGTGCCAACCGAGTGCGGAAGCAAATGTGGTGGAAGGACTTCAAGATGAAGATCTGTCTCATCATTGGTGTTATCATCCTCATTGTTGTCATTGTTGTTCCCATCGCCATCCATTTCTCATAATTTATTAGACCCCCCTTCTGGTCTTGGTCTTAATGCCTATGTAATGAATCTGTACTTTACTTTGGCTAGGGGTTTGTGTAAGGCAAGCGCCCATATTACTTACTGGTAGTTTGAAGAGATTTCTTGTGTTATCAACAATGTGGAGCCAGTGACCGTGTGGTGGTATCGGTCAGTGAAAATAACAAATTGGGCCATAGCGTTATAATTAGTCGCTTAGTAGATCACACTAGTCGGCGTACTTCCAGCTATCTCGTCGAGTCTTTTCCAAGCTACTGCATCCCTTTCTCTAGTCGAATGGATCCAGTTCTATTTTAGTAACAACACATATCTGTATGCAAGATAATGTCGGATGTCACGCGGCTGTTTTGAGTCACTTTAAGCCAACCGCCACCCATCAACTTGCAGTACACTGACTAAACATTTGAATACCAGTTGTCCAACAGACATTCATCATCCACCTGTGAAGTTGTTTTATTTCCCTATTAGTATTACTGTAGCTGCGGTTGGTATTAGGGAACAGGAATACTCCCTGCGCTATCACTACAGTATATACTAAGAGTGCGAAAATGTGATGCGAATATATGGAACTGTTTCAACGAATGATGGGGGCTACTTTATTTGTAACAGCCCTGAACTGTACGCTTAAGACTCTTCCAGTCAGATTTTAGCCCTACTTTTCACCCTTTGACTGTACTTTATTGCACTTGAACAATGTAAGTATTGGTAGCAGCATACTTGTAGGAAGAAGTGGCAGGTTTCGGTTGTGTCGCACACACCAACCATGGTCTATCATCTGGTCTATACACCTGTATTTGGAACCAGCTTATCGCATTTGGAACAAGATTGTTTCTTGTGAGTCGGTTCTCAAATTTCGGTTCCAAAAAATACGTTTGTTAGGATTATTGGTTAGAAATAGTTAAATGCAGTAATGTCAAAAGTTCCGTCAAAGCAAACCCCAAGGGACAAATCCGCAAGTACAGGTTCACGGCTTCCTAGAACTCTCAATAAATCAATCGAAAATATCATAAATTCCATCTCATGAGAAAAGTCACCTCCTAACCCACACAAAACAAACCCACTATACACCGTGAGATTTCTGCAGGTAATTAGGATAACTATCGTACAGTAGCCAAGCATCTGTTAGGCATTATAGAACATCGCACAAGGGTCTCCACCGCCGATGACATCCACAATTGTACCAACTTGATTTTTACATTGCTCGTCAATCAATTGCTCTCAAAACACCTACTGTCATTCCTGCTATCTCCTATTGTCTCACATCAGCCACCATGCCACATCCGAGTCTCACAAAGTTAGCGAGACCTGAGATTAACCCTACGAGTACTCGTACCAGTAGACACGGACTTGTGTGCCGTCTCGGGTATAAATCGGAGCCACAAAATAACCATGATCATAACATCAATTCACTCATAATTACATTGTGCATTTCACTCTCGTGACAAAAGTTGCTCGTGTGACACTCTACTGGTAGGCCCACGAAGTCATACTCGTACTGTACTGGAACTCATGTCTTGCACTCGTGCTTTGCACGCCTATAATACTTCTACTTCAGCTCATTCAATAACATCGTAAATCATATCAACTATACTTCGCTTATTTGGCGATCTTAATAATCTCCTCGAGAGAGAGAGACTTGGGTCGCTCAATGGGAAGACCCAGGATTCGGTCCCAGACCAGCTGAGGCAGAGGACCAAGAGCTCGGGAGACACCGAAGGTGACGGTGTAGTACAGAGTCTCGTGGATACCGTAGTGGTGGAAGAGGACACCGGAAGAGGAGTCAACGTTAGGGTGGGGGTTCTTGGTCTTGCCGTGCTCGGTGAGGACGTCAGTGGCAACGTCAGCGGTTCGGGCAACGAGCTGGAAGACGGGGTCCTCTCGGATCTCCTTTCGGGAGTTGGCGAAGGTCATCAGAGCGTCGAATCGAGGATCGGGCTTTCGCAGAACGGCGTGGCCGTAACCGGGAATGACTCGGCCAGAGTTGAGGACGGACCACAGGTACTTGACAAGGTCCTCGTTGGTGTAACCCTTGGGGACGTTCTTCTGCATGTCGAGGATGAATCGCAGGACCTCCTGGGCGGCAAGACCGTGGAGAGGACCAGCAAGACCCTGGAGACCAGCAGAGTAGGACAGGTAGGGGTCAGACAGAGCAGAGCCAACCAGGTGGGTAGCGTGAGCAGAGACGTTTCCACCCTCGTGGTCACCGTGGAGAGCGAAGTAGAGTCGCAGGAGATCAACGAAGCCAGTCTCCTCGCCCTTGCCCATCATGGCGGCGTAGTTGTAAGACCAATCTCGGTTGAGATCAATCTTGCCGGGGAGAGGTCCTCCACCAAGGTAAGAGTTCTGGTAGATCTTGGCAGCGATCTGGGGCAGCTTGGCAATGAGGTCGATGGAGTCATCGAAGCAGTACTCCCAGTACTCAGACTTGGGGATACCTCGCTCGTAGGCCTTGGCGAACTTGGAGTCGTGGTTGAGAGCAGACACGGCCATGGAGAACTGGGTCATGGGGTGCAGGGTAGGGGGGAGGTTGTCAAGCATCTTGTTGACGAACTCAGGGACCTCACCCTTCTCGGCGAGCTCTCGAGACAGGCCTCGGACCTGCTCAGTGGTGGGGACCTTTCCGGTGAAGAGGAACCAGAGCATGGACTCGGGGAGCATCTCACCACCCTCGGCAGCCTTGGGGAAAACCTCCTGGCACTCCTTGATGGTCTTGCCGTGGAATCGGATACCCTCATCAGCGTCAAGAACAGAGCCCTCCCAGAGCATGCACTTCAGGCCTCGCATACCTCCGAGCAGGTTCTCGACCTTGCAGTCACCAAGGGACTTCTGGGAGAGGTCAGACTTGACCTTCTTGAAGAGCTCCAGCTTGGCGGGAATGGCCTCCTTGAGGGCACCCTTGAGGTCAGAAGCAAATCGCTTCTGGACCATGGAGGACACGGAAGATCGGGCAACACGGGCAGTTCGAAGAGGGATCATTGTGTTGATGTGTTGGGTTAGTTACAAAGACTCTAGACCTAGTTCAGGGCGGGCAGCCTCACTTCCTTATATAAAGCTGACTCGTGGCAATCAGACCCAATAGCCAAAAGCACAAAAAGGGCCTCCGGTTAACCTTGTCTTTGTATGCGTGAATGTGAATGCCGGGGGTGAGCCGAGACGACGGACGTGTATAGGGGAGGTTGTGGGGGAGATGGAAAGTCTAGTAAAGACGCAATTACTACAATTGGTGGTGAAGTCGCTAGGGTCTCTTTTCCAACGCTCCCAATCCCCCCATTCACGGTATATCCCTGGGGCCTCTGTTCCTCCAATATCCGTTTCTCCATAAACTCTGGCGTTTGAGTTTGGACACGTCCGACCCGGCTTTCTCGGAGGCTATACAACAAAGGGCCCCGCGCCTGACACTATTATTCATTGCCTGCAAAGTCCTGGCAATGGATTTTTTATTTGACCGGTGAAAAAAATATCCGGCACGTCTCCCCGTGATTGTCTCATGTACTCACGGAGCTCATCACACATTGTTTAATGGCGGCAGATAGGGTGACAACTTTTAGCCCTCGAGGGTTTGTCAACGTGAAATATACTGAAAGCTATACGCGGGGGTAGGGTTTGAGGATCGACGTGGAGGAGAGTGCTTGTAGAATGTGTGGGAGAAACCGTGGGGTGAAACACAGCCGATTGTGGCGGTTGTACAGCCTCAAAAATACGACTCGCGTCTTCTCCCTACCGAATTGATCTATAATACACACTATGGTCTAGGTCAGCCATCTCGGCCCATTTCCCCACGTTTTTGTGGGGTGCAGGTTTGATGCCTCGACCAGCTTGTTGGGCCGGTAGGGTAACTGTAGCAGAAGCGTCAACAGACCACACACAAGACAGAGAAGAATCAAAAGTGGTGTGCATCTCCGGATGGTCCGGACGCCCCTATATTTACGGCTTGGAGATATTTATTGTCTTCTAGTATGGTAGCAATTGGCAATGCACAGCAGTACCGAAGAACCGCACTAAACATTATCCACTTTCGCTAGTCCCTCGGGGATGAGCGGGGAGAATACGACCGAACCATTTTTTCCGTGAGCACTATTTTTGTAAACACGCAATGATCTCTTCTTTTGATAAACGTGTCATGAACTATACCCCAGAGAGGATTTGCGCGTGTCTTACAACCGTTGGGTTTTTCAACTGAACTCTCTCTTGAAAAGTGAAGAAAATCAGTATGCGCCTGTTATGCCGACACTCTCGAAAGTCGAACCCAGGACCTTACGTCACACACGCGATAAATGGATCGTATCGTAACCTAAAGCAAAAAAAATTGGACATGCAGAATATCGACTTCTGAGACCTTGTAATTAGACCCACACTCACACAACATGTCTGACGACGAAAGAGAAATTGATATCACCGATCTCTCGGTCAGAGACAACGAGCTCGATTTCTGCGAGGACGCCTCTGACGATGAGTACGCTGGAGACGTGACCTGTCTTTTTAGCGAGGCTACCTTCCCTACCACCAAAGAGCTGTTCGAGCACATGAAGGAGAAGTACAACTTTGACTGGGCCGAACACAAGCCCCGAGAGAGCATTGACCAGATCAAACTTGTCAACTATATTCGAAAGCATAAGAAGGCTCCCGAGGCCGGCGAGACTCTGTCGGATGAGTACATGACCCCTGTTCTGGAGAACGACATGCTCATCATGCGACTTCTCGAGGAGGACGACGATGAGGAGGAGAAGGAAATTGATCCTGTGGAGCGACTTAGACAGGAGAACGAATTCCTCAAGCAGAAGCTCATTGAGGCCAACCGACTTCTTGCCTCGGCTACAGACGATTCCTCTGTCGATGCTAACAAGTCCACTCTCTCTTCGTACGACACCAATTATTTCGATTCGTACGCCCACAACGAAATTCACATGCAGATGCTCAAGGATCGAGTTCGAACCGAGTCCTACAGAGACTTTTTCTACCATAACAAGGACCAGATCAAGGGTAAGGTTGTGTTGGATGTTGGATGTGGTTCCGGTATCCTGTCCATGTTTGCTGCCAAGGCCGGTGCTCGACGAGTGTATGGTGTCGACAACTCTGACATTTTCGAAAAGACTATTCTCAATGTCAAGGAGAACGGCTACGATGACGTCATTACTCTAATTCGAGGAAAGATTGAGGACATCAGTAAGAACCCCGCTGCCTTTGGCATCACCGAGAAGATTGATATCATTGTTTCTGAGTGGATGGGATACGGTCTTCTTTTTGAAAGCATGCTTGACTCCGTTCTGGTGGCCCGGGACGCTCTCAAGCCCGAGCTCATGGCTCCCTCACAGACCACTCTCGTCGTCTGTGCTTCTGATGACACCGAGTACCTTGACAATGTCTCCTACTGGGATGACGTCTACGAGTTCAAGATGACCGCTATGAAGCCCAAGAACGTCGAGTCTGCCAAGTTCATTGAGTGTCCCATTGAGGTCTACCCTAAGGAGACTGTCGTTTCTACTTTTGGTGTCATTCGAGAGCTTGAGCTGCATACCCTGACTCTGGGCGATCTTGCTGACTTCACATCTGATTTCAAGGTTGTCATGGAGAAGGATGCCGATGTCACCCTGCTCATTGTGCACTTTGATACCTTCTTCACTATCGATCGAGAGACCCATGTCATCGAGAAGGACTCCCAGACCGGTTCGTGGCCCTCCCAGGGAACCGGTATTTCTTTCTCTACCGGTCCCCATGTCACTCCTACACACTGGAAGGCTGCTGGTCTTCCTCTTCAGAAAAAGTACCCTCTCAAGAAGGGTGATGTGATTGAGGGAACCATGCGGTTCAAGAAGGGACACGAGAACTCCCGAGATCTCCATATTGTCCTCAACACCAAGATTGGAGGAGACGACATCTCCAAGGTGTACAACATCAGCGCTTAATTTCACATGTATAGAACAGTTTAGTTTAGAATAGGTCTAATATTAACAAATTGTATTTTTTACGTATATTAATTGCTGCGTTCAGGCTATCGATCGTCAAGCATTGCTACAAAGCCCATCCGTCTCTTGTATTGTGCTTGCCCCTTGCTTGTTGTGTCACACCCGATCTTGGCGACCATATTTAGATCAAGGTCGTTGAATGTAATCTCTGAAGCTTGAATAGGCTGATCAACAGAGATATTGAAGCAGCGCCATCCGAGTGTACACACCTCAGTGAGCTCTGATACGAGAGCTAGAGGCCACAAGTGCTTGCCCTTGAACCAGATCAGTGTGAGGATAGCTGCTCCAGCAAGGTGGTTCTCGTATGTAGTTGCAGGTGCAATCTTCTGCCAGACCTGTCTGTGTTGTATCATCTCTGGAGTCATCCAGGTACACAGTGTAAATGCTGGCAGTAGTTGTAGTCTGCTTCCCACATAGCCAATGTATAACCTCGTTAGGGTGAGTACTCCAAACCGCATGTAGGGGTTGATATATTCCATGCGCACAATGGCGGACGTGGTAATGATAACAGAAATAATGCTCAGAAGAGACCGAACAAGCCGAGCATTCAAATGCCGAGGGGCTTGGAGAGGTTTTGGAAGGACCAGGTAAGGAAGTCTGATTATGATCTGTCCGATAACATAGAGTCCGAGGAATACTCCGATGTTTTGGCTTTGGAGTCCGAGCCATAGTGATAGGAGCGCGTACGAACCGACGTGAGGCCCGGTCATGAACAGAAAAATCTGGTTCAGAGTCACGACAGGTGACAGTTGGTGGCACACCGTAGCCAGTGTTTCATCATCCGAGGCATAGTCTAACTGCATGTTTGCTTTTGGCAAGAGGTCAGAGGCGTCTCCTTTGGTATTTTAGGATGTTTTAGCGTGCGTGTTGTCGCTTGGTGGCCATTAAGCCTGTTGCAGTTGATCTGGTGACGTGCAGTACAGGGATCTGAGAAAAATCGAATGCATTACCGAGTATGCAGGTCACATGCGGGCTTTACGATGTGAACGGCATTTAGCCGTTTTCGGTGACTTCGAGGAAGTTAAACTTACCTCGAGTATTACGATGTTGCGGGAACTGCGCCCGTTGGTAGATAACTCGGCGGGTGCGGTTGTCCTTACAAGTACTTGTACTTGTGGGCGTTGTATTTTTTAAAACCTCTCAGGGGTATTCTTCTAAGGTGAATAAAGAAGTCTTAGCCGTTATTAACCGTTGCACGTGACCATGCAGGTGAGCACTGCATATGCATCCCATAGAAGATCTTGTGATGGTTATATCGGACCCATATGCCCACAAGGCACCATTTTGACATTATATGTTGTTGCTCGTTTTGAAGGAAGGTTTCCACTCCCACTGCGAAGGTTCGAGTCACACTTGTTGAACCTGTTGATTAGTAACAGACTTCTCACCAATTATATAATCATAACAAATAACCATACGCATGCACTCATGCCGAATAACACCGCGATGCCATCGCACTCGCATACCATTGCCAGAGACAAGGAAGTGACACTACAACTTCACACAATGGTGGCCGACAATCACAATACAAGTACACCACATCAAAGTACCAGAGACGTTTCTTTCCCAGGAAGCAACATTTCGCGATCACGAACGTCGTGGCATGTGAAAGCCGGTGATTAATAATACATAACGCGGTTGTGTAGAGAGGTAAAATATGTGGACAGATTTACGAAAGATATCTAGCATGTGTCAATCCTTTCGTTCGAATGTGGATTTGACACACGACACTCATGATAAGCCCGAGACACCACTCTACAGATTTTACCTCTCCTGTAATATCCATAGAGACACCCAAGTCTGGAAGCGAATATTGAGATTACTCAACAAACGAAGACAGTCGCATGTGCAAAGGACCCTGAGATACCTGTGGACAAATAGGATGCCATTGTTCCGTCCCCAGAGGCAGTCTTCCGTGCTAAGACAGGGATGCACACGGAAGTGCCCTGTGACAAGTGCCAGGTACCAGCAGAACAAAGGGACAACCTCAGCAGGTGAGGAAGTCCACTACTCGTACAACATACAAAGACCTGATTGTTCATCTTGAAGGCAAACCTACACTTTCCTAATCGAAACAATCTGAAAGCAGCTATAAGATTGACGATCATAGACGACTCAAAGCGTGATTATCTCTAAAATATCCATTTGATCACATACATGTTTATCTAACTGTTTACAATCCTAGGCGTCTCTGGAGAGCGAGCTTACCCTGCTCGGTGGTCACGTCTATTCCGAACTCCATGAACCGCAAGCTCTCGACAGGGTGGAAGTAATCAAAGTAAGGAATGGCCATCTTGTGGTGCACTCCATAGACCTGGGCCATTACATAGAGACCCAAGGCCTTCAGGGGCCAACCCAAAAGCTCAAAGCCGTCATCTTTAGGTTGAATGATGGCGTAAAGAGCCACATAAGAAAGAGGGAAAGCCCAAGCGACTCCTAGCCCCACATCCACGTATTTAGTGAAAATCATGTTTCCAAACCGGTCGAGGGTCTTCTTGGTGAACACCTGGGGGAGTCCAAAACCAGGCAAGTATCTGAGTCGCTTGGTAATGAGAGTGGCCCAGAACTGGGAGGCCACCAAGACGGCCACCTTCAGAGCCAACACAGTGTAATCCACCGAGCCATCGGAGGAAATGCCAAACATGCCGTTAATGTAAAGGCGAGTGGACAGGACCACAAAGAGGAAGCGGTAGTAATTGATGGTCACATGCGAGTTGGGCTCGGCAAAGACGATTGGCTTGGGAACCACAGCCTTGCTGATGACAAATGCAACACCCACAAGAGCAACAAATCCTGCCACAGGGACAATGGTCCTCATGTCTCCTGTCAGACTGGTGTCGTGGATGTAGAGCCAGTGCATGAGCCATCCGGCTCCCAGAGCAAACCGACCCAGAGGACTGGCCATGTTCTTGGTGGCTCTATTGACGCCCAGACCGGCCTTCATCTGCTCACATCTCTTAATCACCAAAGTCTCGTCGGTAGTATCGTATTTCTGCTCAAAATGATGCGACATGATGAATAGAAAGTAATGGTATGGACCAACGACCACCAGGGCCCTCGCTCTCTTTATAGGGTGGGCAATCACATGTGCCAGCTTTAATTTGCACCAGAATTAACAGCCATGCCTTTGTATACCCGCAATCCAGCTACTTGTACTGCCAAATTAAGGCACACCAAAGCTTGAACCCCACGTTTAGACATTGTTTTGGGTCTAAGAAAAAACTCAATGGGTCTATGACTTTGAGGTTTCATATCTTCCTAAACAAGCCTAGAAAGCATACGGCATGTGCAACCGTCTGCCAGTGGGATGGAATAGATGAAAATCGGATTGAATCGTACGGATTTCGAATAAACCCCTCCCCCACACCACGTGACCTCCCTCACTCTCTTCTTGATCGCATGCCACTGTTTCACTTCCCCACCTTATCTCCAGGCCGGAAGAACTCTAACCTCCGAAAAGCCGTCCTGTCACCCTAGTTTGAACTTCATCAAAAAAGCAACCCAATACCGCTACACGCCACCGTTTGGGTCTACCTAGGAGCAACAGAACCGCTACTAAAGCATTCTGTAGGTGTAACCGGTGACATTATCTAGCATGCGGCCATTGACACTCAAATAGCCATAAATGTATAGCTGTGGTGTGTGGTCTAGATATGAATCATACTCCTTCATAAAGGTGGCATGGATGGAAAGCCGTGGGAAATGCTATATGCGTCTATGGCTACATGGTCACTGGACCACTCTAGCCACCTCCTCTCAAAGAATGGACCATTAAACGAAAATAAACATTCGCCACCTGTTGTTCTCTTAGCCACTTTTCACATTCACAATCTTCGCGCTTTCCCCTCTCTCAGTAGCACGCAATCCACCCCAGATTCTGCCCCACCAAGAGCTATCCGCAACCCAAATAAACAGTGATAAACTGGTCACAACACCTCTACAGTAAAGCAGGGCCTTAAACTCTACAACCCTGGCCATGTATTAAGACAACGCCCCTTACTTGTGCTCGTATGTACTATACGCCATATAATTAATTAGAAAACAAACTAAACTTCTTCTTACATCATCTCCTGCTCGTCGTAGAACTCGCCCTCCTCATCGTCAACCTGGGCCTCCTGGTACTGCTGGTACTCGCAGACAAGATCGTTCATGTTAGACTCAGCCTCGCTGAACTCCATCTCATCCATACCCTCGCTGGTGTACCAGTGCAAGAAAGCCTTTCGTCGGAACATGGCAGAGAACTGGTCGCCAACTCGCTTGAACAGCTCCTGGATGGAGGTGGAGTTTCCAACAAAGGTTCCGGACATGGGCAGACCCTTGGGTGGCTGGGAGCAAACGGCAGTCTGCACGTTATGAGGAATCCACTCAACAAAGTAGTTGGAGTTTCGGGTCTGGACAGACAGCATCTGATCCTCAACCTCCTTGACAGAGACCTTACCTCGGAAGAAGGCAGCAGCGGTCAGGTATCGGCCGTGCTTGGGGTCGGAGGCAGCCATCATGTTTCGAGAGTCAAACATCTGCTGGGTGAGCTCGGGGACAGTCAGGGATCGGAAGTTAGCAGACTTGAGAGATGTGAGAGGAGCGTAGCCGACCATGAAGAAATGGAGTCGGGGGAAGGGCACCAGGTTAACGGCAAGCTTTCGCAGATCGGAGTTGAGCTGGCCGGGGTATCGGAGACAGGTGGTGACACCGGACATGACGGAGGAGACCAGGTGGTTAAGGTCGCCGTAAACGGGGTGTGGCAGCTGCAGGGTTCGCATGCAGATGTCGTACAGAGCCTCGTTATCGATACAGAAGGTCTCGTCAGAGTGCTCGACCAGCTGGTGGACGGACAGAGTAGCGTTGTAGGGCTCGACAACGGTGTCGGAAACCTTGGGAGAGGGAACAACGGAGAAAGTGGCCATCATTCGCTCGGGGAACTCCTCTCGGATCTTGGCGATCATGAGAGTACCCATACCGGATCCGGTACCTCCACCCAGAGAGTGGGTGATCTGGAAACCCTGGAGCGAGTCACAGTTCTCAGCCTCTCGTCGCACGACATCGAGGACCTGGTCCACAAGCTCAGCTCCCTCAGTGTAATGACCCTTGGCCCAGTTGTTACCAGCAGAAGACTGGCCAAACACGAAGTTATCGGGTCGGAAGAGCTCTCCGTAAGGTCCGCCCTTGACGGCGTCCATGGTACCGGGCTCAAGATCGACAAGAACGGCTCGAGGCACGTACTTGTTGGCAGCAGCCTCGTTGTAGTAGACGTTGAGTCGCTCTCGCTGGATATCCTCCTCGCCGCCGTAGACTCCGTCGGCGCCGATGCCGTGCTCGCCGGAGATAGTCTGCCAGAAAGCAGAACCAATCTGGTTACCGCACTGGCCGATGGATAGATGGACAATTTCTCGCATCTGTGTTAGCTAAAACTGGCTGAATTGTGTGTGTGCTGTGGTTGTGTGGTGCGGTGGCACGTTATTAGTGTTGGGAGGTTCTACCCTATAGTGTGCTGTAAGACTGTACGAAGCACAGATTATTATCTCCTGAATTTTTTTGTAGAGGGCTCAGGGAGACGTGTTATTTCGCGATTGCGGTAGTGAAACGGGTTCAAACTGCCACCTGGCGAAGCAGTGTCCTCCTCCGTGTCCCTTGTGCACGCAATCGTCGTCATAAGTGTCCCCTGTCGTTGTCTCCTGAATCTCACCACGTGCCCAACACCAATTCGCATCCTCAACTAAAAATAGGGGCTCGTATTATCCCCCTCCATCAACATATCCTTATCATTCGCTTGACTCGCCTATCGAAATAACAACGGTGCTCTCTGTGTGCACAAGAGTCACTGCTGTTGCTTTCTCATCTCTAGGTTGTGAATCATGAGCCAACAACGTGGCCAATGTCATGGGAAGTACCACTTGTGAACCGCACAAAAGAATCCATCAATCGTAAAACATCCTCCTGTTTGCCTTGCAACGAAACGCCATTGCCGTCTAGCTTGGTACTCACTGGGTATCTGTATGTGTCGTGGAGTGGTTGTGATAGACAGGAGTTTTTCTGCTTCTGCCCCTAATCTTGAAAACGCGTCGAATAAGATTAGTGTTGTTTACGCTGCCGGTTGTCTGGGAGACGTGTGTTACCCGGAAGTGTTGGTTCTTTTTGGGAAGCTAGCCCTTATTAACTTCCCCATTGGGACAATGTATTGATCGCTGTTTAAAGGCAACGTGTAAGGAGGTGACCATGATATGGGCAGTGAGTGGAATTTTTTCAAGAGGGAACGTAATATGGTTAAAGAGAAGTTGGAGAATACCCGGATGCAATTTTCCCGTATTTTAGATCACTTTTATCACTTTTAGGGGGTCAGATATAACACACATCACGTGATGGCTAACCGCACGCGTGACGAAATAAGGTTTCCGCTTGCGAAACCAGTAGTAGTGCTTTTTTTGAACTGGTGTGACTGGCTGTATAAGAGAATACTGTACTCGTAGATGAAAGTGACCACGTTTTGATGATGATAGTTTTGCTGGTGTTGACTTTTTGTACATAAATCATCTGAGTATGATCAGGAGAGCTCTACGGCTATCTATGAACCCTTATCGATGACATTAGATTGCGAATATCGGAGACATTATTTGGTGTAAAAAACATACCAAAAACATGGCATGTGAAGCCAATCTTACACCTGAAGACTTGGAATACGTTTTAAAACAGTGTGGATTAGGACAGTGGCAAGTTCATGAAGCGATATATATTCAAGAACTTAGAACTTCGGCTCACATGTATACTGTACGAGGAGGTTTAACCCCACATCATGTCGTATGGCCCTACACTTATACTTCCAATGGAGGGGTCCCCTCAAGGTTTGAAAGTGTGCTTGCAGCATTTGTTCAGGAGTCAAAAGTGTGAGAGAGGGCAAATTTCGATATGGCCAGCTATCGAAAAAGTACTCGTACTCGTACTCGTACTTATCCTTGTATAAATGCAGGTTATCTATAGATACTTAGGACCTCCGTCAATTGTGCGCTAATCACGTGACCAATCCTTTAGCTTGACAGTGCAGTGTGTAATCTCAATGGTGCTTGTACTCGTCTTTCGTTACTCACATGCTCCACTTTTTTTAAGACACCAAAAAAGTGGGCGCAGCACCACTTGGCACATCAATCTCTATAGTCACGATAATCTAGAGGAGCGGATACAAGCGGCTGGGGTATAAGAAGCCCAGATTGATATCCGTACAAAGGAATCTTTCTCTTTTACATACAACAGGGCTGAGTTTGAACTGCAGGACCGAGCAATTTTGTCTCTTCTCCCTCATCAGTCCTTGGCGGAGGAAATATTGATCCCCTCTTTCGGAATGCACCGGGCTGTGGCGGGATGAACCGGAAGGAGATACATAGCAATGGGCCACGATATGATATGACTGAACATATCGTGAAGTATAACTATGGCTATATGTGGTTATACTAGAGGGACAATTACAGTAAGTATAGAATTGTGCCTGAATAGAAAGGGACGTAATAACTTGCAATATGTAACTAGTCGTGGCACATACTTTTGCTTGCGCTAACTTCTGCGATGCACCCACATGTATTCCTAATAACTGTAGGTGGTACCTGATCAGATACATTTGGATGCATTTTCACTGGCGCAAAATGAATACACACATTGGAAAAGAAGGCTAAGGATTCTCGTTGCACAAGAAAAAGTGACTCAACAAAGGCCGCTCTGCCTAAAACAGAGTACCCATGCAGGCAACCGACATAATTTGCGTGCGCCAAGACCACGGCAGTGAGTTTTTCCCAATGAAGTACGGTTACTCAGACAAGGGCATACATGTCGCCAGATCTCGGGCATCTTCCTATATAAGATGGGTCTGGCACATGGATAAGAGTACCAACTTTCTTGCAACACGCCTCGTTCATCGTTTTATCATTAGAATTAAGCAGCAAGATAAGCACAGTGCGGCTGATAACTAATGAGAATAAGCATAGACTAAAGCAGCAAAAAGGGACCATAACACTAGTATTCCACAAAAACAGCAACTGCAACAGATTCAGCATTCTCATCTCTTCTTTTTTATAAGAGCTCTCGCTACAGCACTCTTCGGACACATTTTCCTCTAACGACACAACCATTTATCTAACACGATGAGAGTGGCTTCAATTCTCCCATTGCTCATCTACACAACAAGAGTTACATCAGCAGATACCACATCAGCAGACTTATCTGATGACTTTTACGCAGGCTCGAATCAACCACTTTCAGATTTGGCCATTGAATTGCCCAATGAGATCTACAAGCCCAAACATGTAGTTCACATTTCCAGAAGACGTCTGATCTGCCGAACCAACGAAGATACCGGGGAGGAAATATGCAAGGTGGACAATTCTGATCCCCAGGAATCAATTATTGAGGAGGTTGATTGTTCAAAGAAGGAGAGAAGCACCAATATCGGACTGAGAGTGGGAGCGCTATTTGCTGTGCTCGGCACTTCTGCCCTTGGTGTTTTCCCACCAGTTCTGGCAGAGTCTATCTGGAGAATCAACCTCGAGACTCTGCCCATGACCTTCATCAAACAGTTCGGCACAGGTGTCGTTCTGTCAACTGCATTTGTTCATCTTGGAGCCGAGGCTACCGAAGAGTTCAACAACCCCTGCATCGGAGAGATTGAGTACAAACCCACTCCCTTGGCCTTTGTTCTCGCTGGACTCTTTATCTCCTTCCTTATTGAATATCTTGGTGCCCGAATTCTGAGATGGAGAGCAAATACCTTGGAGGCTCGTCGGAATGAGAATGAAAACACTGAAGAAATCAAGTGTGGACATAACCACAGCCATGTTGTTGACAACACTGGAGGAGATACAGAGGACCCCGACTGCACTGGAGATGTTGCTGTTCAGGAGATCGTCGAAGACGTCATTGAGAAGGCTCCCTCTAGAATTTCCACATCCTCTCTCAGACGATCCTCTACTCACATAGCCCCTCCTCCTCCAATCGCTGGTGGATGTCATTCCCACGGTCTCATTGATCCCACTGACAAGTTTTCTGTCTGGATTATGGAGGCTGGTATCATTTTTCACTCCGTTCTTGTCGGAGTCACCGTTTCCCTCGCCGAGGAGGATACTTTCATCACACTTTTCATCGCCATTCTGTTCCACCAGATGTTTGAGGGTGTTGGTCTTGGATCGCGAATTGCTGGGCTGAAAGATTCTCGGCTCATTTCTAAGTGCCTAATGTGCTTGTGGTTCTCCATTATCACCCCAATTGGCATGGCGATTGGTCTTGGTGTTCTAGACCACTTTGAAGAGAACCCCACTACTCTGTGGGCTCTAGGTAGTATTGATGGTCTCTGTTGCGGAGTTCTTGTTTACGCTGGCGTGGTTGAAATGCTGGGCTTTGACTGGCTGTTTGGTGACCTCCAAGATGCTCCTCCCCTTCGAGTGTGTACAGGCCTAGTTGGTCTCACACTTGGAATGCTGCTCATGTCCCTGGTTGGACACTGGGCTTAGAACGACTTTTCGAGTTACGGGACGTTCCTATTAACAAAACAAAATACAAAAACATAGTTATGTAATGCATTACCAATATTTCATTGGATTTCTTAAGTGTGGTCATCTACATTGCTTTTCAGTGAAAACCGTTTATTAAATAAATAGCGCCGGTGGTCGGCAATGCCGTAATATGTCCTTTTTCCTATCCTCTTTTTGATAATACCATCTAAGCAAAGTAGATGCCAGCCTTGTGAAACTCGTTCAGCAGAGTGAGGAACTCGGTCTGGTCGCACTTTGCGGATCGCATCTCTCCAATACCGGTATC
This sequence comes from Yarrowia sp. E02, assembly GCA_017639365.1. NCBI lineage: Eukaryota > Fungi > Ascomycota > Dipodascomycetes > Dipodascales > Yarrowia > Yarrowia sp. E02. The sequence goes on along the minus strand of JAAQQX010000006.1, from coordinate 2,069,477 downwards.
GGTGAGAATCTTGTTAATCTTCTGCTTGACAACGTCGGCAAGGTTGGTTCCCTCGGGAACAATCTCGCCCTGAGTAGAGAGCCAGGTCTGGTAGTTCTTCTCAAGGACAGCCAGAACAGCGGTAGTCTTGAAACCAGCGTTGATAGTCTTGTTCTTTCGAACGAAGCAGACTCGCAGAAGACCATCCCACTCGTTGAAGTCGATAGGGGGTCGGGGGTTCTTGACCTCGATCTTGACGACCGAAGACTCGACGTTGGGAGGAGGTCGGAAGTTACCTCGACCGACCTTCATGACGTGAGAGACCTTGGCCCACATCTGCACGTTGACAGAAAGTCGACAGTACAGAGAGTCACCAGGTCGAGCCAGAAGACGCATGGCAAACTCGTGCTGGAACATGAGCACGGACACTCGCGGAGGTCGGGGCTGGTTCAGCAGCTTGAAAACCAGAGGAGAAGAAATCTGGTAAGGTGTGTTGGAAATGCAAACGTCAAAGTAAGGAAGCTCAGTCTTGATACAATCTCCAAGCATGATTTCCAGCTTCTTCTGTTCAGGCTTGCCCTGGACTCGCTTGGTCAACTCGGCAGCCATTCGGGGATCCATCTCCACAGCAATCACCTTTCGAGCCTTCTCGAGAATTCGAACAGTCAGGTTACCGGTACCAGGACCAACTTCCAGAACGGTATCACTAGGCTTGATGTCGGACTTATCGACAATACCCTGTGCCACCAGAGGGTTTTTCAGAATATGCTGACCAAGATCAGTGTTCATCTTGAAGACGGCAGTCTTTCGCTGCTCGCCGCCGGCAGACTCTCTCTGAGCGCCACCGGAGAACTTCTTTGCTGGAGCCTTGGCCATTTTTTTATGCTGTTGTATAGTAGTTCGTGAACTGAAAAAAGATCCAAAATTTATTTGGCTTCATGCATGCAGAAAACGTTAACTTCTGCATGAAAAATGACTGAAAATTGCCCCCCAGAAAATAACTTGGTGAGCCAATAATGGAAGATGATTGATTCTTCTCAAAATCCTGAAGTTGATTTCACCTGATTTATTTTTTCAGATTTTTAAAAACGCAAATATGAAGTTTAACAAACTAGCTCTTAATCTATAGTAAATCACGAATATGCAGAATCTAACATGACAGTGCAATCATATCAACAGCACAAGACAATGGCCCAGAGAACCGCCCGACCTAAAAATCTCAAGAGCAAACCACGACCTCTGCCAGTAGATAAACTGGTTCCCGCCGATAAGGCTCGAGGGTGAGTTGAATAGAAGAGGAGCCGACAGCATTAACGTGAACTGGTTCATAGGCGAGAAATGGTGACACAAACATGGCATGGCAACACAGACACATAACAAGCACGAGCAGGACGATAGACCCTTTGCCCAGGATAGATAGTTCCTGCTGTCCTTGGTGCCACAGACATGTTGTGTGGTGCTGGGCTGATATGTATCAGCTCAAGAGATACAAGTGTGACCATATGACGTGTTTGCCTAGTTCAATTTCTAACACAGATACAAAATGATCCTTCTATCTATCCCCTTTGTTATTCTCTCATCGTTTGTTCTCTACAAGCGTCTATACAAGGGAGAGGATAAGCGTGTTCAGATTGGAGAAAAGACAGAGGAGGGCATCCGATGGTACACACCTGAGGAGATCAAGAAGAGGGACGAGGAAAAGATTGCCACCAGGGTCTTTGGAAACGAAGACTGGCTCAAGAACAACAAGACCAACAACTAATCCCGCTTACATATTTTGTATGTACTGTATATAATATATATTTTCGATGCTATAGAAATGGTGTAACGTAGCACTGCCAGAGCGCTTTGAAAACTGCAGAACTGAAAAAGATCCTTATCTCTGGGTACAGGTGCCATACCTGTACCTCATCAACAATCCTCCTGGTCAAAGGCTTTGTGTGAGTTAGTCAAGGGGACTGCCTCCTGTCACATTAGTTCAAAGCCTTAAGCTACGCCCCCACCATAAACCACGGTCAACGCGATCTATGGTTGAGAATTCCTACCGGATGACTGGTTTGGCGATACGCACACCTGCGTTGGCCAGGGACATACCATCACGGGAAGCTGTACCTCGAATGCCTTCTCGCGACACTCGTCCCGTGTGATACGAATTGTAGCCCTCTCGTGGTTGAGGAGTGCTAGGGGGAACGAGAGATTGACGCTTCACAGGCGAAGGGAGAAACGAGCTTCGACGACTACTGTTTCTTGTGCCGATATCACTTTGTCTTCTGGAGGCGTCAGTTAAGACGGGGGTGTCGCTGACAGATCGCATACTGGAAAGACCAGCAGATCCAGCTCCAGAGTAACTCAGGCGAGGCTTTCGAGTAGGAGTAGCCAGGGGGGTACCATGCGAGCCCAGTCTGGACGACGGTCGACTGGACGGCCGGTTTGGAGATGGCAGAGGAATGAGCGAAAGTCTGCTGGAACTGGCGGGCTGAAGAGAAGGAGGCTCACCCAACTTCATAGTTGAGGTAGAGCCGATAGAAGATCCAAAAGACGTATCGGAACAAGATGATAGCGAACAGTTGGATGAATTATCGGGTGTGGAAGATCTGCTGCCCAATTGGGGGTATCTATGGAGCAGTCTGTTTGGAGAGTTAGTAACGGGGATGAAAGATTTAGTTGCCTTGAGGCTTCTAAACTTGCTAAAAATGGCAGGGATAGGAGTGGGGCCACCGTTGCAGCTACACTTTGAGTCCTTGGTGTCCCTTAAAGTGGTTCCTTCACCAGGAGAGGCTACAGGAGAATCGACAGACTCCAATGACTCCATGATTACACTCATGTCATTCAGAGGAGACTTCTTGTGTGCAGTGGTGGGTGGAGGAAGCTGGATTTCTCTGAGAGGCTCCACTGGTTCTGACGACTCCAAAGCGTCTGAGTCTGGAGTGGAAACAATCACAGACGAAGAAGAAGTGTTGGACCAGTCAGAAGAGGAGGTGTTTGCAAAGTCAAGTTGTTCCTCGAGCAGCTTGTCATTCTCAACCTGCTGGTTCAGCCTGCTATGGTTGATTTCTTGAAGCAGTCCGGGGTTAGAGTGCCGTTTGATCACCGGCTTGGGTGAGAATCTATCGAGGGAAACCACTCGCATATGTAGTCTTCTCTTGACGGGGAACTGAGGAGCAAACGACAATCGAGGCGATAGTGTTCCATGCTCCGACATTTCTGTGGTTTCAGAACACTCAGAGAAAATGGAGGAGTTGGTAGACAGTCTCTTGGTTGACAGAGCCTTCATTTCATCCAAATACATGTTCTTGTCATTACAGACTCGCTGAAGTACAGACAGCAATGCCGCGTCGGCATCTTCACTGATCTGATCGATAGCTAGCTGTAAAATGGAAGACCACTTCTTTGTCGAAAGTTCCTCTTCTACTGATGCAAACTCTTCTTGAAGATTGTGCCACTGCTGTTCCAGGTTGCTCCAGTTCATTTTCACGAGGGACGAAAACGTCGGGAAGATGGGCTGACACCTGGACGAAAACTGAGTCACTCTCTCTGGAATGAACCCAAGAGACACAGTTAATGGCTTGATCTTGGTATCGTTGAGCTGGCAGAAGGTCTCCTTGATACTTCTATCGTGTCGAGTGAGCCAAGGGTACACTTCTTTGGACACATGGTCTAGTTGGGATGCAGAAATTTGGCCGGTGAAACTCGATTCGAGTCGTTTCTCCTTAATCTCGAACACGGTGCTCATGCATTGACTGATTTCCTCGTCAATATGCCCAATAACCTGTTCACAGAGCTCGGTGTATTCAATAGCCACCTCCATTTGGTGACACAAGGTCGCAATGTCATCCAAAGTCTCCTTATCATGGTCTGTATCCTCCCTATTGGCATTTCCCCTGTCATTGGCGTCACCTTCGATTCCCGATGCCAATGAAACCAACCTCGGTGTATCCTTGACAAGTGTTACAAGCCTCGGCAACACGTCTGTATGCTCCAAAAACCATTCTCCTTCAGAGTGCCTGTTTTTCAGGACTGGCTCGAGCGTTGCCTTTCGCTGGCTTACGAACTCATGCAGTCCAGTCGACGATGAGCTGACATAGTCGATATCCCAAGTTTCCCATCCATTCAGCCGCACAAAATCGTCTCTCTGCTTCTCGAGATTGGAAGCACACGTGGAGAGCATGTTATATGTTTTTGTGTAGTCCAATTCCCATGAAACGGGGTAGTTAATCGCGTTTAATGATCACGATGCGCTTACTGTCGCTTGTCGTGAGGCCGTGTGTCGTGTGCAGTGGTCTGTGTGCAGAGTCTGTGTGTAGTGTCTGAGTGCTGTTGTGATGTTCTAGTGGCCTGGGATGCTGTATGGCCCTTCTTGTAGTTACTCTGTGTATGACACGTCTGATAGGTATGTGGTTGAGATATCAGTTGGTATGTAAACCAGCTCTCTGAGGAACGGTATGTAGTATTGCAGCGTTTGGAGTGCATATTTCATGCATCATTGCATTCTGTCTATGGGAAATCTAAACATACGAAACCTTGGAGGGGAATATGTAAACATAAGAACACAAAACACAGCAAATGTATGCAGGTCAGCATCAGCAGAACCACAAAAATATTATAATAAAAAAGCAGCCTCAAATAAATGAAACAAATTAGGACAATCATATACATTTAGAATGCTCATCAAATCTCATGTGAGTGGACTAATCCTGCTATTTACTGCAGCCGCCTTTACAGTCCCCCCGGCAACCGACCCTGGGCTGTATTTATAAAGTTGAGTCTAAAAACGGTCACAAAGAAGTCAAGAATGTTTCGTTATATAATATTCTGCCATATGCCCCAAATTATTCGCTTCTCCCTGCCTAATAATAAGCAGCCTCAAACGCGTACTTCTTGAAGACTTAAACCCCCACATTCCCGTAAAATTGTACGCAGGGGCTTTTTTTTATACTGGTACGAGTACATGAGAAATCGTACCAGTTTAGGTGACAAAAAAGTGTGCACCTCAAACCCAAGAAAACCACTCAGAGTGAATGACATTACGTAAAACGCTGCTAACACCAGGAATATGATTACGTCATTATTAGATCATTTTTAGTTAGCGATTTCATCTCGTTTCCACCCGACGCTGCGGAATGTAGTCAAATCCTTGGAAGGTTGAGGCCGCCCGTTGTCGATGACTAGTGCAAACGGGTTTCGATCAGTGGTCTGGTGTAAATTGCCGAAAGTGTGATTCACCTCGCAATGTTTAGCTTCGTCAGCCCGCACGTACTGGATCAAATCACGCATGGTGCAGTCATCCTCCATATGCCAGTAGGTTCTTGCAATATCAGGAACCTCCATCGATGCAAGTTCCGGCAGACGTCCAGCGTCGATGTCTTCAAGGCACCGTGTGTAGGTAATGACAGCCTCTTCCTCTAAATAGCCTACAAACCGATGGCATGTGGCAGGAGAAATCAAATACGAGATGAAGAAAAGGTTGTAAAAGATGATCTGGCCAATAAGTAGCCCAGTGCGCATCTGGAGGCTGGGCTTCTGCAACTTGAGAAATGTGAGTAAGTGCATTCTCTCGTTGTAAGCCTCTTCGACTAGGGACTCGATCCAGGCCCGATCTCGTCTCAAGGCACGCAACGAGTGCAAGTGCCTGATCATACCTGCCACCATTCCGGGTACTCCAGCAATGGACTCCAGAAACAGAAATCTGTCGAGCCACTGCCGCGTGGTCATGCGGAACTTAGGCAGATGGGCCTCGCCCTCCTTAGGGTGCTTATACCCGGTGCAGAAGTCAAAGATAACTCTCATGAGGAGAATAGCTTTGAGGGCAATTCGGTCAGAAACCGTCTCAGCCTTCCGGTGCTTGACTTCCAGGGCACTCATCTGCTCCTTGGTGTAGATTGGGTGGACCCAAGCCGAGCTAGTGAAGTATTCATGGTGATGTGACGATGTGGCATAGAGAGATACGTCATCGGGCTTGGAGTTTGCCATCGTAACAATGGAAGCAGCAGTGGACCCATAAGTAGATGTAGCATCATTAGCGAGGTCGGTTGTAGGAGTGTTCTCATTTTCGTCATCGGTCGATCTGAAACGTCCCAAAAGGTTTGGGGTTCGAGCACTGACATAGGTCTGCCCGCGGTTGGCCCAGTCTCTGACAGTCATGCTTGTTGTGTCTCTTTTTTGTGGGTTTCTTAAGATATCAAAGATTTGGAAATACAGATACTTGGCTTTCATTATATAAGGTGGGTGTGGTTTTGTGTCCCTTACATCATGTCATTCATACAGTGGTGGGGTTTGAGTTCCTTATCCATAGCTTATTTGCACCTGACACACATACGCAAGAAGAGTGACAGGAACATGACGTTAATCTTCGAGATTGAATTTAACAATGATATTGGCACGTCAGAGCCAAGAGGTCAACAGCTGGTAGTTGCCAGCTATTCCGTATGTAAGCCCCCACCCATGCGCCACACTAGGAGAACATGATTTCTGCACTGTTTCACTTTTTGCAGAATATGCACTACCGTTAAAAGTGATGCGTAGAGATGGAGCACCTAGCAGTAGAGAGGCGAGATGCAGCATGTCAGAGGACATGGTAACCAATGGGGTAATTTTCGAACCAATATGTGGTTAACGAGTCACGTGATCAAATATTAACAGGGGTGGTTCCAGGAACACATTGTATTGTATCTATCCTTCAGGTGAGATACTTCAGATGACTACAATAGGAGAATGAAAGAAGAGGTATCTTAAGATGGCAAGTTAAAGCATCACAAAACTTGTATCGTACGAACATCTTACTGTTCAGCAACTAGGTATGTTTAAGAGTAAGCCACCGTCCTATCACCCCGACTACGAATCTTTTGTTATCTGTAATGCTGTATTTTTATGTATGTTATAGGCCATAATTAGTTGGGCCTCATGCAAGTCACGTTGGGGACTGAATAAATAAGTGTTGAAAATAAATACATCACCATTGGGTGATTTCGACCTCGGCCTCACCAAACAGCGACGACTTGCCAAGCTCGCCCACCTTGGCCTCCTCCCAGGAGACGCCGTTGGTGTTAATAATGTCGGGCACGTTGGCGGCCAGGAACTCGACAATCTCCTTGTTGATGAGGGCAAAGTCAAGCAGGAAAGCATCGTGGCCCTCAGGAGAGTCGATGGTGACCAGGTGAGAGTTCTTGACGTTAGCAGCAATAAGCTCCTGCTCAGCAAAGGTAAAGAGTCCATCAGACTTGATACCAATGATGAGAGCGTTCTGCTCCAGGGTCTGGAGAGCAGCTTCCACGGACTCGGCTCTCTCTCGAGACACGTCGTGAGTGTCCAGCTTTCGAGTGATGGCAATGTAGCAGTTGGCGTCGAATCGCTTGGTGAACTTGTCAGACTGGTATCGAAGGTAGTTCTGGGCAGAAAAATGGGTAGGGGGCTTCTTCTTGACAGCCAGAGGCACGAAGGAAGATGAAGTGGAAGAGACAGAAGAAGTATCATCCAAAATAGAGCCGTTGGTGCTCACGCTAGAAGGCTGAGAGACGCCATTGGTAGTGGGGGTGGATCCTCCGTCCTGGTCGGACATTTTTTTTCCTCGCATGTGGCCATCGTTGTGAATGAGCCAGTGCTCCTCAGAAGCAGTCTGGGGACCTCGTCGCTGGGGTCCGTTAATAGTCTTGTGTCGGGTAGGGTCGGGAGTGTCTCGTCCAAACTTGTTTTCAAACGAGTCTCGGGATCGGTAGGTCAGAAGAGCAGCCATTCGGGCGGCTCCCAGACCGGACGAGGGCGGATCATCAAAGGAGTAGTATCCGTCGTCGTACTTGGGGTCCGAATAAATGCACTGACGCTGGGCCTCTCCCCAGGAGATGCACCAGGCAGAGTGTCGAGCCGACGTTGCCAGAGCAACAAAGGTTCGCACGTAGTCCTTGCCAAAAAAGGCGTACTCCAGAGTCAGCATGCCGCCCATAGATCCTCCAATGCAGCAGGCAATCTGCTTGATTCCCAGGTCATCCAACACCAGTCTGTGGATGTTAACATCGTCTCGCACGGTGACCAGAGGAAACTCAGGACCGTAGTATGTGTTTTTGTCGGCTCCAGGTGTGTTGTCAGCCGTGCACGGAGAAGCGGAACCGTAGGGTGATCCGAGGGAGTTAAGGCACACAATGAAGAATCGGGTGGGATCAAAAGCTCGGCCGGGGCCAATAAGGGGACCCCACCAGTCGGAGACATCTGCGGAGCCAGTCAGAGCGTGGCAAATAACCATGGCGTTATTTCCAGCCTCGTTCAAAACTCCCCAGGTCTTGTAGGCAATTGGCACATTGTGAATGGTGACTCCGGACTCTAGTTGGTATTCGGGAACATGGGCGATTTCCTGGTCGGTAACCAGCCCCGAGAAGGGGTTTTCTTTGACTACTTTAGTTCGTCTGAATTTCATGGTGTTTGTAGATGAAGAAGAAAAGGTGTGAAAGTGAGCCTTGAGCTCAAATCAGCTATGACTATTGATTTACCAGAGAGTAACAGATGACCCGGGTCCTTATGCGGGTCTATGTGTGACCTGAAAGCTTGTTGGGCAGGTGAAAGATTCGAGCAGTGTAGTGGCGAGTAACTCAAAAACAGTAGCGAAATGTGACGTTGGCTAAAGTGGATCTGAAAAGCCCCGACTTATATACAAGGCGGTCTTCGAATTTTGAAAATTGTGTTTGACGAAGATCTGTTCCGTTACTGAGGCTTTTTGTCTCATCTTCCGCTTCCGCCCTCTGAGTTTCTTGCTCTTTGCACCTGTGCAATGACATGCAGTTCATCGGCCTGGGCTCCTTGTGTTCCCAACTGTGGCTTGCATATCACGTGCGATTAGAAAACCAGATCTGACTTATCTCCCAATCACACTGCCCTTAAGTTGTGGCTCAGAGCTTCCCAACCCCGACCCAAGCCACACAGGTGCAGAGGCCCACGTCTTAGAGGCGTTCCCCAGTATTTCCCGGCGGAGATGGTGGATTTCTCGCAAGTTTGGAAGCAAGGTGGAGGGCGACAACGGCGGCGCCCAAGGTAGTTGGGGGTTATACATGGACAAGCAGCACTACAGCTGAGTATATTCGAGGGAAAAAAAAGAGATATATTGTAGCCATGACAAAAGACTCTCAAGGAGGGGGAAAGAACAAGAGCAATAATAGTTGCTCCAAATGGAATGACATAGGACCCACCCATAATTACAGTGCTCGTATAGTGATACACTGAATGCCTCCACCAACCGCATCAGTTCTCGGAATGCTCTACACGGACGGTGAAAATTAATATCGCCAAAATTATCCAAAAGAGGGACAACAAAAAAAAAGCCTGAAAGAAAAGCTTCCCCTGCCTAACATTCTTGGCTGAAAGATTTGACGATTAATGATCCTCGACGAGAAACGTGTGTCTGCTATAAGAGTGAGCACGTGTTGCAAGATTTAGTAGAAAGCTAGTCGAATAACGGGGAAGATAAAGTCTCAGCGAGGGCTCCGATACGAGCATCATGGATCCTACAGGTATTTGGTTTTCGGGTGTGTGTATTTCTTTCCACACTGTCGTCATAGACTTGTCCACAGGTCCGAAGCCGCTTCGGGATACTCACTGATTAATATTGACCCAATCTTAAGATAAATAGACCACATAGAAAAGCCACCTTTTGACCGAGTGTGGTTATTATTTGATGAGATGAGCATAATAATGTCGGCCTGAAACATTGGATTGAATGATGACGGTATATCCTCGGCAAGTGGAAGGAGGTGGCGAGAATAAATCGGAACTTTCAAACCAAACTTGAGAATCGAACTGCAACACACCAAACTACTCATAAAGGCATGCTTAGTAACAGCAGCAGAAATATTGTGCGATACATGTCAGATGCACGATTTTTGAGATTTCAAAAATCTCTGGACAGAATCACGACAAACAGAACACACAAAGCATGTCAAGAACAAGAATACAGTACAAAGCACCACCGGAGAAGCGCGTAAAGGAGCAAAATCTGCCATGCGGCTTGGATGTGGTTTTCCCATCAGATTCTTCGGTTCTGTCGTCCGTCGAGACTCTGATTGAGCAGTATGGTAGAGAAATGAAGAGCTACACGGTAAAGGGACCCCTCAGCATGTTTTTTGCATCTCGAGAAGATGGATCGAGTTTCTCTGCATCTGTGTTCCAGAAATCTGACGCCTGGGTCATCTCCAAAAGCCGGATCGACTCAGATAATGTCTTTGCCGTGTGGGGAGGAAACATCTACATGAGCCTGACTAGATCGAGCTATCAGACCGCTGGATTGAACGGCAAAAAGTCGCGCTATGGGGACAAGTATCTCATCTCCTTCAATCTGCGAGACCCCAACTTCCACATTGGCACCAATCAACACAACCGGTTCTTGTTTGGTCTGCAACAACTGGACAAATTGCATCCTGACCTGGAGTACTCCGTCACTGTACACTCCAAGGATGCCAATTTTGTGTCTGAGTATCTGTCCAATGTCAAGGAAAAGCCTCTTAAAACCACAGTATCCGAAAGAAACGTACTCGTGCCTCCAATGAGCCCTCCAGAAGTCCCTGAACTCACGGATGCCCATTCTGGAGCCAAGGTGGACGTGTCTCAGAAATACAAGGACTATCTCTTTGAAAACTGGGCTCTGGGAATCCAGGAATGGGTGGGGCTGGCTTCAATTGGAGCTGGCCGGATTGCATCGGACGACAATGTTGACAGTCTCTTCAGCCAGTACCAGGTTGAAGATGGAGAGCCTGCTAATGTCACCAATATCCAGGTGGTTGGAATGTGTCCTCTCTTAGCATCGAAATTAAAGCAGATTGGTGAGCAGGCCGATACCGCTTTCTTCGCATTTACAGCCTACGGTGTTCAGGACACGCCCTACTCGTGGGGTACCAAGGAGCACCAGTTTAACAATGGCGGCGAAAATGACTATACCATTGTCAACATTGGAGACGACGTACTATCTTTCGAGACAGTTGGACACAGCGACATGTACATTTAATTGCATTATATACTCAGGTATCAACCTATTTTACTTGTAAAAACTTTCTCATAATCGGATATCGTTTACTATATACATCATTATTCATTATGCTTGGCTTGGTGCAAAGATCCAAAGAGTCTAACGTCTAGTTGATCTAGTTTTTGATCAGGTTGCCTCTGTTTTCCTCAATATCCTTGGCTTCCTCGTCGGAAATCTCAGACTCGATCTCACCCTCAATGGTTGCCTTCTCTCCCTCAGTAATCTTGGGCTCAGCAACCTCTTCCTCCTCCTTGGCTCGGAGAAGATGCGACAGGGCAGAGTCATGGTTGGCGTAAAGCTCGGTGAACTTGCCCTGCTCAGCGACAGTACCCTCGTTGGAGAGAACGATGACTCGATCAGCTCGCTTGATGGTGGACAGTCGGTGGGCAATGGAGATGGTTGTGGAGTTGCCATCCATGAGTCGCTGAAGAGCCTCGTTGACAGAAGACTCAGACTCGGTGTCCAGAGCAGAGGTGGCCTCGTCCAGAATCAGAATGGCGGGGTTCTTGATCAGAGCTCTAGCAATGGCAATTCGCTGCTTCTGGCCTCCAGACAGCTGCGTTCCTCGAGCTCCAACCTGGGTATCGATACCCTGGGGGAAATCAGCCAGGAAAGTGCAGTTAGCCTTTCGGGCAGCCTCGATGATCTCGTCTCGGGTAGCCTCAGGCTTTCCGTATCGAATGTTGGAGGCAATGGTTCCCGAAAAGAGAACAGGTTCCTGAGACACCACACCAATCTGCTTTCGCAGAGATCGGACGTTGTAGTCTCGAATGTTGTTGCCTCCAATGCTAATGTAGCCCTTGGTAGGGTCGTAGAATCGAAGCAGCAGAGAGGTGATGGTGGACTTTCCTCCTCCGGAAGGACCGACGATGCAAACGTTGGAACCTGCGGGAATGGAAAAGTTGAGATCAGTGAAAATGGGAAGAGAAGGACGGGTGGGGTAGGCAAATGCCACGTGGTTGAAGTCAATGTTGCCTCGGGCAGACTCCAGATGCGGGCCCTTGGTAGCACTGATGGCAGGCTCTCGGTCGTTCAGTTCAAACAGACGAGAGGCAGCACCAGCACCCTTCATGAGCTCAGAGTAGAAAGAAGAGACAGAGTGCATGGCTCCTCCGGTATATCCGGCATAGAGCATGAAGGATGTGAGGTCTCCGAGAGACAGCTGGCCAGTGGACACCATCTGAGAACCCATAACCAGCAGAGCCAGAATGGTCATGTTTCCAGACAGAGAGAAGAAACCGTGGAACATACCGTTGGCCATAGCGTCCTTCTTTCCAATGTCAAACACGGCTCGGATCTTAGAGTTGTACAGCCGTACTTCCTGGATCTCTCCACCAAATGACTGGGCAGTTCTGATGTTACCGAGACGCTCCTCAGAAACCTTGGTCAGGCCACCGACAGCGGTCTGGAGTTCTCGAGAAATGTGTCGCAGCTTCTTTCCGTAGATGACAGCGATAATGGCGACAGGGGGAGCAACCAGCATCATGAAGGTGGCGAGCTTAAGGGAGACATAGGACATCATACCTAGACCAACAACACCGGAGATGATGGATCGCACACCGTCAGACATGTTGTTAGTGACGGACTTGGCCACAACCTGGGCGTCAGTCGACAGACGTGAAATCAGATCTCCAACTCGGTTGGCATCGAAAAACTCAGCATCCTGGGTCACGGTTCGCTTATACAGCTGCGCTCGAAGACGGGCAGAAAGACGTTCGGAAATGACACGCAGACTGTAGACTCGGCCCATGTTACAGATGGCTCCGACGATGAAGAGACCTCCAAGAGCCAGGTAGAACTGTTTCAAGGGCAGGCCGAAAACCTTTCGTTTGTCGGCATCTTCGGGATCCTTCTCGTCTTCGGAAACAACGTCCATGATCTTACCAATAGACAGGGGAACAGTCATAGAAATGGCGGCCGAAAGGAACAGCAGGGTGAAGGCTCCAATGAGCGGCCACACCTCATCTTTGACGAGTCTGAACAGTCGGAAGATGTCTCCAACTCCCTGATTTTTGTCCGAGTTTCGCGACGTGAGCTTGGCCTGGAGATTGATGTCGCCGGCGGCCTTGGCTCGCTCGGAAGGAGAAACATTCACCGGAGTCGCGTCATCATCACTGATGTCTTTGGACTTGTTCTGGTTGAGAATTGGGAGGTACGAAGAGAAGGGTCGAGAGGCAAGTGCGGGGAGAACGGAGGGCGAAGAGGGTCGCTGAAAGAGGGATCGGACAGGCAGAGGCCGTAATGGCAATCTAGCGTGCCACAGAGGACTCAGACGGGCCACTCTCGGGAGCATGGTGGATGTGTGGGAATCTGGAGACAAACTGGGTGTAAATGTTATTTTCGGACGAGAGTTGCATGTGCGTCGGTCACAGCTCAGTTTTGGGTGGCTGGGACAGCTGTATATTGGGGTAAATGTGCGGGCCGGAGACTCACGTTTAAGACATTGGAGAGGGGACGGTGGACGAGTTGATTTATATATTTAAATGTACCGTGGTCACAGTCCACCCACCACAAAGCTCACTACTTGGCGCCACCCATAATTATCTTAGATCAAGTACAGAAAGGCTTGTTAATAATTAGATGGTCCGGCGGGACGAACTAAGGTTGCGTTTTTAACCCCGGCTATTCCGAACTGACGCAAGCCCTAGCAGTGCGACGAGAGAGCACAAGTAGCTCTAACAAGAAAGTCTTACACGTGGAGATTAAAACACGACTGAATCACGACTACCATACGTGACGTATAATATGATTGGTCAGTGACATACAAAATGACATTCTAGTGTCAGTTAGACTCACAAATCTACAAGCACCCTTGAGGACTTGAGGAATGTTCTCACACGTACCCCAGCCTCACACCCCCAATCATCCTTCATTCCCCCATCTGATCTTTTTAAAAGTCATTTATTCATTTCATGATTCGTCTATTTCTTGAAGAGCTTAACGTCACCCTCTGTTGTTAGTATTGTTGCCTGGTTGATTCACATCCTCCGTGTCTCTCTCTCTAATACTCACGCTTTCCAGACTCCCACTTGGCGACCTTAATCTCAGAGAGATCTCGGGCTTGGACATGGGCTCGCTTCTGCTCGGTAAGGGCCTTTCGGACGGTTCGAGCAGCAATGGCAGAGTACTTGTTGAAGCTGGGTTAGTGTCTTGTTTGTGTCGCGGACTTGTGCTGTGTCACAGGGATGCTGGGCTCTCCGGGCTTGGGTCGGAGAGCCGAAAAAACAGCAATTCACAACGCAATCGTTGCATCCACGCAATTGGCGGGTCATTGCGCTCCATTCAATGGTACTCACGAAAAACCGGCAGACTTCCAGGCAGACATTGTGTGGTGTTGTTTTCTGAGAAGGGTGATGTAGTGTTGGAGGCTTTTTGCAGATGCGGTTGGGAGACGTGGTTGGTGCTGTAATATTCAGCGCAAAGAGCTTATTGTGGGTAAATCAGGGACCTTATTAGCTAAGCAATAAGCTCCCAAAAGGTTCTGGTGTTAGACTCGCACTGCGTCAACTCTAATAATTTTTGGACAATGTATGAGGGATACATAGAAACGGTGCAGTAAATATACCATCACAGGAACTACCGTTCGACAAGAGACAAATCATGGCTTCAGAACGACCTGACCAGGAGTACATCGATACCTTCTGGAAGCTGTCTTCCAACGACCCCGAGGAGCGAGTTGAGGGCTGCAAAGAGCTGATTTCGACCACTGACAGTGACGTCAAGTGGAACTACGGAATCAAGCGACTGATCAAGGGTTTGGCTTCACCCAAGCCCAGTGCCCGGCTCGGATTCTCCACTGCTCTCACAGAGTTTGTGTCTCTTCCCTATGGTCTGACCGTGGACGGTTATTTCGATCTGCTCAATGAGCATCTTCCCTTGGCCTCTGGTATGAAGACCAAGGAGATTCGAAACACTCTTCTGGGCCGACTTTTTGGCGTTCAGGCTATTTCCGGATCCCAGCTGCTTCGAATTGATGATTCCGAGGGATTCCAGAGATTCATTGATTACGCAGTGGAGATCAGTGTCAAGAAGGCCTGGCTCCGAGAACTCGCATTCTTTGCCATTGTGCAGTTTATCAAGCGAGAACTGGGCTCCAAAAAGAAGTTGGCCGATAAGGACTACATCATCGAGAAGTTGAAGGACACCAAACTTGACAAAACTCCCGAGGCTGTGGCCATTTACCTGACTATTGGCGGCGGAGAGTGGGATCCCCTGGCTAAGAACAATGCTGTTGAGCTAGGAAAGATCCTCAAGGACGTTTCTTCGCCCCAGGATGACGACAATTCCAAGCAGAAGGGTAACTGGTCGCCCAAGCCCAACTTTGTGTGGCCCATGATGCTGCAGATTCTGTCAGAGGACGAGGTGGAGGAAGTTAAGGAAAACAAGAAGAGCAAAAAGGAAGACAAGAAGAAGGATAAAAAGAAAGATAAGAAGAAGGAGGTCAAGGAGGAATCTGAGCGAATCACTCTGCCCGTTTTCTGGAACATTGTGGTCGACCAGTCACTGTTTTCCCAGTCTGCATCTCCTGAGCGAAAGTACTGGGGCTTTGAGATTCTTCAGCTTGCCCTTGGTATTGTCAGCAAGGATAAGGTGGGTATTCTCCTGTCTCCTAACCTTCTGCGAACCCTGATCAACCAGCTTGGTTCTTCTGATAGACTTCTCAACAAGGCTGCGAAGCATGTGGTGACAAAGCTGTGCGAGCTTGCTCCTACTCCTGTTGGTCCTGAAATCATCAAGGCTCTTCTGCTGAACCCCGGTGGATCTCTTAACTTTGACCGGCTCACCAAGACCAAGACCATTCAGAACATGCTCGCTAACATTGACACTTCTGCCGTCCCCGCCATCATCGAGCTTCTCAAGCAGGTTTTCATTGCTCCTGATGAGAAGGCTGGAAAGGCTCTTGACGGAAAGCGACAGTGGGCTCTTGATCAGATGCTTGGTCTTGTACGACGATTCCAGGCTGACGCTCTTGCCAATGCTGATGTCGACTGGATTGACGAGATTATCAAGTTTATGATCCGATGGGGTTTCTTCAAGGATAACAGTGGTAAGAAGCGAAAGCTTGACGAGTCGGAGTTTGTTCCTCTTTCTCACAGAACTGTCAACGATTGTCTTGGCCGGTTCAACTCTGTTCTTTCCTCTGTCCTCAACACTTCTCGACCTGACAGCAACACATGGGCCTACACTGCGTGGAACTATCTTAATGGCATGATGTCTGAATACGAGCTGATCTACGAGATTGGCCAGTCTACCAAGGCTGAGAAGAACGACGATGATGATGACGAAGATGATGAAGATGAGGATGAAGATGATGAAGACGCCATGGAGGTTGATGCCGGTGAGGAGGTTCTGGAGATTAAGGATAAGAGTGTCAAGACTTTGGACAAGATTCGACACCTTCGACTGTCTCCTCATGGTGACAATGCTCTTCTCAAGTCCTTTGAAGTTCTGTTCTCTCTTGTTCTCCTGCAGCTGTACCAGCAGGATGAGGAGTCTGTCGGCGTTCTCAGTGATCTGCTGGAGTGCTATGGAAAGATTAGAGAGGAGGATGACGAGGTTCTTACAGATATCATTGTTTCCTTCATTTCACGACGATCTGCTCTTCTGAAGAAGATGGTCGACGTTGTCTGGGAGGGTCTGGTTCTCGAGAACAAGGTCAACATGCAGCTTGTTTTCGACATTCTCAAGACCGAGGAGAATGTCAAGGGTCAGGAGAAGCTCTTTGGCGAGGAGGGTGAGGAAGATGAGGATGAGGAGGACGAAGACGAAATTGAGCGAGCCAACGCTGCGATGGGCAACGATGATACTGATGATGACGAGGAGGATGCTGATGGCGAGGACAACGACTCCGACGACTCCGACGATTCTGATTCCGACTCCGACTCCGACTCTAACTCTCTGTCCCACAACGACATCTCCGAGGCAGATAGAAAGCTCACTCTTGCCCTTTCCGAGGCTCTTGGAACCAAGGAGGAGGGAGACGCCTCTGATAACGACACAGACTCCTCCATGGACGACGATCAGATGCTTGCTCTTGATAGCCAGCTTGCCACCATCTTCAAGGAGCGAGCCCAGGTTGAGGAAGACAAGGAGAATGGAAAGAAGGTTCTTACCAAGAACCAGCAGAAGAAGAAGGATGCTGCCGACGCCAAGGAGTCCATTGTTCAGTTCAAGCACAAGGCCCTGGACCTCATTGCCGTCTACCTCAAGTCCTACGTCAACCGAGAGTGGAGTCTGGAGATTTTCGAGTGTGGTTTCATTTTGCTGGATCTGGTTGGATCCACCAAGGACCGAGCTCTTTCTGACAAGGCCCAGACCGTGCTCAAGCAGCGACTCTACAAGCTGCGGTACCAGAACTTTGTGGCCGAGGACGCCGAGAGTGAGCTGGAGGAGCTGTTAGCCAAGTGCCACGACCAGGCTCTGGCAGCATCCAACCCCGGACACGCTAACGTGATTGCAGGCATGTCCATGCTTGTGTCCAAGGCTCTCGAGGACCGGGGCCAGATTGAGCAGGTGGTGCGACAGTATGGAGACACCATGCTGGAGTGGATCAACAAGCCCAAGAGCAAGCTTGGACCCAACATGTTCTTTGATCTTGCCAACTGGGCTGGAGATCTGCGGAAGCGAGCCAAGGAGGTCAAGAAGGCCCAGGCCGAGCTTGAGGAGACTGTCAACGAGGAGATGGCTGAGGAGGATGAGAACGACGAGTAATTAAGGACATTGTTATATATAGCATAATTATTAATGGTTTATTATTGGAAAGGAAAAAGTGGGAACTATATTATCAGCTACCGAAACTTGTAATTTAAGCATGTATTACTTTAATAAATAATGGACCGAAACAGTGGGTTTGGAACGTGTCTTCTCTTCACGCCTTTTGATCCTTCTCAACCTCAAGATACTCGCTCTCAGACTGCTCAAGGGCCTGGATGACGAGGTAAGAGGTCCGAGTGGTGAGAGTGAGATCATCCATGACTCTAGTCACCTGAGATTTGGTTCCTGTGATGATAAGTTGCACCTGTTCTTGGTTTGTGATCTCCTTGACTCGTATTGCAGCTCCCGAGTTCTGACGCATGATATTGAGAAGTTCCTCGGAAAGGGAGAGCGCAGTACCCAACATGGGACCTGTAACCATTAGTCTCTTTGTAACAGTTTCGTCATTAACAGACAACGAGGGACTTGGTGGAAGGGCAGGGATGACCTCAACTTTCTGAGATTCAGTAAGTGTTTCTAATAGCAGTGGAGAAGGAGAGATTGAATTACTCCTCTTAGATGCTACTTTATACCCAACATCAGGAGGTGGAGAACAGGGATATGCAGGCGTAGACTTCGTTAGCTGATCCTCTTGAATACTTATCGAAGGTTCAGTTTTTGGTGCCTCACTCTCGAGAGTGGGGATGTCACAGCGGCTGCTAATAGACTCCGTGGTATGGTCGCTGCTGGCAGTTTTCCTCTTGTGACTGAAAAAATTTGCCGGGTACTTCGGAGGTGTGTCTTCGCAAGAAATCCGTCTACGAAGGGGATTGACTCCATTTCGGAAACTGTCCGAGCTTGAACCGGTATCGAATTGTCTCCTAGAATCCGAAAACTCTTGAAATATAAGAGATGAGTAGTAAACTACCCGATGAAGAGAGTCTGGAACTCCTCTAGCTGTGAAAAGACGGTCTGTCGAATCGGGAAGGGATTCTTTGGCGACTTGAAGATATGCCGCAGTCTTGTGATGCAACCGTAAAATGAGGTGACCCTTTTGTCCGACTATTTTAGGAGCCATGTATTCCGAGACAACCATTTGAAGAGTCAACTCTGGCGAAGCGTTGTCGTTATTTGCTATCCAAGTTCTTGCAAGAGAACCAATGGTGCAGCCGAGGTTCTCTGGTGTGCCGGTTATGAACATGATGCGGTCTGTATGCGATTTGATGAAGCGAGAGATGAGGATTTTGACATGATAGGAGTTCTCAATATATCTCATAGACTGTTGCTTGTTGATCAAGAGCTTCTGGGCTTGCTCAGAGGTAACAATGAACCTCATTTGAACTTCATCATTGGTCTGGACGTGAGTTCGCTTTGGCATGTTGGTTCGAAGGGCAAAGTGGGCATCTCCTGGTAAGGTAGGCGCTCGAGAGCATTTATTCAACTACATATAACACCTGTGGGGGAATCGACGCATCTCTAGCCCTTGTATAAGTTTGTTAATTGGACCACAAAGTCGTGTAACCTGCACGGGAACAAGCTAATAGGAATGTTCATGTATCTCATAAAACTTAATTGACATTCTCTATTTGCTGTTAGTAGCTCAGAGAAGGTGGTTTCTGCGTCCGAGTTTTGATAAAAGCTGCTAAAAGTACGCTTTGGGAAAAGTGCCGGAACGCTATAACGACTGGAATAGAGAAAACGGACTAAACGAGCCGCCAACACTCTACTAGTCCTACCCGTGTTTCCTGATTAGATTGTTGTGGCCTTATGATCTAGACCTCAACAGCACTCTAGATAGGACACTAGAACATTGTCGATGAGATTAGATGGGGAAAAGATATCAAATTTATATCCGAGACAAGTCATAAAGATCCCTGTATGGAAGTATCGGCTCCGTACTAACTCCATTAATCTCTGAGAACTTGCTATAAATTGCTGTTATAGGCTAGGGAAGAGCCCTGGCACAACAACGCTACATGTAGCAGAGTGTTCTATTGATAACCATACTAAAACAACCCCGCAGCTTTTGCAACCCAATATTTAACTGTTTTGAGCAACTACTAATGGTCTCAAAATGATCCCAGTTAAAGATAATCTCAGGGGAGGCCCTTCTGGGTATCGACTAAGACTGCTTTCTAGACGTTTGAAGACACACACAGATGGCCCAGTTTTTTTTTATGGTCCCTGTCATATTAAAATATAGCAACATACTTATATTGTAATACGACCTCTGTCTAACTAAAATAGAACCTATCATATAATGCTGGATACGGGATCAAAAGGCAGGGTCCTCCGCTAACGGCCCGGTCTATCTAACGATCCAGACGCTTCGTACCTTCCATAGAAATGATACTTAAGACTCCGATCATCCCGCTCAACTCAAAATCCAACAATTTCCTACCAACTGGATTCTGGGTGATCCTGAATTCTTCCACTAGAAGAAACCATTGTCCCAAAGAACTTCCGACAGGCCCCCCATCCAACCTAGGTAACTTCCCTTAGCTGTAAACTTACACAACGGGTGGGAACAAGCGAGCAGGCACCCCCCGTCAGAAGTTGGTTCTTAGTGTTTCCCCTTCCATTAATCAGTCGTTGCTGGTTTTTAACAGAAATCTGGAGAATGAACAACTTCATGGAATTGTTTGGTCACCTCATTTTGAGCCAGAAAAGATATTTCTCAACTCTAGAACTCAGTTAACTGGGTGTTTGATGTAATGCCACTGACGAGCACTTTTGTCTTCGGCGAACGCGAGCTATTTCAAAATCCTCTTTTTAGTCCCGGTTAACGGCGCTCTAGACGCGGATGGCTGCATTTTAGTCCGAACTAGCACCTCGAACATTTAGCTTCTTGGACTAGAAATATCAAGGTGGCAACAGAAGGATTAGGTGGCTGCCCAATCCTTGGATTTGTTGTACAAGTAGATAACATACACACATAGACCTTGTATTTGTCCGATCGACAGGGGTGCATGGGCGATGGTACCTTATCCCATACAAACGTGTCTCTTCGCTTCTCAATACAAAGCAGAGGAAGGGGATGGAATTCGCGGGACAGTTTATTCAATACCGAGTGCCCCTCTGATTTTCCAATTATGAAAACGACTAAACCTCGTAGAATTTTGTAAAAGAGATGGTTATCCATAATCGAAGTGGCTTTGCAAGAATTTTCAAGGAGTCTTATAGCCTATAGTTGTAACATACCCAACTGAACAGCACCTGAACTCCTTTCTGGGTACTGTGCTACCTTCTCACTGTGATATTGTACCTAACAAAGAAGAGCACCTTACTGTAGTTGATTAGGGATTTCAAAAGGTGGTTTATAAGAAACCTGTCTAAGCACTTTTATGACCCTTACAGGTGTCTTTTACGATGTCTTGGGAGTGATAAGTTTGTTGTTATACATCCACGGGCTGTCGACACCTGCAAGGTGTTTATGAAGATGGAACCAAAGGAGACCCGATAAGAACAACTCTCATAACCAAATATTACAAGAATAGCTGGTACCAAAGCTAACACTGTTTTTACAAAGAAATCTTTCTTATTGTTTATAGTTATTTTCTTACCCACAATCGGGAAATAATTTT
Source organism: Yarrowia sp. E02 (assembly GCA_017639365.1). Classification (NCBI taxonomy): domain Eukaryota; kingdom Fungi; phylum Ascomycota; class Dipodascomycetes; order Dipodascales; genus Yarrowia; species Yarrowia sp. E02. Next base: position 2,048,222 of record JAAQQX010000006.1, on the reverse strand, counting down.
CGGAAAACTGGGAGGTCATGCACCTCAATACGAAAGCATAAAAAAAACGGTCAATATAGATCAAGAGGAGAGAGCATCTCAGGGTTGGCATCTTTTTAATTTAAATATATGCCTGTACTACCTCCACTTGGTCATGTGAACCTCTTGATAAAATCTTAGAAAGGTAGCGAGAGTGGAACTGCCTCTCTGAGGTTCTACAGCTCGATCTGATAGAGGACAAATAGGTGGTCATAACACTTATCGCTGGAAGTATTATTTTAAGATGAAGACCTTGTCACTACCTGATTGTTCAAAATATCTCGTTAGAGACGTAATCGCAATATCTCGTTAGAGACGCAATCCAGTTTTACTGAGACGGTCTCGCAGACATATTGTAGTATACACGGAGGACACCAGCGACCATAGTACAAGTATGATAACTGAGTTCCGGTACTGTAAACTGAAGATATGAACGCAGTGTGAGTATCTCCTACAATGGTACAAGTATCCATATTCTAATTTTCCTACAGTAACAGGTCGTATCGAGACACTCTTACGTTCAATCAAATCTCGGTTGGGGTAGACATTCGACTTCATACGGAGAATATTACTAAGGACAGATCGAGTCTTTTAAGTAGAACATAAGGGTAGAATGATGCATTTATTAGCCACTATCAAGTGTTAGACATCTCATACATAGCCTTCGTGGTTCCTAGCTTCTGATGATGTCACGGTGCTTAGTCAGCAATATTTTTTTGAACCTAAGCCCCAACGAAAGCAATATTAGTCATATTTGAGAATTCTTGGCTCACTTGGGCTCTTAGCTATTAGATTTTCCCATCGAAATATTGATAGGCATTTTCTGTCTCTAGCCAGCCACTGATCCAGCCACTGATTTAGTTTAGGTTTGTGAATAAAAAAGTGATCACATGACGTTGTGCAGCAAGTGTGAAACCTTGGGAAACATGGATTAATGCGATCTCTTCCTCTCTACACACTTGAAAATGACCAACGAGGATCTTCTTTCGGACTCGGAAAACGACGAGGACTTTGCCTACAAGTCTGATAAGGAGGAGGACTTTTCTGACTCGGATGAGGAGTCTCGAAAACTGCAGCGACGGATTGATGCTGAAAACAAGCTGGCCAACTCCAAGGAGGAGGTCAAGGTCGACAAGGACGCGCTTCGAAAAATCTATGAGGAGATGAAGAGTGGGTCTACTGCTCCCAAGGAGGTCAAGCCGACTGAGGGGGAGAAATCCAACGCCACAACTACTGAGAATGAGAACACAGCTGCTGTGACCACACCAGCATCAATCACCACAGCCTCTTCCACAACCACATCCACAGCAGCAGCACCGGCGCCATCTTCCATTCCATCGTCAGCAGCCACAAATAAGGTGAAGAAGCCAAAGCGAGCAAAGAAGGGCTCGTTGCTGGACGCCATGAACAAGCCCAAGAAGAAGCTCAACACTCTAGAGCAGTCAAAGGCCGACTGGGGCGCGTTTGTTGACAAGGAGGGCATTGGCCACGATCTGAGTCAGCACAACAAGGATGGATACTTGGAAAAGCGTGATTTCCTCGATACTCACTGATAGTCGCCGGTATTCAGACCATCAAAATGTACATAACTTATAGTGTATTATACACACCCTTAATATGGTATTGGGAGCTGTAGTGAGTCTGTAAAAGTACGAACCCGTACCAGATACGATATATGGTAAGTGGAAGCTACAAGTACAAGCTACGTCCACATCTCAAAGTTAATTCTAAGACATGCAAATACATTGTTAAATAAGTCAACCGTGACTGTGTTCTTCGGTAAGCGCGGTGAGCAGCATGGTTATGATACTCATGATACCCTCGCCCAAAATGAGGCCCGAGGAGCACACAATAATGTCAATATGTGCATCGGGATGCCGCTTCTGGTAAAAGTAAGCGATAACTCCGCCCAGAAATCGAGCCAGAGTGAAAGAGGGGACATTATAGAGACCCACACCAATGGCTACTCCTGACGGAAGAAGTGGAGCATGATCTCTCAGGACAGCCAAAGCCGAGCCAATGACTCCGAAGACGGCAGTGAAGGTACCCACCTTCTCGGGAAGGCCTCCTCCCATGACTAATCGGGCACAATCGACCCAGATGATTGCAGTGGGGATTCTGAACAGCGAGCCTGGAATCTCATAGACAGATGTGTACAGTCTGTAGACCAGACCTGACAGAAACACAGAGAACAGAGAACCTGTAATCTGGGCAATGAACTGCGACTTGGGGTAGGCTCCAATCAGATGACCAGTTTTGAGGTCCTGCATGAGGTCTCCGGCCTGTTGAGCTCCAGCCTCGGCGATAGCTCCAGCCACCAGATTGGACAGGATGGTCGAGTTAGGGATGAGTGACAGGAAGATCTGGGAGATTTTACCAATACCCGAAACAGGATTGAGATCAGTCTCGCCCAGAGCACGCACACCGAGAACAGAGAGCAGCAAAGCGATGAAGACCGACACAATGATTTGAATGAGGTGGATCTGAGGGAAAACCACCTTAATACCGACCAGACAGAGGAGAGAAGATAGAAGGATACCGATCATTGCAAATCGGGAACTCAGATCGTATTCGGGATGCTCGTGTTCCGCATCTTCAGCCTCTGTGGAAGTATAGGCTGACTCTGTATCTAGGAAGGCATGGAAGTAAAGCCACACCTGCTTGTATGTAAGCACCAGCAGCGAAACTACACTATCTCCGACCATGAGAGCCAGCGAAATCCACAGAATCCATCCCTGGCCACCTGTTTTCCAGTCGTCAATAGGTCCAGGGGCCCATCCTTTATGCTGTGAATACGGTGCTAGAACACCCCAGCCCAGAACACAACCCAGCAGCATACTCGAGGTGGTATGAAGACCCATGATAAAACCCTGGCCAATATAACCCGGGCTAGGGTTGAATGTCCAGAGGTAGTTTTTAGCCAGCCAGCCTCCAAATATAGGCAGGTTTCTCAGAATAGGCAGGAAGTGTTGGATCAGAGTACACAAAGCACTGAAAGCAAACGAGATTTTGAGAATCTTCACCTGGCGCGCGTAACTGGGGTACGAGCTTGGGCTAACTTCGGTCTCTTCGTCCTCGGGCTGGTCCACAAGTCTGTGATTTTCCTGATCTTGGCTTGAATTTCCTTCATTCTCCCCCTCTTCATCCTCCTCTTCGATTTCGGCCTCCGCTACGGCCTTGACCTTTTCCCCCTCATGCAAAACGCTAATCATGGTTGCGGTAGCGGACCCCGATGGGAACTTGAGCTGCTCTCTGACAATGACTTGTCGACGCAATAAAACCGCAAAAAATACTCCAAATAGCGACAGTGACAGAGACCATAGAATGAGCTGCCCAATGTGCATAAAAATGGGCTTTCCGTCATTTTCCTCCGGGGTTAGAAGCTTTTCAATAGCAGGAACAATTCCAACCAGTCCAAAAGCCAGAGGCCCAGTGCCCACGGCGACTGCAACACTTTGGGCATAGACATTTTCCTCGCGAGTAAATGGAAACTCCTTGGTCAATCCCGGAAACGCTCGGAACACAGCGTATGAAATCAGAGCGGAAGGTAAGCTCATCATGGAGACCCAGCCGGTTTGAAGTCCAAACTGAAAATTGCTGAAAAGAATCATTGATCCGATGGCCAGACCGGCAATAGTGGCTCTGAGTGTCACCTGCCTCCTCAGGTGCACTATCGTGTCATTTTGCAATAGCGAGTATTGCATGTTTGAGGACTCGGGGGGTCGTGAGTCGTCCTCGGAACGTGTAGAGAGGATGACCAGTTCGTGCATATGAGATGTGCTTGGCAGTGCCTTGCTTGTATGTATGGTCACGTGCGCGATAACGTTGTTGTCATGTGATGTATTTAGATGAGCTGGGGGTACGTGTGGGGGGTTGGTGACAAGAGATCAGTGGAGATGTGCGGGGGATCTCGTTGTGCATAAATTATCAAGGTGCGTGTGCTTCTTCGTCACTCTTGGTTATACTTGCTGTGGATGTCTCTTGTTGGGGAGCTATGGGGTATATTAAACTCTGTCATAATAGTGTGGTTTTTAGTTGTTGTGTAAGGTGGTGGTGTAGCTCAACCATATCGTCATGTGTGAACAGCTGTCTGTCTTGCTATTATTTTCGAACGGAATAATATTTCCGCTTATTCGTCTATTTAAGCAGCCATACTGTGGCTTGTGTGGTTTCCATTATTACCTCTTTGATCAGATGCAACAATCTTAGAGGAAAAAATGTGGTACTTCCGGGTAACTGGTGGAAGTCGTTATGTCATGTGACGTGGACTGGAATAAGTATCATACATTGAGATGAGTTCTAAGTATCGTAGGTGAGTATGAGATGAGTTCTCAATAAGAGGTGAGTTGTAACGAGGGGGCTGGAATGATATATTTTAGGAAATGAACACATGTCATGCTGGTCCCAAGCACGTGTGTATTTTTATCTCTCTGATGATTTACTTTGTCACTCTGACACCAGACGAACATCGGCTTTCGAGGCTGGTGGCGATCTCCACTTTAAAAAGGGACAGCCCGAAGATCCGTTAAAAGTAAAAGAGATTAGACAAGGAGTGAAAAAAGATAATCGGACGAGACCAAGGAACAGAGTGAGCCCAAGGTCGTTTCTTTTTGACAATCAGTCAAGTATCCAAGACATTGTAATACACATAGAGGTGAGCAGCACACGTGGGACTGTACAGACAGGGATACTACGGAACATCTTTTAATCCGTGGATACGGAGGGAGTGGCTGGTGTGTGTTCAAGCTGCTATTTTTGTCCAGTTGTTTCTACGGTTATCAAGTCATATTGGGCGGCTAATCAGGTTGTTCGATGACACACAGAAAGTTTTCAATTAATGCGTGGCCCGATAAGACCACTGATTGGGAGAACATGTGGACTCAGGCATTTGTATTATCGGTGATTAGCAATAACAAGCCCATATATATAAATCTTAGAAGTTCAAGGAACAAGTTACTATCGTAAAACTAGACCAAAAAGTTATGCTAAGCAGATAGTGGCCCCTATCGACACCTGAATCAGGGGTATCTCGGCCGCCGTTAAAAGCCTTCTAATAAAAAAGTCAATTAATGTCGATCTCCAGTAAAAGTGCCAGTGTCTCTAAAATTACGACTGAACAAAGGTGAGTCGAAACCTCCATGATCTGCCGGCCTAACTAACTGCGTCTGGTGGAGCCTGTAATCTGTGCACTCGCATCAGCCATCCAATTAATGCTGTACATGTACCGCTACAGGTAAGTCCAGCCTGTGGTGGGCATGTGGAGACGAAGCGCTTGATTATCGGTAGAGGCTATATCTCATTATCACTTAGGCCCCATTAGACTATAGGGGGATTGGGATATTGTATTCGGCAGGTGTCAGATGGCGTATACCTAGAAACATATTCCTTAGACGACGGAAACGCCAAGTACCTGACAGGAAATGACAGACACATTCCATCGTCCAACTCTGGACGTCAGATACAGATGGTAACGACGTTACAGTGCAGTTTATTTACATGTCCACTTTTCGGTGGTACGGCTACGAGCTACTCCACAATTTCCCGCACCAAACCGTGGCACCCTGCCTCCTCCTTTCTTCTTTACACCTGCTCCTTCTCTACCTGGTAGCCTAAAGCGTATGTACCCCTTACCACTAAAGCCCGTTTAGTGACACTAGGGCTCGGACTAGCGTGTTTTCATGTGGACCTACGGCTCCAACGTGCTTGTGAGGTGTCATTCCCGTGAGCCCTTCTGGCACCTACGCGCTGGCACTTACTTAGATGGGCAGGAATGCTGGGCCTGAACTTGTACTATCCTTTTTCAGACATATGGGGATTCTATCACAGGGCTCGGGAAAATTTGGATTATTCTCCTCGTGAGGTTTGAATTACTGTCGTGCGGCGGCTTATCAGATATGAATTCTTGAGATATTTTTCGTTTCGGCAACGCATACCAAACCCATGGCTAGATTCCATTACACGTTTTGGAATGTGCATAGACTTTGTGAATCAATTAAGGGTGTTGATATAGAATGGCGAACTGATAACGAATGAATCAGATGGTGAGAAAACGGAGTATCTGTGCCTCCAGAATCAACCTCAGCTAAACTCATGTATCTTCGAATTCACATTCGGTTTACGGAGTGGTCATGCACTGATCGACCACGGTGATCTCCACTATCTTCTCTCTATCATGCGCAACTCCAACTGTGGTCTGCTTCTTCTTGAATGTCTTTCAACTTTGATTTAATCTAGTGTGGTGATAGGAGTTTTTGTGGACGAGTTTTATTGACTAAAGAATGCAGCAAAAGGTGGGCTCCGTGCGTGTTGCTAGGAGCTAGAGCACACAACAACAACTTGTGAAGGGGTTACATGGAATGGTCGACAGTAAGGTGCGTTAGGTTCACTATTTTTTTCCCTCCTCTCCATTTTGTGTTCCCTAAAACTCTGAAATCTGCACCCAGCTAAAGTCGGCACTGAACTCAGTATGGGTAAGCGCCTCTACAATGTTTTTTCATTGGAGTGAGATCTTCAGTTACGAGCGCTGATCCTTTTACCACCCGGAAGATCAGAGTGGGGGAAAGGCAGTGACAGTTGGGACAAGATAGCAGAATAATATGTAAGATACAAGGCATAAGGATCCATTTCGGGCTGGTACAAGAAACTTTTCTCCATGACGAAGTCTCACTATTTTCTCTATTATGTATTGTATCAAATAAATGTCGCGTTATTGTTCATTGAACGCACACTCGACGAACAAATAAGCAACCTCACGTAATATCAGAAATACATTGCTCACAATGTGCCAGAACGGGATGGACGTGTAGTCAGGAATGCTAATAATCGCGAATCTGGCTCCAAATTTAGTTTGGGTCCACTGTCTTAAAAGAATACGTTCGACGATGTAAAAAAAGTTGGATTTATTCCTATTTGTTATTCCGTCTCTATTTTTTGTCTTTTCAAACCTCAGTTACAAGTACGGTTAAACTCTCTTGCACACGTTGTTTCCAGGCCAACACATTGACCTCGTGCAAACAAAGAAGCCATTGTGACGTCAGGTGGATTGCACACAACCCCTTGAGCCCAGGAGGTGTTGGGTCATAGTTCCAAACGCGACCACGAAAAATACCACTCATAGGCGATATTGATAATTGATAAATATCGCGCGGTAGTGCCGAGGTGTAAGCGCCCATAAACGGGTACTCAGAAAAATATTCTCATGCCCTTCCCCTCTTCAGGCTTCCATGTTTTTGTCTACCTCTCTAATATTGTTAACGCCGCTCTCCCACATTACGTCGTACATGTCCACCTCACTTGAGTGCACCCACTTTCTGAACTCAGTTCCTGGGCAAGCCCTTCAGAGGCTACATACAAAGACTTGTCCAAGTGACCAGTCACTGTACTACCACGCACGGGACCAGATGTGATTTTGAAAAATTATGTCTGGACCAGCCACTCCTGATCCTCGTGCTCAGCGTAACATCATGGCTATCTCATCCACCCTCCCACTGCCGTAGCCATGTTTATCACTGCCGATCAATAAACTGAAAGTCACTCAAGATTTTGCAGTAGAGTTGACACACAGCTCTAGCTTAAACCTTGACGAAATAAAGGTAACTACGAACCATGTTTCTGTAAATAGAGCCTCCGCGGTATATATCTACCTCGCTGGGCGCTTCTTTTCCTGAGACATCAGAGCATTATTGAAACCAATCTTCACCTTCACCCAAAAAGAGCCTGCGACTTCTTCTTCTTCACAGCTCCACTCTAGCGCCCATCTCTCGTTTCGGCATTGGCATCATCTCACCTATCGAAAACTCGTTATCTATCGATCCCAAGCATTACAAAGTGGGCAACTACGCGACACAGAAACCCGTCGACTAACCCCTCGAAACACATTTTATCACATTTTACTATCACACAATGGGCTACACAACTCCCGACTCGCATATCATTGGCGACCACACCTTTCTGGATGGCGGCGCCACTCCTAAGTTCGACGGACCCATGGTCCGAGTGTCGGAAAAGCACCAACAGGCCCAGGACTTTGTTCAGACTATCAAAAACCACGCCGGACGAGCAACCAACTTCAACCTGCACCCTTCTCAACCCGCCCGACCTCTGTTGATCCATCTGGCTCTGATTCTCGCCATCTCACTGGCCGTCTATCTGTGTTTCCGATTTCTCAACCGAACCCTGCGCATGGTGGTCCGAAAAATTGCTCCTCAGAGCCCCATTACGTCGGCCGTTCCCTCCCCTCTCAAACTCGACGAGAAAATCAACCTCAGTCCGAACTCCCAGACCTCCAACGGAAGTCCGCCCCTGCATACCCCCACGACTCCGTTTGAGATCTCCGAGCTCGAGACTGGCAACTGGTCGTCTCCCTGTGCTCCTGTGAGCACCTCCATCTCTACCAACGCCCACAACTCTCGAGAAATTGACTACCACAGCGACCTGCCAGGCAGAACCGCCTCTCCAGCCTTTGTTGGCCACTGCAGCGAGCGAGAGGTGCCTCTCGATGGGTTCCGAGTCACCACTCGATGCTAAGTAGAAAGGACCTTATCTACTGTTACTAATTATTCGGAATACAGGCTTTACTGTCTGTATTCTCTCAACCACTGTCCATGTCCGTCAAGAACAAGGGTTGTCCAATAGCCACCCCTTTTGCATTTAATTGAGCTATAACAAATATACACATTTGACAAACTTCAGCTGATGGTGCTAAATCGTACTCTTCCCCTCTCGTCCCCAGCCCGTATCAGGTTTTTTATTTTTATTTTTTTTTGTTTCACCTGAGAAAAGATAGGACGGTCACGATATGCTGCTGCTTCATGTTGGATATTATCAACTTCAGCAAAATGTCTTCTGTGCATCATGTCTGGTTGTGTCAGACTACATGATCACAGCATGTTCCCAAAATATCTGAGCCTGTGTCCACCTGATCTGCTCTTTTTGTCTTTGCTGTGATCGACTTGCTTTCTGCCTCCTCACCTCCGTTTCTATTCTCGTCGACTTCTATATTTGGTAGTCCTTCTTTCTCACCTCCTTTCTTTCTCCTCACTATTTCTAGACTTGTTCTATTTTGAAACTGTAATGACGTCAATGCGTTTAGGTTCAGAAATATTGATTCTTGTAACTCGAATCTAATCCATCAGCTAGGTTATACTCATTGTGACCTTCCTAATCGGTAGATCAAACATGGAAGTGAGTGGGGGTGAGGATATCGACAGTATTGTTGTGAGACCTGGAGAAAGAGCAATTCGGCCCTTGAGGCCGCTAAAAATATACCCAAATACCTGCTCATCACTTAGCCGCACACATGCACCTCCCACGCTACTGGCATCGACCCACCTGCTGTAGTATACGTACGTCTGTTTGTTCAGCCCCAAATAACCTTCGGCTCGTTTGGTTGAGGCTGTGGTGGGTCCACGGCTCAAGCATGCCAGCGGTATTTATCCTGCGAGAGAGAAGAAAAATTCAAGCATTGAAGCAAGCAAGAGTTGATAAAAAATAGTAGGCAAAATTACATAGGCATTTGGGCTGTATTCGGATCCATACTATGGTGGCCTCCGAATACGGGCGGTTAAGTCCGACAGAGGGAGGGCTGGTGCGGACCTAATCTATTAAAAGGACGAAACCATGTTTATTGTGAGGATAACGTAAATTATGTCCGAATAATAGATACGTGGTGTTCGTTTGGTACGTACACAGGGCACAAATTCCGCCACGTCTAGAAGAAACATTTTTAGGCGACCGTTATCGATCATTTTTGTCTAATTCTGACGTTTCTTGCTATCGTAGTAGGCACGTTATTACACTAAGGGATTATCCCTCATGGATTAACTCATAGCCCGGATTAGAATGACAGATGTTGACAAAACTAAGAATAAGGCCCATGATTACTTGTATCGTATTGCCCAATGTCTCACTTCTAGCCCCCTGTCCAACTCTCCACCAGCGCCTTGCCATCCAGCAGAAAAGGCTGGTCTAGCGGTACCAGGGTACACGGTAGTTTTTTTCAATCTCATCAACTTGAACCTGGGGTTATACAGCCGTCCACAACATGGTTTCTTTGGGGTGCATCCATTGTTACCTTTTCCATCCCAAGCTCAAACCTCAGAAAGGCTACTTTACTGATAGAGCGTTGTTTGCTGCACCAATTCCCATCATATGAGGTCCAAGTCGTATCATAAGATGGGAACCATACGGCGCTGTCTAAAGTAATCAACAGAAACCCCCCGAAAACCCCCCAGGTACAAGTAACATGGAATCACTACTTTGTGCTGGTACAAGACAGATGCCTGTCATGCACATGCAGTCTCGTGCTGATATTGGCTTGGCTTCCGGTCTTCCGAAGCATAGACGTTTTGCTCTCATTTACTAAGACATGATGATGATCAAGAAGACCTAAAGATTTTACTGTAGCACATCCTACTTTTGTCCTTTTTTTGCCCATGGACCTTCAAGAATGCGTTAAAAGAGAATCAACGACTACTGGCGCCTTATACCCATGGGGAACCTACTTCAGACAGGTTGTCTCTTCTTTCGTGCAAAATGTGTCTAAAACGGGATGTCTGACAGGTGCGGCTGAACGGCTGAGTGACTTTTGACTTAAGTAATTCCAAACTATCGTGCTTCCACTCTTTGGCAGGTCAGCATATACTGTAGCGCCGTACATGCAACACCCTACAGACATCATAGCATAGTGGTGATATCCAGTTTGTAGCGAATTGACAGAGAGGAAGTGAGTCCACTATAGTCCAATTAAGGCCGATTTTATGTGTAACCAGTTCAACATCAACGGAACCAGTTGTTGAGAGCCACATAGTATAGCAATCTAAAAAACACTCACAGCAACTTAGGATCGGGAGCAGTAGGATTGCTGTGATACACTGAGGCATTGTTAGACAGTGAGCTGATTGATGACAATAGTTGTTTTATCTGGAACTGCGCCGATACAGAAAGGTAAAGCACCTTATTGCTTCTTACTGTATCAACTGCACATAGGATTCTACAGCAACCGCCCAGCTGACCAGCAATACGTAACCCCGGAGACAGACAGTCTCACATTTATACAGTGGTTGAGCTGGAAACGGAAATTGCAAAAATAAAAAGGTCCGTGGTGACGCACGGAAGGGTGGTTATTCAGCAGACAGACCATTTTGAGATGGTTGTGTATCTACCATTACTAAGCAGACCATCACATCGAAACGAATGATAGCGCAATGAGTTCCGACATCTTTTAAAAACCACTATACTTACACCCTAGATATACTTGTACAATACTGTACTATAGGGTGTCAAATCCATGCTACAAGTATGATATCATGGGTACCTCCTGGCGCATTTTGGTATTACGATAGCTGGACTTTTACTATGGAGTGAAGGATAACCGCAGGTCTGTTCATGGAAGTGTGTACCATTGCATACTTCAATTACCATTGCATAATTACTTCAATTACCATTATATACTTCAATGAGTTCTTCTTGGAGTAACCTGGTTATACTGTCAAGGACCCGTTCGCGTTCTGTCCCTACTGTAGCTTTAAAAGGCTGCATTTGCAATATATATAGATGAAAATATTGCGAAAAAATCGAACCCGAAGCCGACCAGAGGGTTCAACATTGTTGCAGGCCATTTTCTAGCTGAAATGTATTCCCCTAGAATCAAAAAAGTCTTTGTTTGAATTTGGGACACAGAACACGAACGGGTCCTTAACAGTAATAGGAGATTGAAGATATCAAAGAGGCCATATCGTGTTAACCGTCCAAGCTTATGGTTTCAGTCGCTTTTAATTAGCTAGTTGTAGATCTTGTCGGAGCATTAGATTGGGGCTGTTGAATACACCTTGCTCACGGTCTTAATACTGCTTTGTAAGGTTGATATTTTGTGGAGGATTAAACCTCCCCTTTTTTGGGCACCCTCTTTATGGAGATAAATTATGGCATTCTCCCCAGCCCCTAGCCTTCCTCGAGGTTGTATCAGCATATGATTATTGGAGTAGCAACTTACTGGAGTATCAGCTATCAGCTCTAATTATAGGAGTTCGAAGAACTGGATACCAACTATGTGAGCTTTGGTAGAAACACAGACAGCTTCTCCCTAGTAACAGAGAACACCTCCCACCAGTGTTGCTATAGTACACAAAGCGCGACACCACCAGCCCCCTGATAGATGAACAGATCATGGGAGCTATCATAAAACACGGACGCTACTGTAAAACTCGGAATGGTTGCTTTTTTTTAATTCTGAAGATACATGTTATATGTGTAAGATCACATGGTTTAGATCTGGAACCTTTCCGTACTACGAGTAGTTTCATATCGAGACTATCGCTACTCTCGTCACTATGAAACGCTTGATGTATCTATGAAACGCTGGATGTATCAAACGGTATGTTAGAGTATGAAGTACGATACTTGTAAGTGGATGATCTCCTGAGATCCTCGTATTCGACCACCACAGCTGTCACTGATATTACTAATGCTTAGAAAGGAGTTACTGTACAAGGTACTTACTGTCAAGATATACGGCCTTTTTTAGCTAAATGTATTTCCCTAGATTTTTTTTTTAAAAAAAAGGTCCAAATTGTGGTGACATATCTATCATTCAAGACCCGAAAACCTGTTGTCTTGTATCGTACTTGTAGAAAATTAACAAGAGTAATACTCGTATCGTACTTATATTTGTACTGTACTTATAAACAGAGCTGGAGCAAATGGCCTCATTTTTATGATGATATAAATACCATATTTAAGGAGGTATTGCTCATCAGACAAACCAACAAACTACATCCAATTATTTGCTTGCTCTTGTTTGTAGCTTATTGGACATCATGCTCTTCTCTTCTTATTGATAAGTGCGTCTACAATAGATGCGCTTATGCTGAAACAGGGGCGGGACAATGGGAGACGCAATGGCAAGGGGGAAAATATCGACAATTCTGTTTGTGTGATAACATTATTGCGTCTTCTCTCCCAACATTCTGGCATTAGCTTGTTCTCCATACCCACAGCAGCACGTCATACCAATACCAATATCCCACAGAGTCGTTGAAACCCCCCTGAAACAGAGGCTAAGTTTATATGGCTTGTTAGGCTGGATAGTAAGGAAGCTTGTGGCTATACCTTGCTGTGGGGGGGCTAGTGTAAGATATGACTCGGGCCCACATTTTCAACTGCCTTTGAGAATATTAGTGAGCTGCTGGTTGCGTGGCTGGTGTGGCTGTTGTCGTGCTGACGTGTTCTTCATCCCCTTATCTAATCTCTCGACACGGTTGTTGATAATAATATTTCCTGCTTACGTCACTCTGATCAACCCCCCTTTAGCCCCCTAAGATTAGTGTAGATCAAGATGCACAGCGGTTTCAGTATTGTGGACCCAATAGGTATCTCGATGGTTATCAATCTTACCTCTGTCGTTTATAAAAGAACCGGTACCATGGTACAAGTACTCGTACTCGTGCTGGTATCGTACAGTAGACATGTCCCAAGGTCTCAGTGTTGAATATCCCAAATCCCACGGGGCAATGTAAGTGTGAAGAACGCAGGTCCGATTCGTATCCCAATATTTTAATATTCCATGGGTACCTGGTTTGTTTCATGCGTTGTCATCAGAGTTACAGTAGTTGTTGGCGACCACGCTAAACCGTTCCACTAGCAACAGGCAACCGTTGCAGCCAAACGAAAACCTCCACCGGCCCACTTAGCTTGATATGTTCGATCGCCAAAAGCAATTCCAAAGAATCGGACTATGCTTTTAATTTTAAAGATGTTGGCAACTGAGACATAGCAAACGGTAAGGAGCTCATTGTGCAGCGTCGTACACATACCACAAAGCCCTTCCGTCTGCTAGTGCCTTAGCCCTGTACTCTTGGGCCCCTAGTGTAAACGTGTTTCTGGAAATGCGATACTTTTGCTTTCTTTTTCCAAGACCTCGGATATGAAGAGAGCTTGGCGATCATTGATCGACAATGGGTGGACTGCTGTGTGATAAGAGTGATAATCGGACATGCAGCCCTATTGGCTCCGTAATGACCGATTCGTCGGCCATTATGAGTGGACCCTGTTTTCTACAAACAGGTTTGGTATACATGCTTGCAGGCAGACGTCTTGACGATACACTCAATGGACAGGCCATAAGCATAACTGAGACACCACGGGAGAAAAGGGTGAAGTGACGATTATTATGACATGTCTTACCACGGCAGTTTACTTCAGAAAACATTGCGGAAGTAAACGCAGCTACATTGGCTGCTTCACTAAACTTGCCGGGGACTAGGCTAGCAAGTATATGTCCGGCCGGTTTAATAGCCTGGTTCAAGGTCCTGCGTGACGGCTCCTTATCGGACCAGTGGGGCCGGCTCTAAGACTACTTACAAGCACCGGTCACCTGTCGGTTCTCGGTTTTTACGAACAAGTGCACCCTTGGCTTGGCAACACTTCCGTCTCGAGCTTTGTTTTTGCCCTACTCCCATCCACGGAAGATCTGCAGATGCCCGCAGTGTTGTAACTGAACATCTGTAAATCCCTGTGTGCCAGTTCTGCGCACATAACGGTTGGTGGGGGGACAAACATTGCCATCTTGTCGCCGAGTCCACAACAGCGGAAAATTTCAACTAGTGGCCACTTAGTCGCAAAGTGCTGGTTCTTCCCATGTGGGTCCTTGTGGCCTTTCCGTTGCTGTGCTTTCAGGGTTGCCCCAAAATGAGGTGGTGTTTCTTTGTTTTGAGTATAATGGGATGTGGCCTGAAAACCTTGTTTGAAAGACACTGTTGATCACACAACGTGGACAACGGAGATTAGCAGATCCTCGAGGAAGCCGTTAATCGAATAGGGGAAACAACTGCATAACTTGACTTCCTCCGGTGACGAAATCTCACCTCATTCCACAGCCAGACATGCCCACAATCACGTATTCCGGCAGTTGCGCTAAGGCCTTTAAGTACGGTTCAAAGTTGCATCATGACGCATACTTCATCATTTTTTTAGTTGCCCCTACAAAGGCAAAGTTCTACACTAAATTTAGACTACAATAAATTCCACAGATGGAGGCAGATCAGAGAGAGGCTACGATACAAAGATGGCTGTGTGTGGCTGTCTTATATAGAAGGAAGCGGTTGCAAAAAGAGCAACGTAACTTCACCTACCTACCAACACCTTTTACAGCGACACATCCCTCCACCACCCGGATACGGTCAGACCCACGCTGTCACACATTCCAGGTCTGCACAGTTCGCATTTTTTCTGCAGTCATTAAGCCATCAAAGAGGTTGAAGACCGCTTTTGTACACCAGAACACCTGAGAGAAGTCCCTTTCTTATATCTTTCCTTTTGCATCAAGTGAGGTGCCAAATCACCACATTCACACCGTCATACCCACATTCAAACACACACAATGCCACGAGTATCGTCCACGATAGGTCTGGCAGTGATCATTGCACTGGTCATGCTCGTTGGAGTGTCTCTGCGACCTCAGTCTCTGTCGCCGTTTGACAAATATGCATACAACTCGTCTCCATCGCCATCAGCAAGACGACCAGCACCTGTTTCACAGCAGGCCTTTCACACATCTGCGCCTTCACCGGTGGTTGAAGTTGCACAAACCGGAGTTCCTGCTCCCGTGGCTCAGGCCAGTGGTCTAGCAAAGGCTAGTGCTGCTGCTGGCAAGATGGTGGGTCCTCCTCCTAGTCCTGATCAGAAGCCCTACGATTACGATGGGCCTATTCTGATCATGCCCGACAACCTAGAGAAGGACATTGAAGCGTTCAAGGCTCGACAGAAGAAGGAGGAGGAAAAGCGACAGAAGGAGGAGAAGAAGAAGAAGGAAGCAGCCGAGAAGAAGAAGAAGGAGGACGAGAAGAAGAAGAAGGAGGAAGAGGAGAAGAAGAAAAAGGCTGAGGAGAAGAAGAAGGAGGAAGATAAGAAAAAGGAGGAGGAAAACAAGAAAAAGAAGGAGGAAGATGAGAAGAAGAGCAAGGAGGAGGAAGAAAAGAAGCGAATCGCAGATTTGGCTACTGACGACAAATCGTTCGACTCACTTAAGGAGAAGGTGGAGAAGTTTGAAAAGGAACTGGAGCCACTTAAGAAAGATCTCGAAGCCGCCAAGAAGCATAAGGAGGAAACCAAGAAGAAGGCCGAGGATATGCGAAAAGACCAGGAAAAGGAGGCTGCTAAGAAACTCAGTAATGGACTTCAGGGTGACTTCCACAAGCTGGAGAGAGCAGAGATCAAGAGCATCGTGGAGAACCCTCTCAACTACACTGCCGCTGAGAAGAATGATGGAGGGCATGTGGCACCTTATGGCAACAAGGTGGTCATTCTATCTGCGTCCAACAACAAGACCGAATCTGAACAGTATATGCTGGAGCGGGCTCTCCTCAACCGTCAGGAGTACTGCAACATGCATGGCTACACTTGTACATTCATTAACTTGGATGATGTTGATGATGGAAAGCACCACATTGTGTGGGCCAAGATTAAGGCTATTGAGCTGGTTTTCGCCACTGATCCTGATGTTGAGTGGGTCTGGTGGATGGACACTGATATGGTCATTCTTAATCCCTACCTCGAGCTTGGAGAGCATCTTCTGAGTGACCGGGCTCTGGTTGAGCGACTTTCATATGGTCGACCCATTCGGGCCCCTGATGCTTCTTTCAAGGGCGAGATTTATCACGCCAAGGGCGAGGTGGAAGCCAAGGATATTCATCTGCTTCTGACCCAGGACTTTTTTGGAATTAACGCCGGCTCTTTCTTCCTTCGAAAGTCCCAGTTCTCCAAATTCCTGCTGGATCTGTGGTACGACCAACACTTTATCGATAAGAACTACGTTTTCCGAGAACAGCAGGCTCTCAACCATCTTCTGCGTTCGCACAAGACTGTTTTGCAGCATACTGGTCTGTATCCTCAACGTCTGTTTAACTCTTACTTGGGTAAAGAGGATGAGGTGTGGACATACAAGGAGAGCGACTTGGCCGTTCATTTTGCTGGCTGCGGTTCTTCCAGAACTTGTAAGGACAAGTTTTCGCGATACATGAAGGTCCGACAGCGAGTCCCTGAGGAGTTCCAGGTTGAATTTCCCAAGGACTAATCCGACTAATACTGACTTAAGTTAATTTAGAATACATACCCATGACCGACTTCCCCTATAAAATATATACCTGTAATTCTATTTGTTATTAAAAAGACCCCTGAAAATGCCGCGTAATTCTCTCTGATTTTTTTTTATAGCTTGAGCTGCTGGTGCCAATAGTAATAAAGCAGCAGCAGCTCTATCTTAACTGTACACTATTTTAGATCCAATATGACAAAGACGAAACACACTAGTGAAACTCTGTTTTGAAGTAATAAATGACCCACTGATAGCTGAGGATGCCCTTGATGATAAGTTTTATGTCGTCATTGACATCACCTAGAAGCAGTCATACAACAGTTGCTCTTACAGGTTATGATTTGGAGTACTGAAAAAAGATGTGCAGTGCTGTATTGTATTTGAGCCTTTACAACGTAATTCCCTGAACTATCGTAGCACACCTTGACCTGACGCATAGTTCACATGGGTGTCTGATCTCTTTCTCCACAGTGGTGTCTCCACAAGAACCTTTCGTATTGCTCCACCCATGCAACTGAAGCGGCTGACCTGCTGACACTTCGGAGATACAAGGAGTTAAGTAACCTAGAATGATAGAAATACGATACGAGACATAAATGCATTATTGCATGGCCGGAAACAGAACCAATAACTGCAGGTCAGGATTCAGGCGTATTAGCCGTCGTCTATTTTTGCCTGAACAAGCTATATTTCTTTACAATGTTAGAATCCATATCTGAAAAGTGCTTTTATAAATACCCAAGTCTGTGTCATATCACAAGTCGCGCTTTGGCGTGCATTCTTATATACGTGTTGAACTGGTAGGATGCTTAGTTGAATAATTTAATCGTGTGAAGTCACACTGTGGTCTTAGAAAAGACCCTCGATCTCGCCCTTGTCGTTGACCTCAACGTTCATGAAGCCACAGTGAGTGGGGAGGCCAGGGATGGTCTGGATCTCAGCAGCCAGAGCGTAGAGGTAGCCAGCACCAACAGAGGCTCGAACATCTCGAATAGGCACGGTGAAGCCAGTGGGCACACCCTTAAGAGTAGGGTCGTGAGAAAGAGAGTACTGAGTCTTGGCCACACAGATGGGCAGGTTGCCGAAGCCCTGCTTGGTGTAAGCGTCAATCTTCTTTCGGGCCAGCTCGGACAGCTCGACGTCCTTGGCGCCGTACATCTTCTGAGCAATGGTGTTGAGCTTCTCCTCGGCAGTGGTGTCGGCCTCGTACAGAAGCTTGAAGTCCTTGTCAATCTTGTTGGAGGCGTCAACGACAGCCTGGGCAAGATCAACAGCTCCAGCACCTCCCTCGGCCCAGTGCTTGGCAACAACAGCGTCCTCAGCACCGTACTTGAGAGCCTCCTCTCGGATGACCTCGTGCTCGGCAGCAGTATCAGACACGAACTCGTTGATAGCAACGACAACGGGCAGACCGTACTGTCGGGCGTTCTCAATGTGCTTGCCCAGGTTCTTGCAGCCTTCTCGCAGAAGCTCGACGTTCTCCTCGGTGTACTCCTTGGGGAGAGGGGCTCCGGCCTTGACCTCGGGTCCTCCTCCGTGAGACTTCAGGGCTCGAACGGTAGCCACAATGACAACAACATCGGGAGCCAGACCGGAAGATCGGCACTTGATGTTGAAGAATCGCTCACCTCCCATGGTGAAGTCGAAACCAGCCTCGGTGACCACAAAGCCGGCCTTGTCGTCAGACTCGTTGGGCTCGGTACCAGCCAGCTTGAGAGCCATCTTGTCAGCAAGAACGGAGTTAGCACCAATGGAAATGTTGGCGAAAGGACCAGCGTGGACAAAGACGGGAGTTCCCTCCAGAGTCTGCATGAGGTTGGGCTTGATGGCGTCCTTCATAAGGGCAGTAAGAGCACCGCCAGCACCAATGTCGTCACAAGTGACGGGGTCACCGTTCTTGGAAGAACCAATGACCATGTTTCCAAGTCGCTCTCGCATGTCCTCGAGATCGTTGGCAAGAGCCAGAATGGCCATACACTCGGAGGCGACGGAAATGTCAAAGCCGGTCTCTCGGGTTCGGCCCTTCTCAGTGGGAGCCTGGCCAACGGTGATACCTCGCAGATGTCGATCGTTACAGTCGACAACTCGTCGCCAGGTAATAGTCTCGGGGTCAATATCGAGTCGGACAAACTTGGCAATCTCCTCCTCGGTCAGATCGTCAGGGTTGGTCTTGTCAATACCGAGCTTCTTGAGTCGGGTCTGCATACCTCGAGTGAAGGTTCGGACGCCCTTCTTGGCGGGAACCAGTCGCTTGTAGAGAGCAGCGTCCTTCTGGGTAGACTCGTGGAACATTCGGGTGTCAATGGCAGCGGCAAGCAGGTTGTTGGCGGCCGAAATGGCGTGAATGTCACCGGTCAGGTGCATGTTGAACTCGTCCATGGGGATAACCTGGGCGTATCCTCCACCAGCAGCTCCTCCCTTGATACCAAAGGTGGGGCCCATGGAGGGTTGTCGGACGTTGGCGAAGGCCATCTTGCCGAGGTGGGCACCAAGGGCCTGAACCAGACCAATGGTGGTGGTGGACTTACCCTCTCCGAGGGGAGTGGGGGTGATACCAGTGACCAGCACGTACTTTCCGTTCTTTCGGTGGGCCAGACGGTCGAGAATGGGCAGCTGGACCTTGGCCTTGTAGGCTCCGTAAGGCTCGAGCTCGGAGGGGAGCACGCCGATCTCGGCAGCCACCTCGGTGATGTGCTTGGGCTCCTGGGCTCGGGAAATGGCAAAGTCGGAGGGAACGGGGTTCTCCTTCTTAAGAGGCAGGGGGTTGATGGATCGAGCGGTGAGAGCGTCGGCCTGTCGCTTGGCAGAGAGCACCACGTTGTCGAGCAGCATGGCCACGGTCATGGGGCCAACTCCTCCGGGGACGGGGGTGATGTGGGAAGCCACGTTCTTGGCAGACTCAAAGTCGACATCTCCAACCAGTCGCTGGCCGGACTTCTTGGTGTCATCGGGAATGTAGTTAGTTCCGACGTCAATGACAACGGCACCGGGCTTGAGCCACTCGCCCTTGACAAAGCCGGGCTGGCCAATGGCAGCAACCACAATGTCGGCAGTCTTGACGATCTCGGGGATGTTGGCGGTCTTGGAGTGCACAACGGTGACGGTGGCATCAGCGTTTCGCAGCAGGTAGGAGACGGGAGCTCCGACAATGTCAGATCGGCCCAGAACCACGGCGGTCTTGCCAGCAACATCAATGCCGGACACCTTGAGCAGCTCCATGACACCCTTGGGGGTGCAGGCAACAAAGGCAGGGTTTCCGCCTCGCTTGGCGAGCTCGCCAATGTTGAGAGGACCGAATCCGTCAACATCCTTGTTGGCAGCCACAGCATTGGTGATGGTGGTCTCATCAATGTGCTTGGGCAGAGGCAGCTGGACCAGAACACCGTCAACAGAGGGGTCCTCGTTCAGGTGGGTGATCTCCCGCAGAAGCTCGTGCTGGGACACGTTCTCGTCCAGCTTCTTGAGCTCGCACTTGATGGCGGCCTCGTCGGCGGCCTTGAGCTTCATTCGCACGTAGGTGGAGGAATCGGGCCGGTCGCCGACCTGGATGATAACCAGAGAGGGCTGGAATCGAGGGTTGGTCTTTTGCACATCGGCAATCTCGGCATGGAGCCGTTCTCGGATGTTTTTGGCAATGGAATTGCCGTCGATGATGGAAGCCATTGTGTGGAGAGTTGTAGAAGAGAAAAAGATGTTTAGCTCCTGAAATCGGCCTTCACTAACCTGACAAGAATAACCTCCAAAGTTAATGTGGAGAACGTGGGGTGTGACAATTACACCAATGAATGGGCCAACGGAAGGAGGGTGAGATGCGAGGGGTAACTTTTAGCGACACAAAATCGTTCTAGAAGTATAGAAATGAGGAGTTCTCGTAATTATCTTCTGATTCAACTTATAACTCGACCCGTCACATCCATCGGACTGATTGTATTTCCTTACCCTCTCTGACTCACAGACCCGAGTCGCGGGTATGAAATTCCGAACCTAATGTGGACTGTTGACTACTTGTACCTCGGGCTGGCTGCAACGTGGATGCGTAACGATAAGACAAACGGGCCTACAAGGTGCTGAGAAAGACCCAGTATCGCGCCAGAGCACTGAGATCACGTGACTGAAATAGTTCAATTACCAACTAACACTGTGTGACACCAACCTCAAGGTTCTCTTTGTATCCTTATCTTTTGGTTGCACTCGTCAAATCTTGGATAAGTCTTATTCTTTCACCTGTTCTACAAGAAGAGCACTGAGCCAGACTCAGTGATTTCTGCACGCGCTTCAACAGGCGACTATAATGATTATATGTGCAGTGGCATGAGCCTGCATCCGGCGGCTGATCCGAAGACGAAAATGCATATGTGTGCGTCTCAAGTGAATAGCCGTGTCTTCCATCTGCGCTATGGTGGGTGGTGAACAATAATGAGCAGTTTGCTTAGATATTATTCGTTTTTTGTCTTGAACTTTTCAATCAAAAAAAAATTCAACTTGTCCGGAATCGTTCCTGAACTTTAATTGATTGCAAATTACAATCCGTCATAATCTGTGACATTCTAGCCTTCTTAGCGTAATTTTAGGTAGGTCAATTGAGGGCACAGACTATTACTCTAACCTACAACTTCCATGTCTTACCAAAATCACATCGCATAGCATCACTCTATATCTACAACATAATAACTCCAACTCCCTTTCCATCAAGCTGCTCAAGCGCCTTCTGCTTGTCCAGACCGCCATGAACAGGCTGAGCTCGGTAGTTGAACAGGTAGTAGTTGAGGTATCCGTCACCACAGCCAAACTTGAGATCGTCCAGATGGCTGGGGTTGTCCAGGAGGGTCAGCTCGTTGTAAACCTCAAAGCCCAGGTTGTTGGCCAGAATCACGGCAGATCCAATCAGCTCCTTGACTCGATCCTGTCGAGCCTTGGCAGAAGAAAGGGAAGAGGTGGCGTAGTAGAAGCCGTAGGCAGCTCGCAGGTTGGACTCGGTGGCCCATTCCTTGAGAACAGTGTGGTCCAGCTTGTAGAAAGAGAAGAAGTCAATCACCTTTCCATCCTCTTCAACCACGTAAGAGTAGACAATCTTGTCGTCGTTCTTCTCGTCAGAAATGGGGTCCACGAACCAGTGGGCGACCTCCTCCTCAGAAAAGTGTTGGCTCATCTCAGAAGCTGCGCTCAGGTAGTTCTGCAGAATGGGATGCACGGCCTTGACGTCGTCCTTAGTCATGGCTCGGACCTTGAGAGGCACCTCCTTGGGCAGAGTGTATCTGGCGACCATGGAAGCAGCAGTCTGGTTAGGGGGAATGGCAGAGAAACCGATCTCGTAGAGCTTGGTCCAGTTCAGAGGTCGGTGGTAGTATCTGCAGGTAGAGACAGGGGAAGGAAGGACAACACCGGCAGTGTAAAGAGCCTGCCAGATGTCCTTCTGGTTAACTCGTCGGGTGATCTCCTTGATAAGAACGGGAGCCAGTCGCTTGGATCGCAGCTTCTTGTGCACACACAGGAAGTTGATCTCCACAGCCTTGATCTGGTCGTTAGCTCGCAGCTGGATAGAGGTGGGAATGGCACTGATGAAGGCAACCATCTTACCAGTGGCAGCGACTCGAACACAAGGGTACCAAGACTTCTGCCATCCAGGAGGCTTGAGAGCCCAGTCCAAAAAGGAGGCAGAGTACTTGAATCGGAAAGTAGCATCGTCATCTTCGACGTAGTTTTCGTACAGCAGATCGTAGACCTCCTGGATATGCTCGGGGTTCTCAATATCGACGTCGGACCACTCGTACTCGGCAGGCAAGTTGTAAGGAGTGGGTCGCACGTCCTCCAGCTTCTTGTGCTCGATAGGACCCTCGCTGTCGATATCCTCGTCAAACTTGGGCACGGGCTGGGTCTTCCAGAACAGATACTCCTCCCACTTTTTGGCCTTTTCTCGGTCGGGGATGTCCTGCATGGCCATCTGCTGCTGGAACATTTTGAGAATCTCATTGAACTTGTCAGCGCTCATTCCGGGAGGAATTCCGGTTCCCTGGGCAATGGGTTCTCCCAGATCTTCCTCGTTGAACTCCTCCTCTTCCTTTCGCTTGGTTTCCTCGGGCTTGGTGTTTTTCTCGGCCATTGTATGTGTGGTTGATCTGAAGCTCGAAGTTCGCGAGTCCTGATTTACACTCTAATTATTCAAGGATGTGCTGGTGATTGGGACTTGACCTGATTTGGTCATCCCTTGCCCTGACAGAATTTCTGATGAGGCTAAGGATTGTGGTGAAGAAATTGAGGAGTTCAGGTGGTGAATATCAAGCTGTGGATGTCATTTTTGACGACTATGTGCCCTGGTACCTGGTGCTCATTTATGTCTAGTTATAGCAGCAGTCTAATAGATGATCTTGTAAGGCCCAACTGCTTAGTTATACATCACCTAGAAACAGCCCTATTACTGTGGATTTCGAGATACTGCACTATAGTTAGCTACAGTATTAGAATAGTTTTCTTCTCTTTATAACCATTTTCACATATCCTTATTCTCCGTTGCACTTTGAGACTCAAGTTTTGACTATAGGGATATATACGCCTTGCAGAATCTGATGTGAGAAGCAAGATTGCAGTAGGTTGTGTGGCGAAATGAACGCGAGAGGACATATGAAAGGCAGAAAGGGGGGTTGCATATAGGTGGCGATTGATATTTACATTCTCTCATTTCTTTTCTGCTCTTTCCATGACTTGCTACTTGATTCCATACCCTTCTACCTTTTCCACTGGACAGAGCTCTTGCACCAGTTCATGCACAACCCAAAAATATTTTAATATGGTTTATAGACGACATAATTTTTTCAGGCATAGCGAAACAGCTTTCTACACCAGCACTACATTACACACACAACACGATAATGATCTCAGCTACAAAATGGGTGCCCCGGGGGTACGCAACGGAATTCCCCGTGAAATACACCATGGACGATGAGGAGCTCGAGCGACTCTCCGAGCTGGCCAAGCTCAAGATCGAGGAGGCCAAGAACGAGATGGAGGACATTGAGGATGCCACCGAGCAGGACGTGGAGGCTCTCGAGGAGAAGGCCAAGCAGGACGAGCAGATCGACAACGATCCTGAGCTCAAGGAGTTTGGTTTTGACACATACGACGACGAACCCGACTCGAAATTGGGTCTTGAGGGAGACGGCATGGATACCGATGATGACGATGATGATGAGGACGAGGAGAATGAGGACGAGGAGGCCGGAGAGCTCAATCTCGGCTCTACGCATAAGGTCGAGGGCAAGGACGGCGAAGACCCATACATTTCGCTGCCCACCCAGGAGGACTTGGATGAGGAGCGAGAGGAGCTCCAGATTCTGGCCACAGATAACCTGATCCTGGCCACCAAGACCGAGGATGAGATTTCGCACCTGGAGGTGTACCTTTACGATCCCGAGGAGGCCAACCTGTACGTTCATCACGATATCATGCTTCCTTCTTTCCCTCTGTGCGTGGAGTGGATCAACTACAACCCCCGAGAGCAGGGTCCTGGTAACTTTGCTGCCATTGGTACTTTCGAGCCCGAAATTGAAATCTGGAACCTCGATGTTGTCGATGGTGTCTACCCCGAGGTGATCCTTGGAGAGCGGGACGAGAAGGAGAAGAAGAAGAAGGGAAAGAAGACCAACAAGATCAACGCTGAGCGACACACTGACGCCGTTCTGTCCATGTCTTCTAACCCTCACCACGTCAACCTGCTGTGTTCTGGATCCGCTGACACCACTGTCAAGCTGTGGGATCTGTCCAACGGTAAGGCTGCCTCTTCTTTCACTTTCCACACCGACAAGGTCTCTGCTGTCCAGTGGAACCCCGTTGAGGGCACCGTTCTCCTTTCTGGAGGCTACGACAAGAAGGCCATTGTCTCCGATCTGCGATCTGAGGACAAGAAGATGTGGAAGGTCGACTCCGATGTCGAGTCCATGAACTGGAAGCCCTGTGGAACCCAGTTCCTGGTTGGTACCGACTCGGGAATGCTCTACAACTTTGACGTGCGAAACGAGTCCAAGCCTCTGTGGACTCTTCAGGCCCACGACTCTCCCCTGTCTTCTTTTGACTACAACAAGTACATTGACGGTGCCATTGTCACCTCTTCTGCTTCCACTCGAGAAGTCAAGATCTGGCGAGAAACCAACAAGGACGACAAGTACTCTCTGTCCATGGTGGCCAACCGAGACCTGTCTTGCGGTAAGGTCTTCTCTGTCGGCTTCAACCCCGACCAGGCCTGTGCTGGTACTCTTTGTGCCGGTGGCCACGGAGGAGAGCTCAAGGTGTGGGACATGTTTGGAACCAAGGCCGTTCGAGAAGCATTTGACATTAAGAGCAGCAACCACTCTAACGAGGTTATCGGCCAGGCCTTTGATGACGAGGAGGAGGATGAGTAAGCAGGGATTCACGGGTATTTAGATTACAGAATTGAATAGATATTAGTTTGCAACCGCCGTACACCACGTGTTGATGCCCTTGTGGTTCATTTGTGAATATTTAGTCCATCATCTCAACAGTTGGGTCAACAAGTCCAGCCACGCTAAAGGCTCAGGCACCCGAAATTGTGTACTTGTGATTAGTAAGTTCCAAGGTTTTATCTTTTTATCTTTATAGACTAAAAGACAAGCTATCAATGTTCACATACTGTAATCTATCAAATATTTTCGTTATGTATGTTTGTATGTCCCTCCAATATACTAATAAGTTATGCATGACTAAAAGCGTTCCTTCATTCGAGAAGCAACAATACGCAGGTTTCCGTACACCTTTCCAGGAGGAGAACCGAGAATGAGCGAGACGATGGCCTCTCGTGCGATTTTGATGTTGGTGAAGCCGCCAAGAATGTGGATCTTGGAGTCGGCCAGCACCACTCGGGTTCTCGATGCGTTCTCAATGGCAAACTTGGTCTTACCGTCCTTACCGGCGATTCGGCCAATAGCTCGTCCCAGATGGTCTCCCTGCAGAGTCTTAACGTCCTTGATCTCAAAAGTCTCCACGTAGAGCTCGTCCAGTCGGATGATAGCCATGGCATCATCCACATCGAAACCCAGAGTGAAGGCTCGAACGAAATCGGTTCCCTTCTGCAGAGCCGAGTTGTCCACGGTATTTGCGCATGTTCGCAGCTCAAGCTGCTTCTTTCGAGGGTTCATTCGAACCTGCAGCTTAAGCTGCTCCACAAGAGGAGGGTAGATCTTCATCCACTCGTTCTTGAGGGGAGCCATTCGATGGGGAGGAATAGGCACCTTCATTCGGCCGGGCTTAACACCCTCGCCGGCATTGACGGCAGATGCAAATCGGGGCTTTCCGTCCTGGTCGAGAGTCATCTCGGCGTCATCATCCTTCTCCTGGAGAACGGCAATATCTTCTCGAGGTCCATCCATGGAGATCATGACCTCGTCCTCCTCAGCACCCGCATTTTCGGGGATAGCGACAGGAGCGTCTGTGGTGGGCTCAGTGGCCTGTGTTTGTCTCTTTGCCGTTGGGGCACCCATGTTTTTTATCTGTTTTTTCAGGTTGTAACGGATCGTTAACTGAGTGAGAAATCAGGCTGCATGCGAAACGGATTTTTTTCAAATTAAATTTTTGGCCTTTGACCGTAACTCTAATGGCCAGACCCGAAGATGCAAAGCCTTGTGTGTGCGAAGGGCAGGGCTAATTGTGGAACCTCCAATGCTCATAGACTATCCCAGCAGGTAATAATGGTCGGAGGCGGTCATGGAGGCAAAAAAAAGGGTAGTTGAAATGAGCAAATAATTATCCACTGAAAATTGCTGAATATTATACCAGTTTCTTTTATTCTTAGCTAACCAAGTAAATGGTCGACTATCTTTAAAGGTGTGTGAACTAACTCACCAACTAAACAGTCAACTACTACTTAATCCGGGGCTCCACTCAAACGCCACAAAATACAGTTTGCCAATAATGCTTGCGTGCCCAGCCCCAGCATGCCAGTTTCTTGGTGTAAAAATCTTATAAGCTTTAAGCCAATATGCAGGCGCAGAGGGAACATGAGCAACGAAGGAAAGACATTACACTCGGGCTTTCTTCTCATCGCACTTCACTCCCCCACCGAAACAACAGAACATAAGTTGACCTATTTGCTAGGACTGACAGCCCCATTCAACTACCGTCGTCTACACAAATACAACAGTCCCAGCTAGTTCAACACTATGCTCAATAATGGCGACACTACACAGAGTTTCCAGACTCTGTACTAGACGGCTTGCCTTGCCCTCTCATCTACGGAGTAGTTGGTTGAATACCTCAACCCAGACCCCTCGTCTTCTGCTCACACGCCCCACTACACTCCCCGTGTCTTCATGGGCCTCTCTGCGGCACTCGTTCCACAGCTCTTGTGGCGTGAGGGCTGAACTGGAGGAAACCTCTCGCAATGTGCGTAAAGCCAGTGAGAACCTGCACAATTCTGCAAAGGAGCTGGGCAGCAAGAGTAGGGAGGAAAAGAAGACCTCAGACACAGAAAAGATCGCTGAGACAAATCCGGAGGATATTAAACCGAGATGGAAGAGACCAACCAAGGAAGAAATGCTGTCCACAGCAACGGGCTTCTACAATCGAATGAGACTGCGGTTCAAGTGGGCTCTCTTCCGACAGGACAGACCTACAAACATGGACGACATTTCTGCATTTCTATCGTGGTTCATGGTCGGCAACATTGTGTGGATTGTTCTGGGTACCACTACCTTCTTTTCGCTGGTGCTCTTTACCATGAACACTGTGTTTGCCCAGGAGTGGATTGCCGCAAAGATTGGAAACATTGTTTCTCGACAGACTGGCATGTCCGTCGTCTTCGAGGAGGCCATTGTACCTCACTGGAAGGGTGGTGCCATTCAGTTCCGAAACGTCTTTGTGTCCCGACGACCCGGAACCGGACACAAGGCCCGAAAGGGTAGCCAAGGAGAGGCTGCTGCCCTCGCCGGAGAGAAGCACAGCAGCCCTTCTCAGACGCCTCCCCCAGTCGATGACGATGGCAACTACACACAATTTGACCTGACCATCGAAACCGTAGACGTCACCCTTTCGTTCTCGAAATACATGTCAGGAAAGGGTATCCTCAAGGAGGTTGAGGTCAAGGGAATTCGAGGAGTGGTTGACCGGAACCATTTAAGATGGAAGCGCAACCAGGACCCTCGAAACAATAGAAACGTGCATAAGACGGGCGACTTTGAGATTGAAAACTTCAAGCTTGAAGACGCTCTGGTGACTCTGCATCAGCCGGGCCGAGATAAGCCCTTCAACGTGTCTGTGTTCAACATGGAGTTGCCCCAGCTGCGAAAGCACTGGTTGTTCTACGACTTGCTGTCTGCCAACAACCTGAGTGGTTCGTACGACAACTCTCTGTTCACCATCCACCCTCGACAGATTCACGGAGTTACCTCTGCACAACTTAATGAGGACAAGACCTGGAAGAAGGTCTCACGACTCCGAGTCGATAAGGTCAACATTGAGCATCTCAACCGAGGTGTTCAAGGTGCCTTTGGCTGGATTGTGTCCGGAAATGTGGACCTTCTGGCCGACCTCATGCTTCCCTCGGATACTGATGACTACACAATGTCTGAAATGATGAAGGATGTGCTTGAGAGATGGGAACATACTCTCATGCGCCGAGGACGGAAATCAAGTGATCATGTCTCCATGCCTAGTGGAAGCCACTCGGATCAGCCTCTAACCACATCTGCGCAGGCAGCACAAGCTCAGAAGTACCTGGTGTTGGACCTGCGTGTCCAGCTCAATGACGTGCGGGCTGCAGTTCCGCTGTTCAACACCGATCTGAACTACGTTAACAACGCCATGATCCGACCCATTGTGGCGTACATCAACTCTCGTGACACATACATCCCCATCAACTGCCGTGTGGTCAAGAAGGTTGACGACTTTGCCGGCTCGTGGACAATGTATGATTCCGGGCTTATGGACAACATTTCCGAGGAGGTCTACCAAGCATTTGCCGAAAATGTGAGCAATGACGAGGCGCGACATCGACGTATGAAGAAAGTCAGCCTGTGGTCTCTGCAGCTTGCCGCTCAGCTGCTCCTGCTCAGTATAGGTACGATTGCCTAAATGTATATAGTAATGACGTGATGATTTGAGTGATAGCATTATGGTGCGTGGTAACCATGCGAAATAAAAAGTATAGAAAGTTTGAGTATTCGTATATGATAAATATGCTATTAATGTACATAAAAGTAGTATACCAAGAGGATTAACGACGACGGTCTCGATCCTGGTCCCGGTCTCGATCTCGACGGTCACCGTCGCGCTCCCTATCTCTTCGATCTCTTCTATCACGATCTCTATCGCGATCTCTGTGATCTCTATCGTCCCTGTCTCGACGATCTCTATCTCTATCACTTCCCCTATCTCGTCTTCTTCGATCGTCATCTCGTCGACTACTTCTATCATCATCTCGACGACTTCTTCTGTGTCTATCTCTATCGTCTCCTCGTCTATCTCCTTCACGTCTTGAGGATCTGTGGGGACTTCGTTCACGATCACGAGACCTTCTTGAGGATTCTGACCCTCTCGAGTCACGGTCTCCTCGGGAATCATAGCTTCCTTCTCTAGCTCGATCCCTACTTCCATCCTTTTCCCTCTCCTTTTCTTTCTCCATCTGCTTCTCATCCACAATCTCGCCAGTGCGTACGTTTCGCATCACCACAGGTGTGTATTCTGGTTTAGGACGAGAGGCCTTACCCCATGTACCCAGCTCCTCTGGTAAATGCTCTTCCAGTGTCTTAGCACCAAGTCCTAATAGCGCAGGCCGCTTTTCAGGCACCTTGGCTGCTTGTGTGGCGACTCTCTGGGGAAGAGCGCTCTCCATACCTCGGAACAAGGCTGCTCCAAAGTCTTCGACAGGCATCGAAGCGTAGTCCTCGACTGAGGCCATATCAGGAAGTGCATTGATATCCTGTCGCAATGCCTGTAGTTCTCTTTGTTCCTGTATCTCACCACCTCGGGAAGCAAACACTGAAAGTCCGAACTGAGGCTTCCATTCTTCTCCCTCTTCCTTCTTGGGTGGGTTCTCTTCCTCCTGGGTCAACTCGGCTTCTCTTCTCTCAACAAGATCCTGACGCCAGTTTTTTTCTTCCAGGTAGATGATCTTCTTGGCCTTGGCCTTTTCCTCTCGTAAACGAGCCTCCTCTTCTAACCTGAGTCGTTCTTTTTCGGGAAGCTCTCCAGCGGCAAATTCAGACACCTGCTTGACATTGGAGGTTTCTTTCTCAACCTCAAAAAGCGACCCGTGAGTTTTCTCCGGCCGCTGTTCCTTCTTGGGCCTTGTCTCAGCCTTGTTTCCCTTCAGATTGAACGAGATCATGGTGAAGAGCCGTGTTGGCGAATTGTGAGATGGTCAGTTGTCTGGGAAGTGTAAATACCTGGTGCAGTCTTGTGCATCTGACATGTACATTAAGGTCAGTGTAATATGACAGAGATCTGGACAGATGTACTGGATATATTATTTCCGAGGAACAGGGCCTTTGGGTATTTGTTTTTTAGTCTGGTTGTTTTTGTATTTGTTACAATATTGGGAAGCATTTGGGGGCCTGTATACATTTATCTTTGTTACAAAATGAACACAGAATAACTCTACAGATAATTGAGAGACCTTACCTCTAAAACTAACTATTTATTGCGATATTACTTGGACACAGGTGTCCCAAGGATACAACTAGAATACCACACGTTGGGACACAAATCCAGCCGAGGAATATATAGAGTCAATTTCAAGTGTAGAATATTCCCTGCCAACACATGTTTGGTATAAGATGTAGCAGAGGTATTTTATATGTCTTGATACTCCCCTTCTCACTCCGCTACCCACTAATCAACCCCCAACCTTATCGCGATGCAGACGAGCAGAATAAAATTAAAGAGGGCGTTTTCGGCCTGGAAATTCTGCAAAAAAGAAATCACCTAGACTGGGTCACAAGTGGAAGGTCCAACGTCATAGCACCATGTTGACAAGCCGCATGCAGAGTCTCAGAGGTGCCGGGCGTGCCAGTATCTTCAGCGTGCTGGTACACAGACCCATCATATCCAGACCCTTAACGTGTTCTGCGCTTAGGAGGAATAATGACCACGGCAACCGCCACGACAGTCGCAAAGATAAGGAGATGCAGGATCTCAGGGAATCGAGAAAGGCTCGCAGTCAGGATACTGTGGATGACGCGGCGTTTCGAAACATGTTTGAATTCGCGGTGGAAAAAACGCGAGATTCGGACGGTAAGGCACCGGAGCCAGGTGTCAATGATGATTTAGAACAGGAGATTGGGACGCCCTGGGATCCCCCGGGCACACAGTCTCGACATGACACGCGCCAGGAGCACCGTGAACGGTTCGACGATATCAAAAAGTCACTCCCTTCTTCTGTCCATGACAGCCAACCCCAAATGTACAAATGGTTTGGAGAGAAGATGGATCAACTGCAGGCCGGGGCTCTCACAGCAGGTCAGACGCTCAATGAGGTCACCGGATACAAGGCCATTGAGAAGCTGAAGCTGTCGATTGAGAAGCTGGAGGATGAGGTGTTGGAAGCCCGGGCTGAGGTTCGACATGCTAAGAAAATGTACTCGGATGCCATCTCTGAGCGGTCCAATAGTCAGCGCGAGGTCAATGAGCTGCTCCAGAGAAAACACAATTGGAGTGCAGCTGATTTGGAACGTTTTACCACGCTCTACCGTAATGACCATGCCAATGAGCACTCGGTCCACGACGCCAAGAAACGGCTAGGAGAGTGCGAACATCACGTTGAGGATTTGACATTGCAGCTGAGCAAACAGATTCTCACGCGATACCACGAAGAACAGATCTGGTCCGACAAGATTCGACGGGCTTCGACTTGGGGAACATGGATTCTCATGGGTTTTAACGTGGTTTTGTTCATTGTTGTTCAGCTAGGATTGGAGCCGTGGAAACGAAGACGTCTGGTGGGCTCATTCGAAGATAAGGTCAAGGAGAGTCTTCAAGAGTGGGAGGCCCGAAACGAGGCTCGGCGTATGGAGGAGGCTACTATGGCTGCCACCGCTACTCAGACCATCGCCGAGCTTCAGCGTAGAATCGAGTCTCCTCA
Organism: Yarrowia sp. E02; assembly: GCA_017639365.1. Taxonomy (NCBI): domain Eukaryota; kingdom Fungi; phylum Ascomycota; class Dipodascomycetes; order Dipodascales; genus Yarrowia; species Yarrowia sp. E02. Next base: position 2,016,033 of record JAAQQX010000006.1, on the reverse strand, counting down.
CGTCAGTAAGGCTGCTGTCGTTGAAGCCGAGGCCGAAATCAACTCCATCAAAACCAACCTGGCTAACTGGTTCAAGGAACGAGAAGATGAGGAGAAGGACAGTATTGCTAAGGAGGCCCATCAGTTGGCTGTGATTGCAGAGGACCCGGATATGACCGACGTGCAACATGAGCCCCATCCTCCTCAGCCGGTAGATACAGAGAGAGTTGTCCGTCCTAAGCTTGTGGAGAACTTTGATCAGCATATCGCTGACCCTGTTGACCATCCTGCTGTTCCTATTGCCTCTACGATAAAGGAAGAAGAAAAGGAAGAAGTCCCTCTGCCTATTCCCCAGAAGGAAGAAGAGGCATCTTCGCCTATTCTGCAAAAGGAAGAAGAGGCATCTTCGCCTATTCTGCAAAAGGAAGAAGAAGTACCCCCGCCTGTACTACAACAGGAGGAGGAAGCTCCCCTGTCTGTTTTACATAAGGAAGAGGAAGCCTCTTTGCCTGTTCTGGAAGAGAAAAAGGAAGCTTCTCCGCCTAGAATCCACCCGCTGGTCCACATTTCCCCTAATACACCTGACGACGGCATCAAAACATTCACAGCCACCAAAGATGGCTATGATGTGCATCCCTTGGTTACGAAAACTTACACTCCCCCTCACTTTATGTTGCGGGCATGGGAAGCCGCCAAGTTGTCAGTTGAGTCAGCCACAAACAAGACTGTGGCCGTGGTTCGAAGCACCTATCATACTGCTGTACATCAGCCCTCCGAGTCCACCATTATCGCCTCCCTGGGTGGAATTTGTGGTGGTCTCGTGACATTTTTATTCCTCAGATAGAGCATTCATTCAACCTTCTAGGTTTGTATGTAGTAACGATTAGTATGACCGCAGATATGAAGAATGGCAAGTGTACCTATTCACAAAAAACTTTTTGGATGTGTTTATGGTATCGTACTGTACTGGTACGAGTAGTATTTTTGTTGTAGAAGCGAGCAATATCGCTGGTATGGCCGTTTGGTCAGGACGTATTATTTCTGACCAGCCCACTCCAAATGCGGTCGATCTGGGGTACATAAATCTATAGTCCCATTCCCATTTTGGTGTTTCCGTGGACAGAACCAGGATGAAATCAATAAAAACCCTTACGCAGAGAACTTTCTGTGTAACACAAACCTGTAATAAGTGAGGTATATAGCCAAGAACTTATAGCCATCTTATTGTATTGTCCAGTATGGTACCTTGAGATTCGTGCACGATACGCGTTTTAATGTGAGTTTGGCAAGAACAAATTCCTTTGTGCTGAACTATCCGGAACTCGTCTCCGTCGCTTCTCACCTGCTTAAAGCCGACCCATTTACAAATAACGAGGCCAGATATGGAAGAGTACCACGGCTCGGTCTTATTCAAGTTCAATGATAGCAACTGACTATAAGGCAAACAAGCTAAATATGCCCACTTTTACCGACAACAACAAAGACATTCACTAGTTCAGCTATTACTAGGAATCATAGTATAGCTCCATGTTTTGATAATTACTGTACCCGTATGAAGAGGTGACCCCCACACGCCCACGGATGTTCGGCGTATTTGCCTGAATATGACTCGGTAATACAGTGGCCCTGATTCAGGGGAGCTTTACGATGTCAGATCGTATAAAACTCATTTGCCATTCACCCCGCACCCAAAAGCTGAGATGCCAAGGGTTCAGGGCCTCGGAACCCCACTCCCGGCTAGTGGGCAGAATATCGGGAGTGCAGGACCCCTTTCATGGATTTTCAGGTTACCCCACTTTTTCATCTAACGGGCTGGTTCTAATGTGGCACGAACTGGCCATTTTTCCTCGCTTTTACTTCTTTTATCTCCATATGAACAAAGACTTATGGTCCCCATGCACCAATGTATGCAATGTCTGCACAAGTCATGCCATGCAGTCTGTCACAGGACAACGGAATTCAGGGTGGTTTTGCAGTTGCCTCCAATTATATGCCGATATTTTCGTCTCTGCTACTTGTACATGGTCCAGGCTTGGCCTTTTATGATTTGGCTGACGCACTCGTACAACACTCCCTATCAAGGACCCACACAAAAATGGAGACTTCATCTAAGCTCAAACGGTTTCGAAATACGGTGGTTAGTCCGCCCTAACGTTGTACAGGGCGAGACTCAAACAGTTATCTTAATTGAGGGTCTTACACTTTGACCTCGACTGGGTTCATCCGGGGAGGGAGACATATCAAAACCTGCTCTACTGAAGCCATTCAATTGTAGTCGTATCGTAGATGTTTTTACATTGTATGTCGGAAACCTATTGCCGTGAAGCGGCAGAGTAGCACTTCAACATCATTCAAGCACAGTGTGTCACCTACGGAGCTTGTGGCAGTAAGACCCATCAATCAAGTAATATATACAGCAAATGCAAACACTGTAAAGCTATTGGAGACGGCTTGTTCCGTCAAGCTCAAAGTTCGAGACAGGAAATTTATACGACCCCAAGTAAAATGACCGATGGTCCTCCAAAGCGAAATAATAAGGCAATATGACTCTCTCAATCCGCACATTCCAGCTTGGTAAGGGGGCATTACTCACATGCACAAACGATGTGGGTCCCCCGCCAGAGGTCCACCAAATTCCTTTTCTGTCAATTCTATTTATACTCCCGCATAGAAAAAGTCAGTCCAGAACAGAATAGAAGCCGGCTCTGCGAAGACTGTGCTGTCTTACTGCCCGTTTGCAAATAAAATTTAGAAGAGGAGAGGCTCCTTTCAATAGGAAAAACCGTAACCTTATTTGTGAGATTTTTGGTACGTCTCGAAAGTAAAAAAGCACGCTTAGCAAGCCAATTGTGCATTGTTGGGGGGCATTTCGAGTGATATATCGTGTTTAACAGAGCTGGTCCATTATGTTGAGTTGCTGGTACCATGTAGGCGCCCGTTTTCTGAGATCTACAGAGCCAAAAGTCACTATGGACGATCTTTATTGTTCCCCACACGACTTAGAGTTGATCAGACACACGCTATCGGGATCTCAATTATACTATCTGAGACCACGCCTTTGCTCTATATTCTCGTCTTCATTGTGTATCGACGAGACCTCCATAATTACGGTGCATCATGGTGCAGCTCTGAAACTGAAATCCAGAGACGCGACTCTGTATTCCCGCCTTGGACATCCCGCATTGGTTCGCTATTTAGCTCTGAAAATCCTGTGACAGCCCCCTGGTAGCGCGATGGGTTACGGGTCCATTAACGGTCGACAACGGTTTTTCCCTAGAGCCCCACTATCACTATTGTGATGCCAAAAAACGACATGTACTGTAGAGTCCCCTTTGCACACCCCTGCTGGATTGGTGGCCTCTCTCCCCACCCCCTCAATTCTTGGCTACATCAACATGCATGGAAAGACATAGGTATTCCGTAAATGACACCTGCAATAATGCACCAGCTGAACCTTTCTCCCTTACCTTCATAGATCAGATGCCTGAGCCGTCTATGACATACACCTATACGTACGTAGTACATATACAGCCGCTGTCCCCGTTGTAATCTGGTCTATACAAACACATCTATAAAAAAATGGTCGCCATCAAGAACACCCTCGCTCTCACCGTCCTCGCCTCTGTGGTCTCTGCCCAGAACCCCATTGTCGCTTCTCTCATCAACGACATTGTTGAGGGTATTGCTGCCGCTAAGACTGACGACGGTGTTTCCGACGAGGCTGCCACCTCCGAGATCCAGTCCGTTGTTGGCATCATCCAGCAGAACACTGATGTTCAGCAGCTCGTTTCCCAGGTGATCCCCATTGCCGCCATGGGTCTTAACGACGACAACTTCCCCCAGGTTCTCTCTGCCGCTCACGCCACCCTCGAGGCTTTCCAGGCTTCTCCTGAGTACCCCGAGGCCGTCAAGGGTCTCAAGGATGTCCTCCCCCACTACGATGTCCAGCAGGCTCTTGGCAACGTCCAGAACAACCTCGGTAACGTTCTGGCTCTCGTCACCCCCTCTCTCCCCTCTCTGACCCCCAACCACTCCGAGCAGTGGGAGGCCGCCACCAAGAACGTCCAGGCTCTTGCTGCTTCTCTGGGCTTCCTCCCCGGTGGAGACAAGCAGGCTCAGGCCACCGCCGAGGCTTCCAAGACTGAGGGTTCCGCCTCTGCTTCTGCCACTGAGGCTTCTTCCAAGGCCGAGGCCACCAAGACCGAGGAGGCTTCCAAGTCCGAGGAGGCTTCCAAGACCGAGTCCAAGGCCGAGTCCAAGACTGAGTCCAAGGCTGAGTCCAAGGCTGAGGAGTCTAAGACCGAGGCTGCTTCTTCTGCCGCTGCCACTTCTGCTGAGGAGTCCAAGTCCGAGTCCAAGGCTGAGGCTTCTGGTTCCGCCTCCGGCTCTGCTGCTGCCTCCGGCTCCGCTGCTGCCACCACCAAGACCGAGACCAAGGCTGAGTCCGAGTCCGCCAAGCCCACTTCCGCCGTTGTCTCTGCCTCCGGATCTGCTGCCGCCTCTGCCTCTCCCTCTGTCTCTGCTGAGCAGGGCAACGGTGCCGCTGCCTACAACCTCGCTCTTGGCGGTGTTGTCGGTGCTGCCGCCATGGTTGTTGCTCTCCTCTAAGCAAAAGAACTCTAGTTTTGTACACCAGTTCCCAATAATTAATTTATGATAATGACATTTGCACTTGTGCTCGTATTTTATATTAAGTCTGACACTGTCTCATCTTTAGCGTGATAGAGTGCGCTAGTCATGCAATCTCTCTTTGTGACACTGTTGACTGTATTTCGCTAATAGTCGTTTCAAGTGCTGGATTATGGAAATGTTACACATTTACTCATCTACTCATCTACAACCAACTGATCGGTTAAACTCCAATAAATTAATTACTCTAGCTCTACCATGTCCTTGGCAGAGAGCTTTAGGGCTCCTCTAGTAGCCACATTTTTCCTTAGCAGTGTCAAGAAGGCTTGGCAATGCTTGTCATCCTTGCCTTGTGCCAACCGAGTGAAAATGTCATATACCTTCTGGTAGTCAGAAGTCAGAGCACCAATGATGTTTTCCAGGAACCCCAGGCACAGTAGATACACCTCGTAGAGCTTGGGGTCTCCAGACTGCTTGTGTAGAGTCTCTGCTAGGGAGATGCATTTTAGCACAAAAGATCCATCCAGCTCAGGAATGCTAGACTCGTTTGTGTACACAATCAAAAGACGTAATACTGGTAGAGAGAGGTCTACCAGGGTGCTGTTTGGCTTACCCTTTTGTAGCTGTAACGAGAGCTCGTCAAGAATAGGAGCAAGGGAAGAGAAGAAGATATCCGACTGGCAGAAATCGAGGAAGAAGACCACCAATTGCAAAACCTTGTACTCTTTCTCTTCAAAAGCGTTAATTGCAAACGACCTGAATCTGTCCCAGTTGCTTGGCTGTAAGCATGACTTCAAAATTGCACTTCCAGAGGCTCCAGGGTAGGTTTGAAGGGTAGACAAAGTAGCGATAGCGGCCAGAGCTGGGGAAGGCGCAGGCTCATCCTCAGGAGCTGATGTTGTGCCGTCCACAAAGTCCTTGAGCACCTTCTGAAACACCTTGCTGGACTTTTTGTCTCTCAATATGCTATCTGTGTTATCAAGACAGAGGAAAACACTGTCTAGAAACTTGGGATCGTTGATCACAGTGTCCAGAACGTTGGCTCCGTTGTCGCCAAATATTTTCTGGGCAATGAATAAGACCAGAAAAGAAGCCACGGGATCCGTCTCGGCCACCTGGGGGAGGACATGTAGAATTTTATCCGCATAATCTGTGGTTTTGAGCTTTCTGATGAAATCGGGATCTCTGGCCTTCTTGCAAATTTCCAGTAGAGTCGTTCGGCGACTACTTCCTTCGTCCTCAAGCCCCTCAGCAAGGTACTCCATCTCGTCCATGAACCGTGCGTTTCCTCCTGTCTCCCTCAATTCATGCACACTCTTGATGTGCAGTTCTTCGTGCTCACTCTCGCCACTGCTCTCGCTCATGATTGAATCGTAAATGCTCTCCGTTTTGGTAGGCGAGTCTGCAAGGTAAGAACGGTTAGCACCGTAGGTTCGTCTGTTGGTGGTAATTGTGATGGGAGCTCGAACCGGTTGCTCTTGAGAGCCTTGTGAGCTTTCGAAGGAAGATCCAAAACTCGCGATTGTAGTCGGTTTTTCTTGTGACTCGTCTTGATTGTCAGCCTCGGATACTTTCTTCTTCTCCTTCGTCTTCTTCTTCGAAGGCGTACTGGTACGCAAATCTCTGATCTTGCGCTTTTGAGAAGATGCAAAGATAGATGTGGTACTGAAACCGCTGGTTTCAGAAGCTTCAAATAGTCTTTTGGGTCCAAGTCCTATCTGGTCGTCAGCTTCCTTCTGTGCCTGGTCCTCTGACTGTGGCTGAGTCTGGTTGTCCACTTCCATAGCGTTCTGTGCATCCGTCAGATCAATGGCAGCAGTCTTCTTTTTCTCTGTATCACCAATCTGAGACGAAAACAACGTCTGCGACGATCGTGGAGAAATTTTGTTGGACGAGCCATTGCTCGAACTGGACGTAACCAGTGTATCTTGCTTATCCGCAGCACTTGCGATTGCAGGACTCATCGAACGCGATCGCGACCGAGTAAGACGTACCTTCGCCGTTGGAGTGGCTGCTGTCTGACGCTTCGCAGGTGTCTTTCCTTTACTTGTAGGAGTTGCTGTTTTCTTCTGGGCTGGAGGTGTACTGATTGGGGCTGTCTTCTTGGTCTGCGCTTTGACCTTGGGTGTGTCCAAAACAGGTGACTCCAACTCCATATCCTGGCTCTCAAAATCACTTATTTCCTTGCTGCTGGTACTGTCCTTCAAGGCTTTCTTGGGGCGTGTAGCAACGCGTCCTGACTGTGCTGGAGATTCAACAGAGACTGCTGACTCCGGCGTAGAACCTCCAGGTGTCACATCGGAGCTCCCACTGGGCTCTGAGTCAAAAATACTTGCTCCACGGGTCCGTCTAAACAGCATCGGTCTTGTTTTCGTATCTTTCGACACCGCAGGCTTTGTGACGCGTCCCAGAGAGGGTGATTTAGGGGCTCTCTGGCCCGGACTTGCGCTCGTTTCGAAATCAATCTTGGTAGCCGCACTTCTGAGCGCGATAGGGCTGTTCCGTTCTCCATCTCGCGTTGCGGGAGCCGCGTTGGAAAGTCCGGGGGAGGGACTGTCTCTGGCGTTCAGAAACGAGCTCATCAGAGTCATCTGTTCGGGCTGGCTCTTGGTAGCGCTGCCACTCCGCCCGTATCGTTTCTGTGTCCGTGGCGTCGCCATTATAAGCGTGTTTGTGTGCGTGCTGAAGCTGCTGGAATGGATAGATCAGTGTGGAGGTCAACCAAGCACTGCGTTAATGTCGATTGTTATGCATGAGGTTTAATATTTTGATGGCGATAAAAAGCCGAGTCTAAATGGAAACCAAAACTGAAACCCCAGACAGCCTCACCTATTGAGGAAAGAAAGAAGGTAGCGGGAACTATTTGAATACATAACTATCGAAACAGGGCAACTGCAAAAAAATAAAGTGTACTCTATTTTGTTATTCTATGGATACACGTTTTCTTGTCCTACGGTACAGTACTCTTCATTCGTATCTTTATGGTCGTTATTCTATTCTAAGTACCAGGTACATACTTTAGTAAATGTATAGTTAGCTGAAGGGCGAACCTACTGTCTCAGGGAAGTAATGGCCTGCTGCAGCTGATCGAGAAGAACATCAGTCTCGGTTTTGGTACCGATAGACGCTCGCAGGGCGCCAGCACAACCAGGCTCCTTACCTCGGAATCGCACAACAACGTCTCGAGTCTCAGCAAGCTGCTCGTAAACCTTGAAGGCCAGCTCAGTGTCAGGCTCGCCGGCCTTGTTGAGAACCTCAAACAGCAAGAAATTGGCGTCGAGACCTCCAATGAGTCGGCCAACTCCCTCGACTGACGGAAGAGCATCAACGATTCGTGCTCGCTGCTCCAGAATGTCCTTGGTGTAAGTCTTCATGAGTTTGACTCCCTCCTCTGAAAGAGCTCGAGCAGCAAACTCGGCAGCAGGAGTAGAGATGTTGTAAGGAGCCTTCATGTTGTTAAGCAGGGCAGCAATCTCAGCGGAGGAGAAGGTGAAGCCTGCTCGGACACCAGCAAGACCAAAGGACTTGGAGAGAGTCTGCATAACCACAAGGTTGGGGAACTCATTCACCAGAGTGGACATGGAGGCGCCCTCCTGGGTGAAATCGATGTAGGCTTCGTCGACAACAACAACACCGTTCCAGTCGGCATTGAGCACCTTTCGGACATCAGCCTCGTCAACAAGCTTGGCGGTAGGGTTACCGGGAGAACAGATGTAGAGCAGCTTGATGGTGGGATCAGCATTGAGAGCCTCGATGATAGCATCAGGTCGCAGGTTGAAGTCGGCAGACAGGGGGACCTTGGTGATTCCTACATCGTTGATCTGGGCAGAGACAGAGTACATGCCGTAGGTGGGAGGGCATGTAAGCAGCTTGTCCTTGCCAGGGACACAGAAGCATCTGATAAGAGCGTCAATGGCCTCGTCTGATCCAACACCCATGAAGATGTTCTCTGGGGTGATGGGCTTGGATACTTGTCGCTCTGCGTTTCTGAGATCGCACAGAAGCTGCTTGACAAAGTTCTGTCGAGGATCGGGGTATCGGTTCAGCGAGTACTCGGACTCCTCCTGGTTAGTCTTGATGGCAGGACCGTGAGGGTTCTCATTGGCGTCAAGAAGCACTCCGGAGTCGTAGTCGTCTCGGGCGCATCTGTAGGGCACCAAGGCTCTGATGTTGGGTCGTGCGAGGGTCTCGAGGTTGAATTTTGTGTTGGGCATGGCTGGGGGGTCGTTCAATCGGTGAGACTTGGAGGTTCACGCTGTACTTGGGGTTATATATCGGTGAGTCAGTATGCAGGTTGAAACTTTAGGTCTGAATTTAGATCCATCATTTTTCCAGAGTGAATGAGCCAATGCAATGTGTGTCAAAGACTTGCTGGTTCGACTTTCGACTGATGTGTATTATGGCAAGTCAAAGTAACAGAAATGGAGAATGGATAGCCAATACCAGGTACTACTTTGTCGGTGTGTGGAGTTTTAGTTTAAAGAAGAAAAAAAAATACAATTTGCCTTAAAAACACATTGTATCTTGCACACTTCATTTCTACAACACAACACAGCACTGTATGCAGCTTGTCCCAAAATAAGCACCCTAGCCCTACACACACATACCTAAACAAAAAATCGATATCGTGATAACATCAAATACGATGACAATTGCGACTCTCGAAGAGACGCATACAGACGTGAGTAGTCGTTTCTGACATTCTTTCGAGCCACACTAACGCAGAAATTTGGTTTTAAGGGTCTTCCCGGAGGAGAAATCCAGGTAGTGCCTGGATGGGGAGAGGAGGAGCTTGGACGGCAGCTGGTCCAGCTGTTTGATGTGGCCAACGTCAGTGGACTGTTTGTGGCCGGCGGCAACGACGAATCCTTTGTGATCGGAAAGTTGTCCGATCTCCACGAGATTGGTTTCAACACCGAGTTCAAGAAGAGTCTGGAGGACAAGGTGTCCAAGCACAGCCTCAACGGCAAGCCCTCTCATGTGGGTTTCAGCAGCGACGAGAAGAGTATCTACGCCGGAGTTGGTGGTGAGCTCACAATTTTTGCCACTGATAAGCCCGATACCCAGCTAAAGTCGATTGTGCTGGGCGAAGACATTGTACAGGTGCTGCCCAACCCGCGAGTCGCCTCTGACGCTGCTGTTGTGACCACCAAGGGCTCTCTGTTCTTTGTGGATTTGGTCAAGGGAACCTCTAAGCGCATTGAGGTCCCAGAGTCCGTCACACGGGCATCCTGGTCTCCCAAAGGCAAGCAGATTGTGGCTGGAACAAGTGGGAAATGCACAATCTACCAGCTGCGACCCGATGGAAGCACAGCTGCGGTAGTTGAGGCACCTACCAACGATGAAGATGAGGTTCTTGAGGGTACTGCTGAGGTGGCTGAACTTCTGTGGCTCGAAACTCATATGTTCTTCGTGTCATACTCAAAGGTTGACGATGAAGAAACTATGTCTTCATCCTACTTCATCTCCAGAAGCAAAGATGGACCCACTACCTACAAGAAATCGGAAGAGGACCTGTCACCTCCATATGGTGATGACTCTCGGGGACGATCGTGGTACTCTACTGTCCTGAGAGACTATGCTGGTCTCGATTACCTCATCTCAACCAACTTTGCTCCCGCTACTGAGATCACAATGCTCACCAAAGACGAGGTTCTGAAAGCCACAGACGATGCCATGACCGCTACGATGCCATACACAGATTTTGACACTTCGGCCATTGGTGTAGGTTTGGATGTGACTTCCAAGGAAGATGTAGACACTCCTATTCCTGGAGCATCGACAAGTGGTCCCCTTCCTCTATTGTGGTTCTTGAACAACGAAGGTAAGCTAGCAGGATGGTACGTGGTCAGTTTGGATGGTATTAAACAGAACACAGCTGGTATTGAACCCTTGCTAAACGCTATCACGGAAGCCACAAAGGAAGCTTCTACTGCTACTAGTTTGTTTGGTGACGCTGGAGGTTCATCCGGGCAGGTGGCAGCTTCTGCTTCTCCCTTTACTGCTGGCGCCTCTGCTTCTCCCTTTACTGCTGGCGCCTCTGCTTCTCCTTTTACTGCTGGTGCCTCTGCTTCCCCCTTCACTGCTGGAGGTTCGAAGCTCAGCTTTTCCAACTTCAAAAATCCTACTCTACCTGATGAAAAGCCCAAAACTGAGAACGCCCCTGCTTTTGGAAGCAACAAGTTTGGTGATATGAAGTCCTTTGGAAACACTTCTTTCGGCTCAACCTCTTTTGGCTCGTCGTCTTTCGGCAGCTCAGGCCCTCAAGGTTCGAGTGGAGCTTTCGGAGCCAAGGTTGCCTTTGGCAGTGGTTCCAATTCCAACAATCCATCTCCTGCCCCTGAACTCAAGTCTTCCCAGCCGACACCAATCCCTACTATCCGAAAGATTGATGATGACAGTGACGATGAGGGTCACTCCTTCAAGTTTGACGAGGGCATGGCTGATGACTTGGAGCCCACCACGGAAGGTGACCAGACTGATAGCCTCATGGCTGCTCTGGCGAAGCAGGACGATGCGCCTTCGGCTGTAAAGGAAGATGACTCTGCTCTGTTTGCCCCTTTGAAGACTAAGGGCATGGGGCTTACCAGCCGCCATGCTAAGGGCCAGCAAGAAAAGGGGGGCGACAATAATGAGAGCAGCAAGGAGGGCAAACAGGAGGAAAGCAAGCCTGCATTTGGCTTCACTCTCAATAAGAGCAGTGATTCCACTTTTGGCAACACCAAGTTCGGATCTCAAGCAACTGGTGGAAGCAGCTTCTCTTTTGGAAAGGGTGCAAAGACAGAGTCTTCCTCTCTTCCGAACCCCTTTGCAGGAAAGGGACTCTTCGGCAGCAGTGAGAAGAACACGGAGGAGGAGAAGCCCAAGTCCGACTCTGCTGAATTCAATGAGCCCAAGATTACTGAGCTCTCCAGTGGAGACGATAATGACGAGCCCAAGAAGCCTGAACTGGCTATTGAAGACAAGCCCAATGAGCTACAGGTCAAGAACCAGGCTCCGTCCATGGAGCGTGGCTCGTCAAAGGAGAAGACGCCCGTCAAGGAGCTTATAAAGAAGTTTGATTCGTCTTCTTCGCTGGATATTAATAAGGAGGACTTGCAGAAACTGAAGGCTGGCTCTGGACAGACTAATAGCACCCCTGAGGTGGCTGTTGAGGACGAAGATGACGAGCAGGAGGATGAGGCTCTTGAGAAGCTGGATGAGGCAAGTTTTGCCAAGCACACAACTTCCAGTAAGTCCGAAGAGGCCTCCACTAAGTTCGATGATGACGCTCAGGAAAGTCAGGCTCTTGCAGAGCTCGATAAGAGCAGCTTTGCCAAGGAATCTGCAAACACCCAGTCCAAGGAGCCTGTAGAGACTCCGGCAAACTTTGATGATGATGCTGAGGAGGATGAGGCAATCAAAAGACTCGATGAGGCCAGTTTTGCCTCTCAGGCCAAGATCAGTTCTGACTCCAGTTTCGCAAAATTCGACGAAGACTACAATAGTGACTTCGGCGATTATGACGAAGACTTCGAGGACGAGTTTGAGGGGGACAATGTTGATGAGGTAGACGAAGATGACGACGGCTTCGTCCACGTACACAATGATGAGGATCAGCCCGAGTCTGGCAACGACGAGTATGACAACGACGAGGAAGAGGAGCATGACGAGGACTTTGACGCCTCCCTTGTGGATCCCTCTCTTAAGCCACCTGCTCTCCCCGTGTCTCCTTCCAAAATCCCTTCCGGCTTTAAGCCAGCTAGCTCCCTTCCAACTGCTGTCGAGAGAGGTCCAATGGTTGCAGCAGAGACTCAGACAGAACCTGACACAGAATCTGAACCTGAACCTGAACCTGAACCTGAACCCGAACCTGAACCTGAACCCGAACCGTTTGAGATGCCTCTTCCTGTTCCTTCCATGAATGTTTTTGAAGATTCCAACGCGGAAACCCCCAAGACCTTAGATGCGGCGATGGAGCAGATCTACTTGGAGGTCGAATCTGAGTTCAAAACGCTCACAGAAAACTACAACCTTTTGGAGACGTACCTGAGAGATCAGGATGCTTTCCAGGAGGAGGAGTACGCACTCAGCATTACGGAGGTGGAAAAATGGAGACTTGGAGGCGCTTACCAGCTGGCTAACGAGATCTTTGAGGAGCTGGAGAAGGTGTCTCCTTATTCTGCCAAGTATGAGGGTGCCGATAACGACATCAAGAAGTGCAACAAGGGACTGGCTGTTCTTGAATACAAGATTGCCCGATACCAGAGTCTTCGACCCAAGGAGGATAAGGAGGAAGTACTCCGTCAGCGAGCGTTGTCTGCCCGAGAGCAGAAACTCAAGAACAGTCTCCGAGTAAAGACGGAGAAGATTCGAGGGGATTTGATTGATCTCGAGGCTACAGTTACTCAAATGAAGGCCCAGACTATCTTCCTTAATGGTGGCACATACTCAACCTCCACCACTCGAATCCAGGATACCATTGGTCGCATCACAGAGAATTTCCGAGAGCGACTAGCCAACCTGGATGCCATTGAGGCCACCGAGACTCTCGATAATCTCTCGCTTGGTTCTGGAGAAGGCACCAAGAGCATTGCTGCTGGCGACAGTTCTTTCGTTGGTCCGGACAAGCAATCTTCATTTGTTGTGCCTTGTGACGCACCTTTTGCCAGCAGTTTCCGACAGCTGATGGGAAGTAGACAGGTTATGTAACTTCGAAAGCATATAGTTAACTTGATGGTGGCTGACTAATTGAGTATGTACAAGTACTGTACTCTACTTGTACGAGTACGAAGTGGTCCCTTTTTTGGTGTTGTAGTGGGTGTACAATATCCTACGAGGTCTGCCATACACAATATTTCACGTCGGGAACTTGCTTGAAATATGCATCATGCAAGATTCATGGATAAGAGTGTGGGGCAGGAGATCTTGGTGTGGTATGGATATGGGATTTATGATAATGTCACTTGGTATAATAACCCATGCGTTTACCAGGTGAAGTGCAATTGCTTTAATCTCGTGATATGCTCCTTTTATTCGTAACCAGGTACGTTGTTCCTTGATGTAATGATGTACTTGTAATTATCCGCCATACTCTGCTTGAGTTATTTTTAGTCAGGTGTATTGGAATGACGTGCTGCATAGAATGTTTTGCGATCCACAGTTTGTGGTTTATGGTGTTCGTAATTATAGGTATCTGTTCTACTTTGTAAATCAGGTTGTTCACAACTCTCCTGTGCGACGTTAGTAGCAGACGAACAACCTCGGCAGTCATCAAAAATTGAGGTACGCCATTAGATCTGGTTGTGTCGCATCGCGTCTAAAAGTGAGACCCCGTTTCTAGCATGCTAGCGGCTATAGTTTCCGTTGAGTATCAGGAGCTACAAACACATTCTGAGAATAGCCCTCATCTGAAACATGAGGACGGCAGCCTGCACCCCGCAAGTGTTGGTGTCATCAGGGTCAGGGAGATTTGTGCGCGAGAGCATTGACGATCACTTCGGCGTTAGGCAACAGAAGGCTATTTCTTGGTTTGGGGAGAAGGCAGAAACGCAAGTGATTAGTAAATGGGATAACAAGGCCTGTTAGTCTACCGAGAGATGGTGGGGGAGGGGTTCATGTTGGGGGGCCGTGGATCCTAGATGAGTTGGTTGATGGGATTGGTGGGCATAAACTTGATACTTGGTCTCGTGCTTGGAGGTATGCAAATCGCTATTGTGTGTATATGAATGTTCGGTGCAGGTACAGGTGTGGGTAACATGTAGTACTCGCACGGTCTTGAGGGTGTAGAACCGAAAGATAGGGCTAGTCCATTTTGCGGTCAACGGCCTCGGGTGTATGGATCTATGATAAAGCGATCGCGACAGCCGGTCTTAGAATAGTCATCTGTAGTGATGCAAGTCCGCCTATTCAGTTTCACATGTTCTTTTGCATGGTCGTCTGCGTCTCTACTGTTGCTACAGTTTCTCCATTGCAACCAGTTTGGGGTTACCCCGCAAAATATTAGCATGATTACGAAAGAGATAAGTATCATATGGAACATGTGAAGGGTTGTATGCAGGTCCGGCGGAGAAGGAGGAATGACGTTTTCATTAAGCGAGTCAAGCGGGTAATGCGCGTTTTGTGGAAACTGGTGCATACGGCTCCGGTTGAGTAGAATAGCTGGTTTTTTCGTCTGCCCTGTTTCAATCACCGTGAATCGAACCCCATAGAACTTGCATGATCCGAGCCATCTACGGGGAAGGTCGCCCTGACTACAATTACCAAACTCACCCGAAATCATCGTGGTGAGACTTTTGAAAATATCCAGCCTCATACTTCATCGCTTAACCCCTTGTGGACACTCGAAAAGCATCCAACGGTAAATTATAACGCCGCCAACAACTTCTTGAATGACGGCTTTGGCCACCAATGTGTGGGGGCTGGCGGTAGGGGAAAGCTTATTTCAATCAATAAGCTCTTTGAATTTGGTTCTTTGGGGTGTATGGTAAAATTCACATGGGGAAGAACACGGTGGCAGTTTGAGGCGGAGCCCCTGAGTGTAGGTGCTGGGGCATGGATGAAGTGATTGAACGACGTAGAATTGATAAAGATGGGTAAAAAAGACCGCCGATTGGATGTACACAAAAAGCCGCAATAGCCCACTAAATTCCCCGGACTGTTCCAAACGATTCTGTGGGGATAAAATCTCAAACTGGGTTAGGCTTTGTCACGTTTCTTTGTGTCGTGTCGGTTCGTCCGGGGCAAGGTGCCCACGCTGGGCTGTCTCCCTACACCTCGGTAAAAACTATCACATGCTGCCCCTCTCGAGCAAGCATTAAATGCATATAGTCAATCTAACGACATATATATAGGTAGGGTGCATCCTCCGGTTTAGCTCCCCAGAATATCTATTCACATCACAAAAACAACAATGTCTCTCAAGGTCGACGGCTTCACTTCTTCTATCATCTTCGACGTCATCCGTGACGGTCTTAACGACCCCGCTCAGGCCAAGCAGAAGGCTGAGTCCATCAAGAAGGCCAACGCTGTTATTGTCTTCAACCTCAAGAACAAGGCTGGCAAGACCGAGTCTTGGTACCTTGACCTCAAGAACGACGGTGATGTCGGCAAGGGCAACAAGGCCCCCAAGGGTGAGGCTGACATCCAGCTCACTCTCTCCGACGAGCACTTCCAGCAGCTCGTTGAGGGTAAGGCTAACGCCCAGCGACTCTTCATGACCGGCAAGCTCAAGGTTAAGGGCAACGTCATGAAGGCTGCCGCCATTGAGGGTATCCTCAAGAACGCTCAGAACAACCTCTAAGCGCATCATTTATTGATTAAATTGATGATTTACTATATGATTTCGCAACCGTAGTGTGATTGTACGAGTACTTGTAGTGATCTGGTAAATACTTGCATCGACTTTGACGTCTCTCGCCAAGATATATAATAGCGGTGGTGCTCCATCCACCCCAGGTTCAACTGTGGTATCTTCGCATGGCCTCCAACTATGGGCACTGTTGCTACTTGGACTTGGTCTAGTTACCTCGGCATGCTTACGGATCTCCTGTCTTGTCTGGAACCCGCAAAGTCAATTGACGCCACTCTAATGTACCCCAACAGGGCACCACACCAACCTGTTAAGAGCCCTTTCGATGAACACAGGTCCGTGTCAGGTGGGAAAAAATACTAGACGGTTTGCTGGGGTCCCGCTTTTTCCTGATCCAATCAGATTGTCAAAAATCCATCCCTATATTCTATATCCCTGGATCAACTCTCCTGATGAAATATGCGCGCGCACCCCCACATGATGTAATTGACTTCAACAAGCTTCTTCGGGACGACCCTTCCGGGAAATTTAGCAGTGGTCGTGTGTACATTTTGGAAAGCCAGAAGACTCAATTGCTCTAACAATTGAATAGGTAGGAAAATTGTGAAATACACACTCCGAACACAGTCAACCACCTCACACATGTCGCATTTGCCCCATATTTACTCTTCTGTACATTACCTCTTGCATACACCTATGCTGCACTGAAAATGCACCCGGCTACCATCTCTGTGATTGGTTCAACGCCCCGTTTCTGGGGATTAAGGCGCAACTACATCAATTATGAAAACACGGCTGTAGAGGGACATGTCAGATAACATGATGTCATACTGCATGTTGAGCCTGTTGTATTATAGATATGGAACAGGTGTGGTGCTGGGGTCGTGTCTGTCACCAAGTATAGACGAGACATGCTTCTCCAAAACGGGAAGTACGATACCACCTTCAAGACAGAGACAACCAATTCTCCTCTTTCGTGGGCTTTAGTCATCCCTTGGAACTGACATTGACGAACTCATCATGGAGTTGGTTTGTGTCAATTTACTTAGTCATCATGTGTTGCCTGGTTCTTGAGGTGGTACACAGAAAGATGACAGTATTGGAGACACCATCTGTGCTATCTGTAACCCCAGCTATGCTACCTTGTTGAGCAAATCACTCAGGCCAGCGTGCACCTTGACATAGAATTCGTCGTCCTTGGTCATGCTCACCAGGTTCTTCGGTTTGGTAAAAGCCTCTCGTCTAAACGAATCGGCCCAGTCGCTCTCATTCTTATCCTTCATTTCCTGATGCTTCGCAACCTGTGCCTTGATCCATCCTCCCATGCTTTCAAATCTCTCCGTGATTGGAATCCAGTTATTCATGAGAACCTTCTCCTCACCGAGACAGAGAAAGCCATACTTGCGAATACCACCTCGTGACTCGTTGTCGTTCACCTTGAACACATAGCCAACTGTGGCTCCAGACGAGTCACCAAACATGAGAGGGGTGTCAGAAAAGGTGGTCTCGCTACTGAGCAGTTTGAGACACGCCTTACGAACCTTGGCGTAATCATCTTCCCCTACAGCACACTGAGAAGACACATATGTGTGTTGTCCAATCTTGGATCGAAGAGTTGTGACATCGTTTGGAAGGATCAGTTGGCAATTAGGGCATGTCGAACATTCATTAGGTGTGGTCTCCTCGGTCTTCTGACAACACAGTATCGAGGTGGGGCCATGCAAATCGCAGAAATGGGCAAAACAGAACTGGTTAGTGGTTGTTGTCTTCGTTGCTACCGCTCAGAGGTGTTGTCTTCTCGTCATACTCACTAAGAGTGCCATCTTTCGGTGCAAAAAAGTGATTGTAGGTGCGTCAATGAGAACTGATGTTCTGCACGCTTGCCCCAGATTAAGAACTTTATCAGACACCAAAAAATTGCAAACAAAAATATAGTTAAAAAAACTAGCGATGCCCGGTTTCGATCCGGGGACATCAGGGTTATGAGCCCTGCGCGCTTCCGCTGCGCCACATCGCTCGGGAATTTTAGTAGAAAAAAAATTGGAAGTACTCACTCTATATATTGAATCACGTGACCGCGATTTTTGACCTCTAGTTTCTCTGCCTGAACTAAACAACAGAGGTTAGGAGAGAAAATGAGGGAGGTAAATCGATCATTCTCTATCGTATGAAACTCTTTTTATAGCTATTATCGGTGTTTTCAGTAGTGTTCTGAGAATTGTTGTGATATCTAAACTGAACACATATGCAGATATTAAGAGGTGTGATATTTACTTCGTCACCACAACGACGTGCAATGGTGGCTGGGCACTGAAAGGTCACTCTCGATACCACATGAACCTGCTTTCCGTTTCAGAACATACTGGTACTTTAATCCACCTTATTTTGCAGTACTTATTCCTGTTTTGAGAGTATGATGGTATTTCTGTATATATTCAAGACGAGAGTCTAAAGTGAAAGAATAGTCATGGTTTCGTCCCAAGAAGAAGTGAGTACTCCAACTCCGTCTGGAGACACCTTGACTTTAGTAATTGGCCCAACGTGCTTTGTGATGGGGCCGAGATATGTGCACTTGATGGTATCCCAAGCAACCACTTCCCCTGTTTCATGGCCACAGAACATGATTCGTCCTGATGGCGTTAGAGACACCGAGTTAACGGAGGACATGATATCAGGGGCACTGTAGATGTTCATTTGGCAATCAGTTCTCAAGTCAAAGAGCCTTGCAGTTGAGTCGTCACTTCCTGAGAGAACCGCATTTCCATCAGGAAAGAAGGCCACTGAGGTGACGTCCTTGCTGTGTCCCTGGAAGGTCTGAACGCACTTTGCAGTCCTCAGATCCCAGATCTTGACTGTTTTGTCTTGAGAAGCTGTTGCGACAAGTTGAACTTTGGAAGGGTGCTTGGAAACAGAAACCACGTCTCCTAGATGGTCATATAGGGTCGATACTCGCCTGCCTGTGTTGACGTCCCAAATGCAGCATGTCATGTCTCCTGAAGCTGAAACGATTTGTTGGTCAGACAGGAAACACAGGTCTGCCACGTATGCGGAGTGACCTTTGAGCACGGCCATTGGATCGCTTTTTGTGAGTCCTTTCATCCTTGTAGGAGAGCTGGCACCATAAGGAACGGAGGGGTCTGATTCGTCAGCCGAGTATGTCATGGAGTGGATAGAGACCTTGTTATCCAGACCACCGGTCGCCAGGTAACCACACGAGGGAGGCAATGCACACGAGAGCACGTAACTACTCGGAAGAAGAAAGACTCTGGACTTTAGAGAAGAGTAGGCGTCCCACATGAGAGCCAGGCCATCCATAGCTACACTGATGACGTACTGTGAGTTAGAGGCCCAGTCACAGCTGTTTATCTTGCCTCGATGACCTTTGAGTTTGTGACGCATTTTCAGGGGAGTAGAACTAATAGGTCTGAGGTCAGTGGCGAGACTTGGTAGGGTGGCATTCATAAACTGGCTTCTCTGATCAACAATGCTCTCTCTCATGACCGTACATTTGTCTTTAAGCAGCCCTAGGCGCTCGTTTAGGTCTTCAACTGTGGGGGATGGTGGGGTGTCTGGGCGAACGATATCGGTCATTTTCTGTGCGGGGAGGAGTTCAAGTTGGTATTCATTTTGGGGGAGGTATTCCACTAAGCAAATACTCATTCATTTCAGCCACACCGATTCCCCGTTATAGCAGAGTGCATGTTTCCTGCATGAGCTCTGCGGAGTAGATGTGGAGTAACGAATTTAGCAAGGGCGACACAAGGAGATTCCATAAATGGACTCAACTCCCAGAATATTAAATATAAAAAAAGGAAGAAAGACAACTTCAGCGGGCATTACTCATCTAATACCGCCCCCTTTGCAAATACTAGTTTTGTTCTGCTGATCGTAGCGGCTCAGGACAAGTGTTAGTTGTCCTCAAAGCGGCACTCTTCTTACAGTCTCTCGGGTGTTGCCTTATTATTGGGCTCTCCCCACCATTGGACTGACTATGCCAAAAGACTGATAGGGAGATTATAACCGAATGAGGAGAAAGGAGACACATGGTTTGAACACGGGATGTTGGTGAAGCTGCTCTCCATCAAGCGTTTTAACAGCAACGATGGAAGGGACTCTGATATGGAGGAGACTGGTACCCGTTTTCGAGCCTCACCCTAGCTATAGACTCGCTGTTGTAAGGTATCGCGAGGTAGACGAAGAGCATGTATACATGTGCTTGAAAGTAATAGTGAATCTAAAAGAGCCCGACTTACTGTAATAGGAGTCGTGAAAATGACAAGATAACCCATGTCGGATACCGAGACTGAGACTCAAGCTCAACCCTGAAATAATAACAGCTTCTCTTAAGCACTTATAGATCCAGAGCCCCTCCCTCCATAGCCTACGCTGTCGGGGGTGGAGAAAGGGATTAGGTGAAGTAAATTCGGACCATAACCGGCCCGACTGGAACTTTTGGCAACTGCAATTCGAGTTATTCAGTGCATCCTGCTCAATCTGAACAGCTATAGTCCAAACAACTCTACAGTCCTGCCAACTCTATCCGCTAATGTAACACTGGAAACTGCACATTGGAAAAAGGAATTCTTTTCATTCTCCAGCCGCGAGCTCAGAATAGCTGTCACTGGAGCTACTCTCAAATGCTGAGACCTAGCAAAATCAGATCAGCCAGGTTCAATATTGGCACAAGCCACAATATGGTCCATCCGCATATGCTGTGAATTTGTGAGGCCAATATTCGGCAGCCAAAATAGAAGACAACTGTCTCCAATCTTGAAGTCCCTGGAAGTAAAGAGGCTTGGACTTTTGCACCTTAACCTACTCTACCAGTTCCGTATCAATATTCTGCCACAGGCGGTGACCATATACAGTATGTATTAAACAATTACTGGCTGCATCGAATGATTTGTCGATATGTCGAGAAGGACAGAGGGGTCCCAAACTACCACAACAATTACCCTCCAACATTGGTTTCTGTTTCCTGTGGTATCCAATGGAAACGAAAAAAACAACCCTATCGCTACTTCCCTACCGTATTTCATCCCTCCCGTTGCCTATCAATTTCGGCGATCGCTTCTTTGTTCTGTGAAATATCCAGGGTCTATGCTAAATAAAAAATTCATGGCCTATATAGAGTGCGTGGGTGAGACAGCTCCAGGAATCTGCTGTTGCTCTTCATCTTGAGCACCACCACTGAGCACCACATGCGGCAAGATTTTATCCAAATGACACCAAGTATTGAGAGGCATTCGGTACATGGCTAGCTTCTCCGTCAGCTCCCGCAGGTACTGATACGTCCAGTCACGCTTTTGGCCATTCAAAACTCCGAGCACGTGAAACGAGTTGGACGAGTCTCCCAATGTCACTTTGGAGTAGCTCCTGTTGTTAGTGTCAACAAACATTTGGCCTGTGATGACAGGAGAGCGGGTATCGAGTGAGGGCATGAGCGAGAAGTCGCGCCGGTACGACAGATCCAGCTTGGTTTTTCCAATTGGCACAAACTGAGAAGATGCATTCATGGCCCATTCCACCAGCTGGTTTCGATACAGCAGAAAAAAACGGTTCTCTACAATAAAAGGATGGTGCTGGTGCTGTGGATGGGTAGGTCCATGGGGGGATATTGTTGAACAGAGACGGAAAGTCTTGCTTTTGGCCCAATCGACCCAGAAGAAGTCATTGCGCTTCAACACGGGGTCCTCAAGGGAGTTTGAGATGCAAATAAAGGTGTCATGACCGTACACAAAGACCCGGGCGGACTCTGAGCACGGCATATGTATGCGAATGGACTCTGACTTGGTACTATTGCGGCGTCCTGGAGCAATGCACTTTTGTCGTATGAGCTCAAACTCCTCGTGCAACCCAATGGAGCCGGTGCTGGAGTCAGAAGTGGAGCCTGCACTATTGCTGTCGGAGTTGCCCAACCTATGCCATTCCATGTCGGCAGACATGCCTGGAGCCAGTCTGGAGGAGCGTAACCGAAGCAGGGCCGTGAGAT
Source organism: Yarrowia sp. E02 (assembly GCA_017639365.1). Classification (NCBI taxonomy): domain Eukaryota; kingdom Fungi; phylum Ascomycota; class Dipodascomycetes; order Dipodascales; genus Yarrowia; species Yarrowia sp. E02. Next base: position 1,994,143 of record JAAQQX010000006.1, on the reverse strand, counting down.
AGCCATCATACATGGCCTTGGACACGTGGAAGCGGCGAATTACTCGGTCGTCCTCCTGTATATTTCTAACTATTCTCCAGAACCACGTTTTGCGGGCATAATTGAGCTCTTGAACACCGTCTACCGGAGGGGTGTAAATGTTTGACGCATAGTCCCCATAGGTCTGTGGATAGATTGGAAAATTGTGAGTGAATACAATCTGGCGGCGGAAACACAGCTTCGTTTCATACTCGTCAGATATTGCTCGGGATATCGACAGAGTTCCGTCCGGGAACATGTCTGCATATAGAGTTGCTTCAGGCGAGAGGTTGTGGTTGATGGTTCGGATAGGCTCGGGCTCTTCGGTGTACTCTATTAACGGTAGAGAGGCCAGCCCGTCTGTGGGTGAGGACAAATCCAGGCCAACATGGTAGGATCTGTGGTTGTGCTCAGTATGGTGATGGTGTTGTGCATGGCCATGCATGGTGTCTCTCCGTCGCAATTCAGCCATGGCGAGTGAGAGCCATCCGGCGGCACTGGAAGGGTCAGCTGGATGCATCCATGGTGCACACAGAGCCCTAGCGGCGGCGAGAGCGTGGGAGCTGTTGTCGACTGCTTCTCTCAGACTGCAGCACGAGTTGCGGAGGTTGTGGAGATCTTCAACGGAAGTAAAGGCGAGGATAACGGCTACGGTTTCTGGAGGCAGGCTGAGCAGGGACATGCCCAGATATCTGAGGGTGCGAGGGGTCGTCGGGGGCGCAGCTTCGTCGAGATGCTGGATAAAGGGGGTGGATATGTGGTGGTGGAGCTAGTAGTATGACGTTTTGTGAGCTGCACTGCACGGTATAGTCTAGACACTTTAACATCGGTAGAAACTTTGAATTGTTTAACGATAGTTTGGGCTATGGGGATTTGAGATTGTCTGCAAGTGGGTTTGGCGGTCTCCAACAGTTGTGAAGTTTATGTTTTCCGTCGGGGGCTTTTGACTATGTTCCCCTGCCTCCACCGTGCCTGTTTTGCTTGTCTGCCTCTCCACATCTCATCAGGCTAGTGTCTAGACTCCGTGCTAGCCATTGTTGAACCGCACCCAGCGTTACAATCAGCATGCGGCTCCACCCGTATTTTCCGTCTTAGTCCTTCAGTTATAGCGGCGACTGACGACCAAACCAGTCAGGGTGGGCACACGAGCTGATCCAATAGTCCGTCTGGCCGTTCCGCTATATACACCACTGGCACCAGATCTCGAATTGGGGCTACAGTGCAGACTGCATCTGGACACTGTGTGGTCATTTTTGTCACTCTGTTGTTCCCCTTGAGGCTAACAACAGCGGCTACAGTAATTAAATTAATAGGGGGCCGTATTATTGATAAAACCAAGCAACCGTTCACGTGATGCAGAGGTGAAAAATAGTGTACCCCCATCAAGGGTGCTGTTACTGCTTCTGGGAACTGCTCGTATCCCCAACGGCTGGAACCTCACGAACCACATGTCCACTTGTTTACACTGCGGGATAAACACGTGCATACAAGTCAACAGACCGTTATATTTGATGATATAATCAGGAGTAGGACCAATAAGATATAGGAGCAAGTGCTAGTAAAAAATCGGCAACAATAGCCACAAGCAGTAATATGCCACACTGACATCATGTGGCAGGTTTTTGTTGTGTCATTATTTTGTCGTTTCATGTTGCCGCGATCTCGTTCCCATCGTTCATGTCGTATTGTACGTCCGTAACGCAGCAGAAACTCAGCCCAAACTCTGGGCCGTCGCTTATCTCGTTCTAGGTGGTAGTAGAGTTAACCTCCGGTGCATGACAGAAGCACGCCTGGCGCACAGGGAGATGTAATTAAAACTCATCTGATCAAAACAAGGGTTTATATCGTGACCAGTCTCACCAGCCCCAGTATTTCACTCGCTCAAACCCACATTCGCTTCAACTTTTACACATTCGTTTCTTCCGCCCATCAAGCCATGCAAATCTCCCTCACACAACAAGGACTGGTTATACAGTCTCAAAACAGCTCCCGATGGATGCTTGATTTCGCATCTAAATCTCTCAACCAGATTCATGACGAATCTGACTCACCTAATGATTCAGATGCCGCCTCTATCGACTCAGACAAACCATCTCTTGAGTGTCTAGGCATCTTTGGCATTTTTCCGATCGATGTCCATTCTCTGGCAGTCATCACTAAACATGAACAAGTGGCTACGCTGCAGAATGGGCCCATCTACAAGATCACTGGAGCTCTTCTCATTCCTCTATCATACCAGCGAGCCCGAGCTGTTTTCGAGGCCTCACAAATCAATCAAACCACATCTGAGGCTAGACGATCCACTGACTCAAATGAATCTAGAGGTTCGTCAGTAACCGATTCGGAGCCGTCAGAGAACGTCTCAGACACCTCTTCCCCTCAGTCACCTTCGACTCTCAAGTTTGTGAGAGAGTGCCAAAAGTTTCTGTCTTCAGGGGGCCTTTTCTACTCTCCTGACCTCAGCTTGCACCAGTCTCTTAAACAGGGTCTTTTGACAAAGGAGTCGAAATGCTCTTCGTACTACCTGAACTACAATCGAAACCGACTGTTTAAAGACACGGAATTCGAGCTGACAATCATTCAGGGTCATGTCGGCCAGGTTAAGTCCGAATCCAGCAATATCTCCGTGGTTCTAATTTCTCGGAGATCTCGACACCGGATTGGAGCTCGATATCTCCGGAGAGGTATTGATGATGATGCGAACTGCGCCAATTGGGTCGAAACCGAGCAGCTTCTGGTCACTCCAAAGTACATTCTTTCGTACACCATTGTGCGAGGTTCTCTGCCAGTATTCTTCCAGCAGAGTCCATACAAGCTGAAACCCACTCCTCGAGTTCTCAGAGGAGCTGAGGCTACTCGCAAGGTGTTCAATACGCATTTCGACCGTATTGAGAACCATTATGGCTCGATTAAGGCCATCAATCTTGTGGAAGCTTCCCCGGGCTCCAACGAGTTCCAGGTGGGAAACTTGTACAAGAAGCTGTGTGAGCAGAACAACAAGGAGCTCGAGTGGTTTGATTTCCACCACGCCTGCAAGGGAATGAAATTTGAGCGAGTCTCGGAGCTCTTTAACAGTGAAGTGGTCCAGGCTGGAGTCGACAACTTTCTGTGGGACGGTCTGAACCTGGAAACGAACAGCCTCACTTCTGTTGTTCAGTCTGGTGTTTTCAGAGTCAACTGCATCGACTGTCTTGATCGAACCAACGTTGTTCAGACTGAGATTGCTAAGAGAGTGCTCGAGCAGCAGCTGGAGGAGCTCAATCTTGAAGATGACAATGACATTGTGTCGTCAGCTTACTACCATATGTGGGCTGATAATGGTGATGCCATTTCGCGCCAGTACTCCAACACCAACGCTCTCAAGGGCGAGTTCACTCGTAACCGAAAACGGGACTTCAAGGGTGTGGTAACTGACGTGGGTCTAACTCTCACTCGCTTTTACTCTGGAATGGTATCTGATTTCTTCCGTCAGGCGCTCTTCGACTTCCTGGTTGGCAATGTTGACGAGAGAGTCTTCAACGAGTTTGAAGAGACTTGTGCCAGCTCGGATCCTCGGATGTACTCGCAATCAGCCATTGAGGTGGCTTCAGAGATCTGTCAGGACGACGTGATCTCCGGCTGGTGGCTAGAGTCTCTCCAGAACAGCTCAGAAAAGTACATTGTGCTGCTCACAGACACCTCCATCTACGTGTGCCAGTTTGACTTCATGACTGAACGGGTGAGCGACTTTGAGAAGGTGGATGTCAACACCATTTCTAGCGTTCAGTTTCTGGGCAGCTCGGGCTCGCAGGTGGTCATTTCCACTTCTGAGAAGCACTTCCGGCTGAAGTCCCCAACGTACAATGAACAAATGGGAGACAAGCTGCGACAATACTGTGCTGACCGTGACATTGAGGTTTATGATGGCGATGAGGAGTCTGATACTTTCGTTTCGAGAATGGAGCGACGCCTCAAGCGACTCATCTGGGCGTAGTGTATTTATTAATGAATTATGACAGTAATAATAATGGATTAATGTGAACAACCTGTTTTAAAGTAATGTTCAAGTAACCACAAATATTTACAAGAGGTTATCTAAGTATCTAATACCTAGCACAAAGGCCGATATACATGGAACACTTGTAACCTAGAGCGCCGAGATAAGTCTGTATTTAATACTTGGTTAAGGAAAAGTCTTTTTAGGGAAACCGACCGATACAGAGCCCAGTACAAAATCCACATAAAATGGCAGTGTCAAAACCGTGATAACATTTACTTACACCGTGCTACGATAAACGCGAGAGGGTAACCCCCATTTTCAGTCCGGGTAAAAACCATCAAACATCTGTCATGCATAGATAGCAAAAAAATTCTGAATAGAGTTTGGCTAGAAATGTATATAAACACCCATTCACCCACACCCAGTTTTCTTCTGTAAGTGACGTATTCCATAGGATCATTTCTATAGGACATGTCTCTCATGACTTCTTAAAAGAAGCCACTCATTCAAACTTGGTTGATGAGATAGAACCTGCAAACCCCAGAGTGAGAACACATTTGTTTGATTGTTTGTCCTTGTGACTCAGTCATCTTATTATTCCCGGCGCGCAAGCGTTCAAGGAGCGATGATCTTGTCCCTTTGTTTGAGCCTCTCCGGAGGAGTGACTTAGGGTGGGTTTGTATGGCAGTCTGACAAGTCTTTGAGAGATCTTTTTTATTGTTTCTGTGAGCACTTCCTTGGAGGTCCATGGTTACGTCACCCTTAGATAGAAAGATATTTGTTGAAACAACACACTGAATTGTACTCGTACTTGTAGCGAAGTACTGTGATATACTCGAATATACTGGTCCAAACACAGCAACCTGTTGATATACCCGACATAACAGATAGTTCACCTACGTACAAGCACAGCGGCACCTGCACTGGTCATTCAAACTACACTACATACTTGCAAAACTCCCTTTATCAAAATACAATCAGTTAATTAAATAAATGCTGCACTCCCCTTCCGAAGCACCGTTAGTAACTGGGAGAGCCCCCAGTAAGCTGTTTTAATGAGTCTTACAAGGTGGGCTTCTTCCAGTAGTACTGCTTGTGCACCTTTCGGCATGATCGCACTCCTGCGCCGCCCTTAGTCTCGTTGACCATCTTGACCCGGTCCTGGTCCGAATCCCGCTCCGGTACGTAGTAGTACTCCTCCTCCAGCGGCTTGCCTGATGCATCCTTACCCTCTCGGTGAATGATGCCGACACAGTCAATGTCTCGCAGGATCTGCTGCAGCTGCGACTTGGGCACAATGGAGATCTTGGGCGACACGGCCATCACAGTCTGCAGAGGTGTGCATGACAGACGTGAGAAGGCCAGGTGGTTGCACACCAGGTTTCGGATCGCCTTGAGGTCAATCTTGGAAGGAGACAGGGGAATCTCCGGAGAGGGCGACTTCTTTCGCTTGGGTGTGGAAGTCGCAGTCTTGGGGGTACCAGAGGCGATCGGCGTAGAAGCAGCCTTAGGGGTGGCCTTGGGAGTAGCCTTCGCGGTTTGGGCCACGGGGGTAGTTTCTCGTGTGGAAATAGTAGACTTGACGACCTTCTCGATGGGCTGGACAGTCTTGACAGGCTCAGGAACCTCAGCAGGCTTTTCGGCAGGCTTCTGAATGGGCTCAGCGGCCTTCTCAACAGGCTTGACTTCGGTCTTCTTGACCTCAGGCTTGACTTCAGTCTCCTTGACGGTCTCCTTGACATCAGCCTTGATGGTGGTCTTCTGGACCGGCTTGTCAGCAGCAGGCTTAGCGACAACCTTGTCAGCCTCCTTCTGCAGCATCTTGGGCTTCTCAAGTCGTCCAGCAGGCCGGGTGACCTGTCTAACCACGCTCTGTCGAGCAACAGGCTTCATCACCTTGACGGTCTTAAGCACGGGTTTGTGAGAGGCCTTTGCAGAACGCTTGGCAGAGGAGGGGGTAGCAGTGACAGTAGCAGGGGTAGAGATGGTGGAAGGGGTAGAGGCAGTTGGCGTATGAGTCTTGTTCTCCTTGTCAGCGGAAGGTGTGTTGGGGACAGTAGCCTTGACAGGCTTGGGAGTCTCCTCAACCACCTTCTGCTTCTTGACGACATGGACGTCAGCGACAGTAGCCATCTTGTTCAGTCGGCTTTCAGAGACCTTCTGGATGGGCACCAGCTCCTCATCGTCGGTCTCGTCAGTGGTCATCTCAGCGTCCTCGTCGGCAATCTCCTCGCCTTCATCAGACAGACGAATCATGAACCGCTCTCCTCGAACATCAACGAGAATCTCAGAAGCGTCAACTTCCATTCGGTCGTTCTTGAACAGGAAGGTGCCGAAAGAGCCGGAAGAGGAAGGCGCGTTTTCCTGGCCCTCCTTGAGCTCTGTGGAGGGCTCAAAGATGTCGCCGTACTTGACCTTGGCCTCCTCGAGAAGAGTGACATTTTCAGCGGTTCGGAAAACACGTCCTCTGTTCATGACTCGACAGCCGTTCCAGCCGGAGCACGAGATGGCAATGACGTGACGCTCGAGGTCGTACCACGTGGTCACGTGTCGTCTGGAGATTTGTCGGTTGCTCTTGCTGAGCACCACCTGGGACTGCAGGGAAGAACGTCCGATGGCAACAGGAGGGTAGTACTCGCCCATGATGGCGAGCAGCTCCTGGGTGGAGGGCTTAGACATGAGGTCTTTGTTTTGGTTGACACGCTTGTCCATGATGAGCGAGTTGATTCGGTTGGGGGAGGGACGCGTGAGGTTGACAATGGGCAGAGACGTGAGGGCTGTTCGGGGTTCTCGGGAGAGCATGGACTGGAGTTGCAGCTTGTCAGAAGCCTCGTTGTCGTCTGCACTGTGAGACACGTCAGAGGTGATGGAAGTCATAGTGACATCTCCAACCTCGTCTTCAGAGTCATGAGAGTAGTGTCGAGCACAAGGAGACGAAGGAGGGGGACTGTGAGCAACAGGACTGCTTCGGTCTCCACGTGTGTCACTTCTGATGGCGTCCTTGCCGAAAGCTGCCATGTGGCTTCGCTTCACGGGCGAGGAGGACATGATTCCAGGCATGAGAACATCGTCACTTTCGTCACGGTACACGTGAGTGATACCAGTAGTTTCACCAGCCACAAACTTGCCCATGGCCGGGAAGGCAGGAAGCAGCTTCTTGGGGGGACTAGAGGGAATGGCCGTGTCCATGTTTGCGTGTTTTAAGAAAGGACAGGTAGTGTTGGTGGAAGAAGATGGGAGTCTGGCACGCGTTAGAGTAAAGAGTGTGGGTTTGGGTACATGCGGTGTAGTTGCGTATGTATGGGACGTGACTGCCAATGCACGCGTGTGACTATATATGAAGGTTAGACATAAGTATATGTGGGTAGGAATTACGACCTGACAGAAGAACACAATTGCAAATCTGATGGAGATGACTGTTGTTATTTTGGAATGTTTACTAAGCCACTAGTTTCCAAAATCAAAATCCACCAACTATCCGCCCAGCACCACTAGTCTCTCTCTAGCTCTTAGTTCCGCTACGTGAAGCGTGTAACTTACGCGTCAGCTCAGCATTGGTGTATAACTCAGCAAGATATAAAGATATGGGCTTCTAGAATGAATTTATTTGCTTTAGGTCCCATTTTGCGCCAAAGAAAAATTACATAACTTCTCTTTCATCTCTCTTTGCGTGTTGAATATTACTTTTGGCGCTCCTAATCTCCTCTTTCGCGTTACCTCCACAACATATTACTTACCCGCGTGCATAAATGGGATCGCGGTTCAGGGTAAATTAAGCTTTTTCTGTGATTGTCCCAACTTGGGAATCCAGGGTTGGGGCTCATCGGAATGACGTTTGAAAATAAGCTTTCCCAAAAGTTGAGAGGTCACATGACATTCCTTCCCGATTGGTAAAAAACAGTCCCCCGGCTCTGCTCCCAAGCTCTTTGAAAATTGATTCCTACAACTTTTTCCCACATACACGACGACACTAAGCCAAAATGACCAGTGAGTGCTGACGGAATAATGAGACATGGCAAGCGATAAATGGAGGACATGGCGGATTCACGACGACAAAAATTCGACAGGCGACATTGGACATACGACGAGGTACAGGGCCGATGATGTGGCCACCATGGAGGAGATGAGAGGTGTAGTGATGGAATGATAGACGATATTGTGGTTGTGGCGAGGAGAAATGGCGACTTGACAGAACGGTGTAAATGCTTTGATTGTTCGTTTGAACGGTCTCAGAGCGTTTCGTATGTCGTAAGTCATCCTTCAATCCATGTCACACGACCACACTTGTCATTTGCCATTTGCCACTTGCTATTAAAAGCGACTCTATCTCACCATGTGTTTGTGTCCAGAGGATTCCAGCGTCGAGTTTTGTCATTTGTCGTGACGCCTTGTGCTTTTGCCACCTTGCCGTATGACTTTTTTATCATCCAATACTAACCATCAGAGGGTACCACTTCGTTCGGTAAGAAGCACACCAAGTCGCACACTCTCTGCACTCGATGCGGTAAGCGATCTTTCCATTGCCAGAAGAAGACTTGCGCCTCTTGCGGATACCCCTCCGCCAAGATCCGATCCTACAACTGGGGTCAGAAGGCCAAGCGACGACACACCACCGGTACCGGTCGAATGCGATCTCTCAAGCTCGTTGACCGAAAGTTCCGAAACGGTTTCGGCAACAAGGCTTCCGAGTAAGTTGACCATCTAGGTTGATAAAAAATTAATGTATTGTACATGTGGATAGATTCACAATTCCGTGCGTGTAGCACCAGGGGTTGTATACTGAGTAGGCGAGTGCTGTATTTTTCTGTGTTAAGGCTGTGGAGGGAGATCTGTCTTACTGTAGTTGTATAGGATGGAAAATCTTCGCAGTTGCATGAAGGCATGATTACTAATGTTTGTCGGATAGGCAAGGATATGATTACCAGTACGAAGTGGAATAGACTGAACAATTGAGATTGTTGGAGAGACAATGCTGAATGCCATTTTTGGCCTGTTACTAAATGGCATTCCATCCCTCATTTTGATCGATTGGATCCAGAGAAGGTTCTTGTTATGACTCCACTAAATCTAAGTAAGAGAGCAACTTCCGCAAGGATCAACTTCTTCGAGGATTAAGAGTGGCTTATGGTCTTTTGATCTGGTTATGGATGGTTTTTATTCTGTTTGAAATATTGTACTCCCCTCTTGCCACTATGTAATACTGTATCACCGTCTTGGGAAATATTTTGGCTAGAGAATTATGACATCATTTTGGAAAATCTTATCGAATACGAGCTAATGGGATAATACTGTAGTATCGTACACATACGGATACATTCATGATGAAAAGAGATATTGGGAATTGTATTACTTAACTGTCGTTCATATACTATCCATCGCGTAACCTGACCATCATTTGAACCAGGTGTTCTTGAGAGCCATTTTCTGACATCTTTTTTTTACAAATAACTGACATCTTTAAATATTTTAACTAATACTCAACTACAGTATGTACATTCTCGTACTGTAGTCACGAAAAAACAATTCCACGATAATGGCACGATCCATCTGGTTTCTTGTCATCATCTTCTGTTTTCCAGAATTTCACTTCTCGTAGAACTTGTCGATAAAAGTACCGGCCGGCAAATTGGGGCATGAGATTGGTGGCAGTCTCCTCAGCAGTCTCATCCGGGTATTTGGCGACGTGTTCGCCAACGATTTCGGCCTCGAAAGCGGTCAGTACAGGCATAGTTGATATGTTTAGTAAAGATGAAGATCTATAGGGCCAATTCAGACCTATTTATATACACCAACAGCCTCAAAGATTCCAGGTCTCGTAACCTCAGTCGGTGATATTATCTCCACAGGTGACCAACTGGTGAGGCTGAAGAAGTTCTCAGCTGAGATCATACCAGTGCAGGTATCACCCCAAAAATTATCAAGTACATACATACTGTTGTACATTCTGTTCTCCTCTATTTTCGCCCTGTACTGTATGAGCTTACCAGTACATCCGAGTAGGGTAGGACACAGTAATCCTGTGATAGTTAGAGTAGAGGCATTGCACTAGATATTATGCCATTCTTTATGTGTTTAAAACTGCACTTTATTATATCAAAAAAGCTGCAGTGCCTTTGTTCAAGCAGCCTCTACCGTGCCCTAACACCTGGTTCGATTATTTTGACCATGGTTACCTGGGAAAGGTACGCTTCATAACATGCTACAGTTCTATTGTTAAAATGCATCCTAAATATCTATAAATTAGCAGCCATCATTCCATCAGGCCATGGCGGCCACAGTGTGGAGTTCAGGAATACCAATGTCCTGGAGACGGCTGAGACACGACAGAAACAGTCGTCTGGTGAGCTTGGGAATACCATCATCCTTCAACAATGACAAGACCCGAATGCAGTCTTTGCTGAGCTGGGGATCGCTGTAGTTATCCAGACTTCTCGTCAACGTCTCCACAACTTCGGAAAACATCCACATTTCAGCGTAGGCAGGGTCTGAGATGGTAGACAGCGCGAAATCAGTCTTCCACAATAAATAAAACAGCCTCATCACCTTTCTAGAGGCCAGAATCTGGAACTTGCGAGGAGGAGCCACCAGTTCTCCTTCCAGCTCGTTGAGAATCTTGGACCAGGGAATGAGAGGTTCTGAGGGCGATCTCATTTCGTCATAGTATCCCTTGACGTTGAGATCGAACCCAACACAGTAAAACCGGTCCTTTGGAGACGTCAGTTTGGAGTTGAAAGGAGCAATTTTATGCTTGGTCTCCAGGGACTCGGTCACTTCGGGATCGGGATTGAACTCGGTCACAATGGTGCAAAGAATGTCCATGGAGTCGCATCTCAGGGTGGCAATTGACAGGTTGTTCAGAAAAACACACATCTTGACCAAGCTGGTGACATCCTTTTCTCTCGGAGTGCCTCGAGTCCATTCATTGTACTGCAGATTAACGTAGTTTCTCAGAAACCGAACAACATGACATGCAGTGGCATACATGTTATAGCAGATGTCAGCCTGAAAGTTGCTTGAGGTTCTGAAGGACTTCTCTGCAATACAGCTGTCGAAAGTCATCCAGTCAGGCTTGATGCCTCTTTTTCGAGCTGCGGCTCTTCTTGCCCTTGAAGACTTTTTACGGGACTTCTCTTCAGTGACCTCAGGAATGATATTCTGATCCACCTGCCAAAGAGGCCGGGTATCCTCCAGTAAACGACACTTGATTACCCACTCACAGAGAACAGTGATATCTGCAGCGGGTATTTGGTGGGTTCCAGGTGCCACAATCGATGTATAAATGTTGTTGAGAACCTCCACGTTCAGATTAGCCTCTCGAAGATAGTGGAAGGGCTGAGCCATGTCAAAATGGTTTAGATTATTGATGTTGTCGAGTAGAGCATCTTTCATTGTCTTGATCACCCCATCCAAAGTATTGTCGTCTTGTAGATAGAAGGGTAAGGCTGGCATTTCTGCCACAATTTCGCCCTGGGGAATCTTCTGCTTGGTATAAAAGTACTCTGCCACAATATCCGCGTATCTGGTGCTTTGAACATGTTTCCAGGATGACTCGTTGGTTGCCTGGAAAACGGTAGCAGCCTTTGGGGCCACCGTTGGTCGTGTCTCTGCTCTAGGAACGATATCAATATCGTCAAAGTCCATTTCAATGTCTTCAATCAGATCAATGGTATCATTCTCCTTCTTGCTGGACGTTCGTTTATGTCCATTGCCGTTACCTTGTCTATTGCTGTTGTTTCTCTTGTCAGCCATGGTTGGTCTAGCTGATTTGTTGAACCGTGGACCATCCAAATCCGGGAAATCTGCCTCCTCCTCTTCATTCAAGTCAACTGTAGCCACTCTGGCAGCTCTCTTGGGCAACATGGCTCCCCATTCGTCTGCCTCTGCGATTTTCCGTTTTCTGGGATTGTCGTTTTCTCTTGGCACATTGGTGATACTGGTGCTGCGTGGTCTCTGATGGCTGACCTTGCTAGCGCCACTCTTGGACTCCCTGTTGGTGATCTCGAGCTCCTGTTGTAGAAATGCAAAGTTGGAGTTTTGTCGCTCCACCTCCATCTGTAGAGCCTTGAGCTTCTCCTCCAGCTCAGTTGTGATATTCATATGCTGTTTCTTGGCCATGGCCAGCTCATGGTTATGTCGCGCTGTAGCCGTGGCCAATTTGTTTTCCGCCAGACGCATTCGATCCTGCTGTTTGGTGTGTTCTCGCTTCAGCTCCTTGTTCTCGCTGTCCAGCTGTTTGTACATGATCTCGGCCTCACTAGGCTTCAGATCCGGGGCCGTAAACGTGATATCGGTCTGGCTTTCCGATTCCGACGCGTCAACCGTCGTAGAACCGGTGTCGACATCTCTCTTGGCTGTGGCGATGGACCGAGTGTCTGCTCGAGTAGGTGGAGCTATGGGTTTGTTGATCTGGGACGCCAGGGCCAGGCCCGAGTCGATTTCATCGAAAAAGTCGTCGTCAAACTCATCGTCCAGCTTGGATAGCTGGGCGTTCAGAGACAACGGCAGCATGGCCTATTGTTGGTGTGTGGAGACAAATATATCCAGCTGTACGCATCTGAACAAAGTTGGGAGGTGAGTGTACCGCGCATATGCATGTTGCACCTACGATTTCGGGTCTGGATGGTCCAGGGTGTTATATCAAGAGAATTACGGAATATATCGAATTGTAAAGAGCAAGTGATGGAGTGTTTTCTATTTCCAAACCTCAAACCGATTTTATTCTACGTTTTTAAGAGTTCTACAAACACTTTAGTCGTGGTTACTGACCTGCATAGAAACCTCACTAAAGGCCTGTTTCATCTGTAAATATTGGACGTGTTGTTTGAACAGAATGGCGTAATTTTGAAGATATTTTCCACTCCATTTGTTTAATATTTCTTACCAGATTGTATGTGGGTTTCACACACCCTCACATCTGTTTCCACAATACTTTTCCACTCTTATACATCTCATAAGCCCGATGTCGGTCTACCAAACTTCAGTGAAATGACCAAGCACACGCCACAGATATGATACATATATGGTCTTACTTCTTTAAACGAATATTATCTCCAAAAAGTTGTTCTACTGCTGGTTAGGTTCCGCTTGAGGCATGATACTCCCATATCGGCATACTCTCTTTATTCCTTTCCGAAGTCTGGGCACGAGACCATGTATTTTAGAGGTTGATAAAAGCTAGATTGACATGACTCAACAAATGTGTACCTGTGAGGAGGAGATATGGGGCTGGATAGCTGGCTGTTTGTGACTAAAATGTTCTGTAACTTTCTCCTTGAAACTAGCATATAAATTCTTCGTAGCTGCCACCTCAACTACAGCCACCCTTCCCCACTTACCCCCACAACCTCGGTCTCAATCCCAACCTCCATCACGGCTATCAAAAGCTTAATTGAAAAGTTGATATTTTTTCAGCACTATTTCGAAAACCCAGTTGGAAAGCATTTTCCAAACCCCACACACTCACACACAAAAAATGAAGAAGGAGGCCAAGCCAGTGAAGCCCAACGACAAGCCCAACGACTTGCAGGCGTCTAAGAAGGACAACAAGATCGAGAACCCCTCGTTCGTTCCCGAACAGCCCAAGCCTCTGTCTTCAAAGGACAAGGACACAAAGCGACTCATTGTCGTCCTGTCGCAGGCCTGTCTGGAAACTCACAAGATCCCTTCTTCCGGAGGCGACAAGTACGCACTGCTCAACTGTGATGACCATCAGGGTCTGCTCAAGCGAATGCAGCGAGATATCGCTGAGGCTCGACCCGACATTACCCACCAGTGTCTGTTGACCCTTCTGGACTCGCCCATCTCCAAGGCAGGCAAGTTGCAGGTTTATATTTCCACCGCGCGAAACGTTCTCATCGAGGTGAACCCTTGTGTTCGAATCCCCCGAACTTTCAAGCGATTCTCTGGTCTCATGGTCCAACTACTACACGAGCTGTCCATCCGATCTGTTAACTCGGAAGAGAAGCTGCTCAAGGTGATCAAGAACCCCATCACCGACCACCTGCCCCACAAGTGCCGAAAGGTGACTCTGTCGTTCGACGCACCTGTGGTCAAGACCCAGGACTACATTGAGAAGCTGGATGATGACGAAAGCATTTGTGTGTTTGTGGGAGCCATGGCTCGAGGAAAGGACTCTTTCGCCGACGAGTTTGTCGACGAGAAGATTGGTCTGTCCAACTACCCTCTGTCGGCCTCGGTAGCCTGCTCGAAATTCTGCCATGGAGCCGAGGATGCCTGGGGCATCCAGTAAGAGACGTGTATTGACATGACACGATGTTGGACAAGACTTTTTTTTGTATTGGGAGGAACGCATAGACATCTACGTACCACATAAAAATAGATGATGTATATATACTGACTGTGTGAGTGTAGGAGTACGAATGTGATACTTGTGATGGTACTTCTAGCTGTGATGACAGATATACAGGTACCGAAAATGATTACGTGGGTGCTTTTTGACTACTTGCCGGAAGTTGGTGGACGCAGACGTTGGTGACGCGCCGTAATTAGCGACCGTTGTATTGTTCGTTAGCCATTAGTGTACACCCTGCAACTGATTCATGTGAGCGATGTTTCAGAATTCAGGTCCGTGGTGTACAGTTTCGCACTTGTAGCTTAGAGAATGACATCACCTTTCTACGTTCTAATACAGAGGTAAGGTAGAGGCATCACTGAGAGTTCCTCACGAAGAGGTTCTTCTCCTTGAACGGTCTTGAAGTGCACCAGTAGTATGTATGTATAGTGTAGACACCGTTGAGGGCTTCCATAGCGTCCAATTGAAGCACAGTTGTGGTTATATTCCTGACTAGGAATACCAGTTTACTGTGTATACGCGTGCTGGGCTTTTCAGTGTGTATTGTCTTCACCTGAGAAAGCGTCATAAGTACGGGTACCTGGTGTAAGACTACAGGTCAGCTGTTCACCCTTCGGATCCCGAAGACGGCCCGAAGGTGTCTTCTGTTCGTTGTTAGGTGATACTCTTGAGACAATCGGGCGTCTCTACTCGTTGTCTGACGAGCATCGGCTACTTGTTTTGCTAGTCGCAAGTTTTTGCCATGCCCTTGCCATGTGCTTATCTCCGCGCCGTTGGGTTAGATTACGACCAGAGTGCCTGTCCTCCTGATAGACCTACATGACGATGACTATCCCCCGCATGCTGCATCAGATCGATCGTGCCTGTGTGAGTTTGCTACCTCAACGGCTCCATGTGAAGTCTGGGCCAAACTCTGAGCGATACGAAATGTGGAGACTGGTAACTTTGCATGGGTGCTGCTGAGGTGACAGCTGTCGTACCCTGGTAAGGAGCAGCGTGCTTCAATTTACAGGCCAATATGGTGATTGCAAAATGTCGCGCTTTTATGAAAGTGTGTGGAGTTTATGACAATAATGTAGGTACCAGGGTGTAATTTGCAACAGCCGTATTCGTGCTTCCAACGTTTACTGTGGTATCGTTTGTACAACTCAAGTAGCTTGTATACTGCTAAGCGACTCAAGTTAATAGCGCGTATTCACGCTGGGCAGGAGGCCCTGTTCTGGAGATTAGTTGCTCCGGTCGTATCCGTTGCTCCAAACTCCAGCTCTTCTCCATTTAAGAATCTTGCTCTGATCGAAGAGCCGTACTGGAAATGACATTGAGTCGTTACTGTAATGGTGCGACTCATCCCTCGCCCTGTTCCGTGCGCCGATTATGCAAATATCAGAGACCAGCAACCCTTGGGATAGGGCTGATACCCAAAAAGACTCCAGTGGTAAGAGACTCCAAGCCAAGATATGAGCCAAGCGACCTGGCTGAGACATTGAAATTCTGGGGTGAGACATTTCAGGCTGGGGTTGGCCAATGGGATGGCTGGACGCCCCAGTACTGCCGCTTTTTTCAACTTTGACGAAAATTCAATTGCAAACTCGGTTGCAGGCGTCCCCACGGTCCCTTGATGTCATGATAGTCTCTGCTTGGCACCGTTTTTTTGCGCTGTGTAACATGGGCAGTTTGGATTTGACCTCTTCTGCCTAGTGCGGTCTAGCGTAGGGGCTGTGTCTAGTGGGAAAGGCACAGTTTGCCCCTGTCTCGTTCCAGTCTTGTAATAATGCGAATATTATGTAGCCGGCTCCAGACGTGACCTTTTACAGATACCCCTATTTCTTATCGCGTTGTTCAAACATTTACATGAGGACAGGAGGGGACTGGGGACTGGACGGGGCAGAGTGCTGGTCCCACTTGTTCCACTTCTTCCACTTGTCCCACTTGTTGCACTTGTTCAGCCATGTGGGTAAAATCCATGTCTTGTCTGAAGGGTTAGGTTTGCTTCCGGATTGGACTCTTTCGGTATTTGCTACTGATTGTCGTAATTATATGAAACGCATTTCTTTTGAGGAGTGTACTCATACTCGTAGTTCATACGGAACGGGCCCTTTGGTTTGGCCGTTAGAACAGGTGGCATTAACGGCCAGCCCCATGATACAGTAGCAGTTGCCCCATTTACACACGTCATGGTTCATATTACATACCATGCCTGACATCTGCGCTCTGGCATTCGATGGCTCGCATTGTCGCGCCGCTACTGCAGCAGCGAAGTGCAATACGCAGTGTAGGGTATATGCTGTACCGAGGGACGGATGCACGTCACGATCGCCAGTCTCCAGAACTGTGAAGTCTGTCTCCGCGTATTATCGGAGCCCCATAGATAGTGTGGGCTTTGTGTAAAGTGCGTGCCAGTCCAAACTTCCGTCCTAGTTTACCCCATGTTTATCAGACAACAGGCTAGCTTGCTATGTACGCTCCTAGTGTCTGGAAGTTTGTTTCAGGAATAAGCTCAGGCTTTTTGTTCGGTTACAGTGTGAGTCAGTGGGTGGCAAAACGATAAACAAACGAGGAGCGCGAAATAGGGGATGGGGCTATTCTATGCCGAGAGTGCGAAATTGAAATGATGAATATGATGATGTATTGTATGGGGCATCATATTAGGCGACGGGCCGAGATTGTGTGGTATATGCCGCCTCATCTCGTACCTTTTTCTGCGGACTTTTTCCACCAAGGGGTGGACTGTATGGTATACTGTCCCCATGTAGCAAACATATAACATCAACGTTCAAACGTCTCGTTTTGGTCTGTCAAAATGCCAGACTGTAGTGGACAAATATTGATCTCCGAGAAAACCTGAACATTGTGCAAGTAAAGTATACTGTTCTTCGTATCACCTGTCCATGGTACCAGCCCTTCAATTTTAATACCTAACTGGTTTGATTAAGACCCAACTTGTGTTTTTTTTCTCTGCCCCAATCATGTCTGATTATCACAGCACTGCAAATTCTGCATGCTTGGAGCGTCTGGCCACTGCCTCCCTGACGACGCCACTGCCACGTCTCACACCAGTCGGCTCATTTTTTCGGCTCCCTTCCATGCACTCCTTTGTTCTCCTCTTTGTCTCAGGCCGCTTGTCTTGCATATTTTAGAGTTGTGCAGCAACAGCCGGGTAAAATGCCCAATTTAGCGACGTGCATTCAATCCCTGGCTGGTGCACTCTCTTCTATTTCAAAGGCCTCTCTTCCTTCCCTTCTTCTTTTTTGAATTCGAAAATTTTCCTTTCACCCACCCAACCCTTACACACCCAAAAACTGTCTGTCTAGCACGACAACAACGCTCTCAACTGGACGCGAAATACATATTCGAAACATCGATTTGTTTTACGCGACTATCTCGTTGAGGATTACTGGTAATTAATTTTATCTGTGGTCTTATTTATTGAGCTCTTTTTATCTTCTACACGCCACTGACTCCTTCGCTGGTAGCTTGGTGCGCACCAATCGTCTCATTTTTGCTGACGTGTCTTTTTTTGAAACCCCCATACCCATACCCAGAGCTTAATTGCCCCATTGGGACTTTAACAAAGCTTATCTCAACATGGCCTGTCCTCTCACTCCCCCCTATGTCTTCAACTCGGCTTGCTCCGAGGATGACAAGATTCAGCTGAAGCGACGAGGTGACTTCGCCGACAAAGTGTTCCTGAAGAAGTTCAAGGTTCTTCCTTCTGCCGACTCCTCCGACTCTGAATCCTGCTCTGAAACCGAGACCCGGCCCCTGTCCCAGCGACAGCGGTCTGTTTCGGCCACCAAGCTGCGACGACGACGGTCCTTCGCTCCTAGCTCTGATGTCCAGGCTCGACAGCGATGCCTCGAGTATCTCGTCTCTGCTATTGACGAGGTCTGGGCTCGATTCTGCGCCTGCACCTCGTTTGCCGAAGATCAGCACTACGCTTACGACATGCCTAGCCCCAAGCAGGATGTCGACGAGGACGATGAGGAGATTGAAGATAGTGGAAAGCTGCAGGCTCTCAAGGAACGCCTGACCAAGGCTAAGTACTACCTTCAAGATCTGTCCGATGTGTCCGATATGGATGCCTCTGTGTCCTTTTGGAACCGATGGGATCTGGTCAAATACGCTGTTATCGAGTTCGTCGAAGACAATGGCGAAGAGGACGATGTTATCGAGGGAGTCTGCTCCGAGCTCGAGGAAGGTCGTCTGTGATCACCCAAAACAAAATGAGAATAGCGAAAGCTGCAGCACGTGACTGTATAAACACGCGGGAAATACCTACAAAAACTAAAAAAAACAACTACAAAAGATTGCGCAAGCAGCAACAATTACGGATTTGGGGATTGAAATGATATATAGGATACGGCGTTATGCATGGAAAATAGAAATGGATTGATGTATTATGATTTGAAGACAGTAACTCATCGTAGATAGCAACGTTGATATGGTAAGTATGAAATGACATTAAATTTAACCGTGAAGTAGGGCTGCATACAGGCGGCATAAGTCCGGAGATCGGTTGCGGCTCAGCGTCATTCAGCATACGATCCATACAATAGGAACGGAACGCGTTAGGCGGATGCATGCAAATGAAACGGAAAGGGCTCTAATCTATGTTATAGCTCGTTTCAAAAACGGTGCATCCGCAACAACACCCAGACGCAGGTACAAACACAGATGCAAACACGAGCTGTCAAAGGTGGCTGGATAGCTCAGGAAATCCACAATACATGATAATTAATGATGATTAATCTGACTACATACTATTACACATATCTCAGGCCATCGAAGCGGCTGAGGACCTGGCAACGCTCTCAGCAAAGAACTCCTCTATTTCAGAGCAGCCCATTTTGACGGCCCAGTCCTCTTCTGTTCTGGGGGCCTCCCTTCTCCATAGCTTACGCTAACCACTTTTCGTTAGTTTAGTAAATGGTTCGGCCCTCCTCAAGGGCGTCAGCGACGGCCATCTTCTGGTTGAAGTCGTCCGAGTGTCGGGTGACTCCCTCGTTGATCTCGACAACCTGCTTCTTGATCTTGTCCCAGTAATCCCAGAACTTCTGCGACGCCTTGTAGGTGTAGTTCTTGTAGGTGTATCGTCCCTTAGAGGGTTGGACAATGCCGCCAGTGTTGGTGAGAATTGTGAGGGTGTTTTTGAGCTCGTTCAGAGTGTTATCAGGCACGGCTCCGGGCTCAGTCTTCTTGTTGGACAGCTCGACCTCCTCACTCTTGATGAGGGCCTCGAGCTTCTCCACGGCGTCCTCCAGGTACTTTGTGCACCGTCTCTGAGCATCGACGTCGCTCAGAGGAACCAGGCCCACGTTGTGCATTCCTGCTGTGTACAGGTCTCCTAGAGATTCCATCATCTTGTGCTGTGTGTGTGTGTGTGTGTGTATATGAATGAGAGTGATAGAAGGTGGGCTGATTACGATACCAGTCTGTTGTGATACTTGTGGCGTGATTGAGTTTTGGTCGTGTGACGTTGAGATAAGTTGACCGTTGACTTCGTGCGTGAGTGGAAAAGGAGAAAAGATAAAACTGGGTAGAGGGTGTTCGTGATTCTTTTTCCGTGAGCAGGGTGCGCCGCAGAACCGATGTGCACGCTCGATTGGGACTTTGAGTTAAAGTGGAAAAGGTCAGCCAGCCGCCTGGGGGCTGAGCATGGGGATGAATATGGGGTGAGTGAATATCAGGGAACCTAGAACTGGTATATTGTTGTAGCGGGAATGTGTCTTGGTACGGGACGGTTTATTGGGGTTTCTTCTTTCTCACGGAGCCAAGTGACGTCATCTCTCGTATTCGTGTGATTATTCCGGCCCAGTATTTCGGCACAAATAATGCTGGTATTCTTCCGGGCCGTGTCTCATACCGGGTGCAAATCATATGCTGGAAAATACAATACGAGATCGGACCCCGTCTATGATGCTTTCTCGCGTCTACAGTGCACGCTGTGAAAACAAATGGGGGCTGAGCATCCAAGTATATCTGCTGTAGCGTTATGTTCGGTAACGGCCAAACTTTTTTCAGCCGTTTAATGCCGAGCATTCCAGGGATCAACACGACGAGCTAGGCGAGCAGGGAAGCCTCTGCGGAAAGCTGAGGGGATTGGAATGTACACCTGGAGGATCCACTAACCATACCAACTTCAATCTAGTCTTCGTCAGTGGTGCTAGTACTGATGTTAAGCTTTACGTAAGTTCCGATATGGTAGGCTTGGATCTAAAGTGTGTCCATAAATTATGTTTGAAAACCATGTGAGATTAATCTGGCTATCTCCAGGGTTATCTTCAGGAACTGTGCTACAGAAAGGAGGTTATAGGGGTCGGTAAAAGCAGAGGGATGGGAGATATATAATATTTCACTGTTATCTTGAAGTCTTATACGCGATCTCTATTGTACGTACCTGTTTTTGAAACACTACCAGCGCCTTGGTCCCACGTGTGGCAACAATATCTGCTTATAGATGTGGATATCGGAGCAACTTCTGTTCTGAGCGGGGTGCAATTCGACTAATGGCTGATTAACTGTGAAAAAACGAATGTACTGTAGGTTAAGACTCTTGTCCCATGAATCTTGTACTCCATAAGAACACATCAATAGCAGTGGGGTTTTACTACAAAGAGCCGTAACTCTGGAGGGGTTGGTCAACTGACTATTTACAAAGAAGACGTTTTACTCGTGCTCTCGTGAACACTCAAGCCGCAACCGACGGATATGTCGGAACATGTCTACCGTATTTGTCTACCGTATTCGGTTTCGTACATATCCATTGTTGAAAATAAACGGTCACATTATCCCTCCACATCATACTGAATATCCCAAAACTGACCTATAGTGAATCGTATCTGATAAGCTAAAACAGGTCAAGAGCTACAGTATACCCAGTAACACGGACCGGTAGGGAAGGATTAACTACAGAGATGCCACTAGCGAACAAGATGACGATCAACTGTCATTTTAACTGCCAGATACACATGTGATTGTCCCATCAAGCAGAGTCTTCGCATAATCCATGCACGTCATCTTCTTTCATAGACCTGGTGAAAGCAACGCAACAGATACATAACGGGCAGGTATAACCAGATGTGTCAATGTAACGCTATACAAAGAGAAAATAAAGAAGCATCTTGTGGTTGTGGATCGTACAAATAATTATCGTAGATTCCTGTTTAGAGCCATTGTTGTTGCTATGACGACTTACATCCTACACGACAGAGAAGCCACATCTTGAGCAAGACGTTAAAGCTTCTGATGGCTTTCTTTAAGCCACTATCCAACTGCATGTCAGATGAATCACCTTGCTACGAGTACTAGAATGTGTTAGTTTGGTTGCTATAGTTGTTCCGAGGAGCCACTAGGGAGTATAGCTAACGAATGCTCCTATGGGCGTCCCATAGGTGTGGAAGTGACATTATGGTGTCAGGCGACCTTGAAATAATTCCCCACTCAAAGTCCGATGTTCCTACCACCTCTGTAACATCAGTTCTCCATTATGGATAAATTTTGCACGTTGGTCGCGTCTTTAGCTCGGCTCACGTTCCATCATCTCGATAACGATAGAGTTTGACCCCCAAGGTCACATATTTAGTAGAGACAGTCTGCTTTTTGCCGTTACACAAGGCAGACCCCTTTTGTCATTTGTCATCTGACGTTTTTCTATTTATCTACGCCCATGCTCCACCTGCTGCCTCCCGAAGTTCTGGAAAATGTGCTCGGTAACATCGAGATCCTAGATGATCTCATATCTCTCTCTCACACCTGTCACTTTGCCAGATCAGTGGTGCTACACAACGACCAGAGGTTCAAAGCCCATGTCCAGTATCTGTGCCAGTACATGACTCCGGTCTCATCATGGCACTCCAGCCTGCTCCGAATGCCTCGCAACGCAGACAAACTTGGCACCCCAGTGGACGACACTTGGACTATGTCTCCAGCAGTATTCGCAACTGAACCGACCAAAGACCTGCTGAGACTGCAACATGAACGACTGCCGTCCTACTTCAACAGGATCCCGCAAATAACACACCTCTTCCACGACGTGAGACACAGATCTCTGTACGGACCTATTCCAGACAGCCAAGACACTCTGTTTGAACTCCGATCTGGTGTCGGTCCTGTCACCAGAATCAACATGACCACGATGACTAGATCAAAGGCACCTCCACACTCGTGTCTGCATCATCTCGACACAAAGGTGGCCATTATCGAGAAGTTTCCTCAGCTGAACAGACTCAACCATATGAACAAACGAGTTGTAACTGGATCAAGACAACATCTGCGCAATGTTACCACAGAGGTTCTAGTCATTGACAACGACGGAGAAGCAGTGCCTCTAGCTACTTTTACTGATACCATTTCCTGCAGAGGAGAACCCCATGGATCGCTTTGTCTTTCTGTGGCTGTCTGTGGAAAATACGTGGCTTGTATCGTAGGCTACTCACTGTTCCTCTTCACCAAGAGACACAACCAGCTCTATCTTGCAGACTCTTACAAGCTGGATGCTTTATATTCCCCCGTGTCCGATTCGCACAACCAGGAGTGTCTGTTGTTGCAGCGAAGTGGAAGTAGTGGCCCTGGACACGATATCTTGTTCGATATCAGCTCCAAAACGGTATCTGTGATTGAAGGAGGTATCTATGCCATCGACATTGACAAAAACGTCTGGCGCTTTGATGACGCCTTTCTCCGTCAATGTGCCGAGTCTACTCAACAGAAGATGCACTGGACCGCTACTGAGATGACTTGTACTTGATTTTCGCAAACGGCACTGCAGAGCTAGTCACACTAGTCACTCATTTGTCATCCGTGTGGAGTGCTAGACCTGTTTATAACCCTCCTTGCGATATCTGGTGAGGGTTAGAGTGGAATATGAGGTGGCTGTGCATTGTACAAAACTTGAGGTTGGGAATGGGGTTGATTTCATAGTTATTTTGGCAGAATGTCATCAAAATAGAACATAGATTAGTTTACATTACAAGGACAAGGGTGTAATATATGCTGACAAATGTCACTGACGATAACTGTTCCCCCGACAAGCCACAGCTCGGCTATTGGAACCCATCTAGGCAGTCCACTGCTGCTTAGCCGCATGAGGCACACGCATAGACTTTGTGGGGCGCATGGGACGATGAGATACGAGCAGCTAAGATTAAGGCTCTATTTCTTCTGAGGAGACTTGTCGTGTGCTGACAAAGGAACTCTTGGAGTGATCAGATGGGAGAAATTCGTGATCGAGGCGTCATTCAGCACGAGAAATTGGTCGTACAGTATGACGAGCTGCAAGTTGACTCGGTAGAACCTCCGTGCATGACTCACACGCCGCTGTCATGCTCCCCGCCATCACATCACGTCACGTGCACGATAATTTAGGCGCAAGTCCACGGAGATGGGACCAGAAATATATATATCCAAGCTGTACGGCACGACCCCGCAACCACTCCAAACCACGATGGAATCTCTGCCTGTTATCGACCTGGCTCTTGCCAAGGACCCTGCTACAAAGCCCCAGCTTCTAGAGGATCTCAAGAATGCGTTGTTTCGAATCGGCTTCCTATACCTCGTGAATCACGGTGTGGAGAAGGAGGCTCGAGCCCTTCAGGAGTTCACACCCAAGGCCTTTACCGATCTGTCTCAGTCGGAGAAGGAGAGCGTTGCCATGCTCAAGAACCCTCATTTCATTGGCTACACAGCGCTAGGAAGCGAAACCACTGCTGCCAAAACAGATCAGCGAGAGCAGTTTGATTTCGGATCATACGGCAGAGAGAGCTCCTGGAAGGAGGGAGACGAGCCCTACAAGCGTCTGGACGGACCCAACCGATTCCCAGAGGGAAAAACTGGCGAGGATATGAAACAGGCGGTCACAGCATACCTCGATGCCATGAAGGACATGAACTTCAAGTTTCTGCAGCTTGTAGCTGAGTGTCTGAATCTTCCTGGAAATTCGGTGACAGATTTCCTCGGCGAAATGGACCGTCTCAAGCTCATCAGATACCCTCCTGGAGAAGGGCAGGGAGTTGGTCCGCATAAGGACTCGTCTGGTATGTTCACATATGTTCTGCAGGATCAGACAGGAGGACTGCAGGTCCTTAACACCGAGGGTACGTGGATTGATGCCACCCCTATTCCCGATTCGCTAGTGTGCAACATTGCTCAGGGCTTTGAGGCTCTCACCGACGGACACTGTGGAGCCACTACCCACCGGGTTAAGAGCCAGCCCAAGGAGAGACACTCAATTGCATACTTTTGCGGAGTGCGTCTAGACCTTACCCGTGACGCTGTTCAGGAGCAGTGCCGGTTCATTAAGGACAAGATTCCTTCTCCTCAAGATGCCAGAAAGCGGGAGGTGGATGTGGCTTCTGAATTCATCAGCGAGAAGTACTCCTGTTTCGGCGAGGCCCATCTACGGAACCGAATTGTGTCTCACCGAGATGTGGGCCAGAAGTGGTACCCGGAACTTTACGACAAGTACATTTCCGATTACTAAGGGAGTGTAGTTTGGCAGTTACCAATGGGATCACCATACCTGCTATAAGTGGGTGATCCAGGAATGTGTTTGTTTGAGTCTTCCTCATGAAAACTCAAAGACCTCTCTACTGTATTTCTCGGACTTGTGTGCCATCCTGGGGATTAAATTATTTATGTACTTTAAGTCGGTGCTTTGACTGTGTTTTTGAGCATGTATAAGTATATTGTTTCTGGAAGCTGTTCTGGAAGCTCCCAATATGCCTCATTGCATCTACTGTAGGAGCACATTCCAGTATTACTGCGGGAGTCGTCTCATCATTATGTGCATTCTGATTCGCTTCAACCTTAGATCCTGATAAGAGAACAAAGACACAATGAACACCGTTTTTATTGTTGTTGTTGTTGTTGTTGTAAATCATTTATTAATCAGTCTATTTAACCTAAGCGGCAGCGACTGTTGGTCACAAATATTTTATTGTCTATGGCGTATCTCATTCCTTGAGTGAACATGAAAAAGTTGCGGTAATAAAGACTCCAAATATGTATCAAGGACACGCTCTAGTCATCTTCATTGGTTAGATCTAGATCTAGAATAGGCTAGCGTGTATGCATCTCTACTTCATGTGCATTAATGGCTGTCAGGGTGCAGAACAATATATACACCAACTCTCTCTTTTTGGTTGTCATAAAAATTTAATAGATGGGGATTTATGAACAACAGGGACAAGGGAATAAGCCCAACGGCTTTTTAAAAAGGACTGAAGGGGTATAGATACCCAGACGGACCCATATTTACGCTCTCCTATACTCATCCATCCACCGTTGGTGGCTTGGGAGTGAGACAAGGATCTCCCACTGGTATTTCAGAGATTATTATGTGTGCGGCTGCGTCTTGGTATCCTGATATTGACATGTCACATGCCCAGCTGTAAAAGAAGAGACCGCCAAGACACGGTATCGAGAGTAAATGCGGGGAGATATTATAGAATCATTCTAGTGGAGGCAGCAACTTTCATCTCAGCAAGTCACGGGCCAGTCTAGCAGCACCGTACATTAGAGCCCACGTTTGAATCTTATCACCATTAACGGTCACACCCTCTTTCTCTCTCTCGCGGTAAAATATCTATCTTCTCCCAACCTCGGTACATACAGTCGATGGACCACAGGTATGTCTGACTTCAAAAGTGACCAAAAACGAGGACTGAGCCGCAAGAAGCGAGAGACTCTGTCGTGCAACCCCTGCCGCAAGAGGAAGCGAAAGTGCGACCACGGAACGCCCTGCTCCAACTGCGTCAAGCTCAACATTGAAGCCACCTGTGATTATGGCAGCAACTCGCGATGGGAGGAGAATAAGAAGGACAAGGAAAAGGAGATCAAGTCGCCGACTTTCGTCCCCCAGACGAACCTCGATTTCCTCGCAAATACCTCGACAGTGTTGGAGATCATTCACCAGTTTGAAAAACATATGCCGATCCAAACTGCTCCAAACAACAATCCTCTCAGCATCTTCTCCTACAAAACTGAAGAACAAGAAGGCGCCATTGCAAATGAACCGCTGCCTAAAAACATCAGTGACATGCTCATCGAAAACTATCGCCGTCTGGTGGATCCTTTCTTTCCTGTTATTGACTGGAAGGAGTTCGAAGAACACTACGAAAACCTGTACCCAGGACAAGCAGGGCCTACACCACCATCACCCCCACAACCACCGTCTTTCCTGGCGTTGATCTACACAGTCTACGCCCTGAGTTGCAAGTCATGTGCCTTTGATTCGCAGCTACACACCTTGCATACTTCAGCCGTGATCCACTTTTCGGACCGTGCAGAACAATACCTTAACAGAATACCCTTGCTGGTGACGTCATCTATTGATGACTTCCGGGCGGCGCTGCTTTACATCTACAGTTCTTTCTCGGGCGACTGTCTCATGGTTGGTTGGTCTCTGTGTGGTCTTTTGGTGACCATGAGTCAACGGATTTTGCCACCATTCACTGCCTCCGACGACTTGAAGGAGGCTGCGAATCATCTCATTTCGGTTTCAGGCACATTTTTCGACGCCTGCCAAGAATTTGTGGGCCACAAGTCGGGACTTGAATACCCTCTGTTGTCTTTCGACTCATACCCATATCTACAAACTACCCAGAAGCTGCATGTGTTCACCCGGGCCTTGCAAAATGGTCAAGCTGTGGTAGATCCAGCAGAGCTGCTGCAATTCGACCAGATTATCAACTCTCTTCCCCATAATGATCCTGCAGACTATGTGAAAAAACTGGCACTGACAACACAATGGTATAAGGCCAACCTTTTGTTGTTCCGTTGTGGCAAGATTGACCGACAGTCTGGCCTTGTGTTCCTGCTGAAGCTACTGGAGAACCAGCTCTACCTCTATGCTGCTCCCCCACAGATCCAGCAATACATTTTGTTCCACTGGAACAACATCTACTACCATGTGTTCACAGCGGTGGTGATGCTGGCTCTGGAACTGGACACAGTTGATCCTCTGCCTTCACTGGACCCAGTAGTTTTTCCCAACCTCTCCAAGCTCCACCTGGAAGATGACAACCACTGGAAGGCCAACCTGCTGGCAGTCTTGCGGGACCAGTACTTTGATCTGAGAGTGAACTCGGAGTGTGCCAGTGCACGTGCTCACATGATCACGTCTGCATTTTTGGCCCAAGACACGCACATGGAGTGTCCCAAACCGTTTGGACCTTTCCGTAAGATGTTGTGTCTGCCTTCGGGTGTCTGCATTTGTCGATTTGACAAGTCGTACTTCCAGTGTGGCTACGGGATGGAGTTGGACCGTCAGATTGGCCGGGCGTTGTACGACTCCAAGGAGAGTTCCAAGGTGTTTCTGTAGTTTCTTCCCAGAGATTAGGACTTGCCTGTATTTATTGCATTTTTCAGTGAATGACTTAGTTTTTTTTTTTTTTTTTCGAGTGCGAGTTCAGATGTAGTTCAACAAAACTCCCAAGTACATCTAAGTAAACTACACATTCAGAGAGATGATGAATGTGTCCCTCAGGTTAATTTTTCGCTAATTAAACCGCACAAAGAGGAAAGTTCAAGGTAACCAAATAATATGAAGTCGCCTCTATCTACTGGAAAACTTCTCATGGTGTCTTCTGAGCTCCTTGTGTCAACCTTGAACATCTCGAAATCCACCTCCTCGATTAAAGTTTGAGGTGCATGCGCAGCAGAAAAAATTGGAAACCATCTGCAAGATTTCAATATCACCACCACCACACAACCAAATCAGCAATGTCCGCCCCCTTGAACCGGTTGACGATTGCCAAGGAGGTCAAAAAGGGCTCCGACCTGACGCCCGAGCAGAAATTCTGGAAAACATACCGTTCCCCTCTGCTAGTCAAGGAGTACAATGCCATCTCTCACGTCTCCTTCAACCATCATAACGACTTTGCCGTCACCTCGTCTACTCGAATCCAGATCTTTTCTGGCAAGACCCGAAAAGTCACCAAGACCATCTCTCGTTTTAAGGATACCGTCTACTGCGGCGAGTTCCGGTCTGATGGTAAGCTGATTGTGGCCGGTGATGCCACTGGTCTGGTTCAAATCTTTGATGCTGTGTCGAGAAACATTCTGGTGACTCTCCAGGCATCCCAACTGGCCACACACGTGACCAAGTTCCACCCCACAAACCTCACCACTCTTCTCACAGCCTCCGACGACCGAAGCGTCAAGCTCTACGACATCACTAGCTCCACCCCTCTGATCGAATTTGAGGGTGCCCAGGATTACGTTCGATGTGGTGAGTTTGTCGATGCCAACGTTGTCGCTGCCGGTTCTTACGATGGAACCTTTCGACTGTACGATGCCCGATCTGGAAAGACCCCAATCTCTTCTTTGGCTCAGGATCATCCCGTCGAGGATGTTCTCTACCACAACGGCATGATGCTGTCTGCTGGCGGTCCCATTGTCAAGGCTTGGGATATGACCACTGGAAAGACTATTAAACAAATGGGCAACTTCAGCAAGACTGTTACTTGCCTTGCACCTACCCACGGAGCTTCTGGATTCTTTGCAGGCTCTCTGGACGGCCATGTCAAGGTCTTCGATGACACTACATTTAAGGTCACTTACGGCTGGAAGTACGGTTCCGGAGTGCTCTGTACCGGAATGTCTCGAGACGCCCAGCATATCGTGGCCGGTTTGGTTTCCGGTATCGTTGCTGTTCGAACCCAGCAGCCTAAGAAGGACGAGAAGATTAGCAACGGTCGGGTTCTGGACCAGAAGGCTGCTATCGAGGAGGAGAAAAAGAAGAAGGCTGAGGGCCCGGTGCTCGGTGGAACCAAGTACGAGGGTCAGTTTGAGCATGTAATTGTCGAGGAACAGGAGCGGCCCAACAAGAAGCTGCTGAAGCGATACGAGAACCTGCTTCTGGGATTCCGATGGGGAGACGCTCTTGACGCTGCGCTGTCTGGAGAGCATCTGGAGACCTCTGTTCTGGCTCTTGAAGAGCTCAAGAAGCGAGGCAAGGTGCGAGCTGCTCTCTTGAACCGAGACGAGGACTCGCTGGAGCCTCTCTTCGAGTTTGCTACCAAGGCCATTGCCGACTCGCGATACATCAACATTGTTGCTGACTATGTTGCCGTCGTGCTGGACATGTACACTAGTGTGATTACCAAGAGCCCGATACTCGAGGAGCGAGTGTCTGAGTTCTACGACGCTCTCAAGTCCGAGGTCGAGACTGCTAAGGAGAGCAAAAAGATCCAGGGTATGTTGGAGCTCCTCAGCGTTTAGAGAGAGCAAAAGGATGGATGCATTTGTTGAATAGATATTAGATAATGACTGGGTGAGGCATGTGTGTAGAGGAGAGTGTACTGTAAGATCAATCGTCAGTGTGTATATTGTGTCTATAAATGCTTTCGTATGCGTATGCTCAATGAATGGGTGGTTACTTCTTAAACCTCGAGGACCACTGCTTCTGGCCCATGTTGACCTTGAAACCAGTGTTGAGTTTGTTTTTTGTGGAGAAGTTGTCATTGTCCACTTTGGCCTTCTTTTGCTGATCAGTCTCGACACGCACAATGCCCTTTTTAGTGGTTCGTTTCTGAGTCTGGTGCTTGCGTTTCTTTACAACGCCCTCCTTGTAGATGGGAGCACTGAGAGCTGACTCTCCTTCAAGAGCAACCTCATGGACCCACTCCAAATCATTCTGAACGGGTTCATCATAGGGGTTATGGACTTCCACAGATCCCATGATCTCATCCAGTTCATCAGGTTCTTCTCCGTTGAACGCGGCTTCGACGCTCTTAGACTCTGGCTGAGGCTTGGGAGGCAGTCCTTCAAGTTCACGCCAGGCGTCTTCATCGTCATCAAACTCTTCTTCCGTCTGTTTTACAGGAGAAGGCTCCTTATCAGGGGACATTTGCTTAATGGGGCTCTCGACCACAGACTGTCTGATTCGCTCTGCGAAGGACAGCCGCTTTTCGAACGGAGAGACATCAACTGTAATGCGATTGAGATATGCAGGGGTGGTGAACTCGTCGTTGAGTTCCGATGCTGGTTTGTTTGTAGGTGTTTCTGTGAGAATAGAAACAACCTTGACGGGGGTAGAAATGTTGCCGGGGGTGGCAAATTCCTTGACAGGAGTGCCATCAAGTCCATCCAACAGGCTGACTACTTTTCCATGAATGCTAGGTGTAGGTCCCAGAGGAACACTTGGGGATGGTTTGGGTGTCGCCGCCTTGGGAGTTTCCTGTAGCTGTTTCTGGGGTGTTCGTGACAGAGCCGGGGCTTTGGAGAAGGACAAAGACGGATGCGAGGGGCCAGAAACGTCACCATGTGGTTGTTTCGAAACAGATTTTCGTCCGGGCCTGCCAATCTGTTTCTCTGGGGTCTTAACAGAGAATGACACGGGCTTGTAGTTCAAAGAAGAGTGGGATTTTGATGCTCGTTTCGGCGTAGAAGGACCGGTGCCTGCACTTTCGGCCTTCTTGATCTTGTTGTAAAGATGGTACTTTTTGGCTATGTTAGCACGTTGTCTTCAGGTTTATCGTATCACCCTTGATACTCACCAATAGGGTCAGCCTTGACCTCTTTAGGGGTAGGCTTTCGGCCGTGTTTTTCGGCGTATGCTCTTTCCCATGCCTTGATTTCAGAACGGAGTGTCTGAATGTCCATTATGTCGAGCTACACCACCTGTAGCAAAGTGGAGGGTGTGTTGTAGGGTGTAAAACGCGTTGCTCGTGCGTAATATTAATTTAGGCGCGTCATGCAGGAAGATTGAAGTATGGTAGGAGCAGGTTGAGTAACGGAATATTTCGGAAAATGAGGCTGGTCACGTGAATAAAGAGGGCGAGATTTCTTTGGACAATGGACACCCATGAATGACCTCCAATTCGCTAGCGCCATCATCTACCAAGGCTACTAGAGAAAGTTTATCGAGGCTAAGTATATTTGATACCAGAATGAGTATATCGAGGACTGAAAAATACAGGTTATGAGGGGAAGTTATTATTTGTGACACTCAAAGCTGAAAAAAAACTAGTGGTGAATATATATCGCAGATTATCAACCTCTCCCCAACTGGTGACACCAATTTGACTTCTCTCAAGTAATTCCCAGACCCCCGCCTTCCCTCGCTGGGAATCACCAGGCCCTAACCCTATCCACTCAGTTTGCAGGTTGACAAAATCTGATTCACTCAGAACGCAGTCACCATGATTCGAGGGTTTTTACGCCAGGGGCGTGTCTTGCGACCCTATACAGCCCAGTATCGACTGCGTTATTACAGCGATGAGAAAAAACCCACCCAAGGTTTTGATTTTGGAGCGCTGAACAATGAGCTTGGAGGCGAGCGACAGAATGAAAGCTCTGTTACAGATGAAATCAAGCCTGTGAGCCAAGCAATCAAATCGGACCTTCTCGGAGCGTCTTCTACAGTCCCGGAAACCCCTTCCAAGCCATGGTATCTGCGAGATCAGCCGGAAGTGAAGGAGGAGCCTGTCAATATTGACCTTGGTCTACCAGATGGACCTATGAACGACATTGTCAAGCAGCTTGCACGAGATGCCATTTACGACATCAAGTATATTCCCGAGCAGGACATTATCATTGGATCCGGCAAGTCCAGTCGACACATTTACAAGGCTGGACGGGAGATCATGGGAGTGTTGAAGCACCAGCATGATGTTCTCCCCACTGCCGAGGGGCTGTTCAAGAAGAACGCACAGCGAATGTCTTACCGACGAATGCTCAAGAAGGCCCGAAAACAGAATCTCGAGTTCCCCGACTCGGAATGGGTTGTCATCGACTCTCAGATGGGCTTCCATGTACATATTTTCACTGCCGAGAAACGAGAGCTCGTGAACCTCGAGGATCTTTACAAGTTCGAGATGGACGAGGAGGAGGTTGAGATTTCGCCCGAGGACTTTGCTTGGGCCGAAAAGGGCCAGAAGAACGTCATTGACGGAGACGAGTTTCTGTCTGGACAGCATAACTCTGATCCCTTCCTGAGAAGTGACTCCATCACTGGCCTGCCCAAGAAGCCATCTAACAACCCCTTTGATGGCGGAATTGGTAGCGGTCAGAGAAGAAGTTTTCATATCGCAGCACCGGCTGCTACCACCATTGCAGTGGACTCGAATGGAGGTTCTGCAACAGCCAAGGATGATGAGTCCAAGCCCCATCCTTCTGTCATTCCCGTCTTCATGTACCAAAAGTGGGCGGAACAGGGCGATAAAGATCAGATTCTGTCAAAGTACGACGATCTCCAGCCGTTTGAGAAACGAAAGGAGATTGTGCTGTCTGCTATCACCAACTTTCTAAAACATTCCACAACCGGTTTCAACGACGTCCCACAAGCAGTGGAGGAGCTATTTGAGGTCTTCTCTCCCTCGGATGCATCCAACAACGAATGGAGAGAGGCCTTCATGGCCCTGACCCACGCCTACGCGCTAAACCACAAGTGCGTCCCTACACAGGCCCTTGTTGACTTCCTTGTGACCCAACAGGCCTCTGGAGCAGCTGTACTCAATTCCCAAGTCTTGGCGGTCATTAACGCCACCATCGACTCTACACAATACGAGCAGGTCGGTGTGACCTCTCTGACTGAGTGGCAGCGAGTGGTGGATGCCAAAATCCAGATCATAAAACAGCTGGTTGAGAGTTTTGGACTCCTTAATCCCGTGAGACTTATGGGCACGGACAGATTCATTCGACATATGGCCCGGGCTCTAATTCAAAGAACCTCTGCATCTTTCGGTCTGGACCATCTGGCCAGTCCCCAAACCACAAAGCATCCCCTCGATCTGCGTCTCAAGATGCTGGAAGAGAGTCAGCCTATTACAAGTCTCTCCAGAAGGACTCTGTTTGTCTTTTTCGCAGCCTACGCGAACTCTTACGACTGGAGTGCATTTTTCAAGCTTCTGGAGCGATGTCACAAGGAATCCCAGCCTGACTCTACCCATGTACAAACCGTCTGCTCTCTAGTTCTCAACTCTCGAGATGAGACGGCCCACTATCAACTGATGGAATCTGAGTTTTATCTTCTCTTTGATAATAATGGCCGGTTGCCTCTTAACAAGTATGCTGTTTGCAAGCTGGAAGAGATAATGAACAGTATGGATCCTGAGGGTCTGCGGTTCAAAGGTCTACGGAACGAGACCAGCGCCTTCACTCTCCGGGAAAAAAAAAAAAAGATCCCGCAAAGGTAAATAGATAATGACAGTCACGGAGTATTGGTTCTTGTAGTATTTATCTCGTCTGGCGAGGAGCTGACGATCGCATTATGAATCGTATGGATCAGGAATTATGGTCACATGAATTAACCAATGTTCAAGTACCGTTTTTTTCTTTCACGTGAAGTCATCGCCATCTCTTGTTGACAGTAATCCCACTCGCTTACACAATGGAAGCTTAGATTAGCTCAGGTTTTGGACTGTTTTAGGCCAAACTTCAACCCAAAAGGGAAAGTGGATTTCTGCATCTCAGCTACAAGTCATCAACACAGCAAAGAGGACATAGACTGGATATAAATGAGCTAGCTAATAACATCAAAGAAACCCTCACACTTCTCACCCCTCGCGTGTGCCTGCGTGGTTGCATTTATGCATACGTTTTTCCATCAAAACAATCTCCTCCCTCAACTCTAAGTTTAGACTTTGCATTGTTTACCAAGGACGGCTGAAACACAATTTCGTACCTGAAAATACAGTCCACCACCACCGCAACCTGTACCAGTCCCACGGTGCCAACGCACGCAGAGAATCATGTCCGCCCAGACCGACCGTCGAATTATTGGTGATGGTGAGTAGCGAGTTGCAGGGCAACGACAAAGGTACCGCACGGAGCACAACAGCAACAGTTCCAGGAGGTTGGACTGGGATAGCCATCTCGACGATATCAGTTAGCGTGATACCCAAATCATCGTGCTAAACGCCAAGAATATCGCACTTGACAAATTCCAATCTAACACAGACTACAACCACGCCACAGATGGCGAGTACAAAAAGCTCCGTGACATGGCTCACAAGGAGTATGAGCGACGAAAGGAGCTGTCCCAGAAGAGCCAACAGGCCTACAAGAGCGGAGATGGTGCTCAGGCCAAGCAGCTGAGCGAGGAAGCCAAGAAGCACGGCGATAAGATGGACCAGTACAACCGACAGGCCGCCGAGTACGTGTTCCGAGAAAACAACACCGACTCGGCTCACGACGAGATCGATCTCCACGGTCTGTATGTTGAAGAGGCCGAGGATTTTCTGGGACAGAGACTCCAGGCTGCCATGCAGAGAGGTGATCCCGTGGTCAAGGCTATTGTCGGAAAGGGTCTTCACTCCGCTGGAGGAGTGGCCAAGATCAAGCCTGCCGTGGAGAAGCTGTGCAACCAGCACCGACTGCGACACCACATTGATCCCAAAAACGCTGGAGTCATGATAATCGAGCTGCCCAACGGACCCCAGCAGCCTGGACAGGTGTACCAGCAGCCTGGACCTCAGCAGCAGCCTCACTACCAGCAGCAGGGCAACAACTACCAGGGCAACCAGTACCACCAGCAGCAACAGCAAGGCCAGGGCAAGAATGACAACGTTCTTGTTAACATTCTTTGCTTCTGTATTAACAAGTTTTTGAAATAGGACGGATAACGGAATAACGGACATTTATGGTGGATAAGACCATAGTATAATTGATTGTGTAATATATGTAAACAGGGATTATTACAAGGCACGTGCCAGATTCTGGGAGGCGGGATATGCCCACAGTTCAGTTTTTGATCGCTTAACCATACTCATAACCTGAAATTTTTTAGCGCATTTTTCAGATAGTAGATGCCACTTTTTCTGAATTTTAAAAATCCAGCCATCATAGTATAGTGGTTAGTACACCACGTTGTGGCCGTGGAAACCTCAGTTCGATTCTGGGTGATGGCAATTCTTTTTTGTTACGGACGTTCTCTCGCACTGAGTCCCTGGGGGTGGGTTTGGCAACGCTCTTCCACCTCATTTTTCCCCCTCATACAATTCAATTCATTATAACATCAATAAGCATGCAAGTAATTCCAATACTCATCCACAGCCACATTGGCTGGCACATACTTGAGGCTTCGATGATCTAGGGACTAAGTGTTGCCCACACAATGTCCAAGGAGCAGAATGGCGTTGATGGTGATTGTCTTTGTGTGTCCAGCCGCTTTGGAGGCTACTTGTACAAATGAGAGGATGCAGATAAATTTATCTTACATTTTACACATGTCCTGTGAAATAAAACTACAAATAAATTACTCTATGAAAAAAAAACCCAACTGAAGTGATCGCATCAGCAGAACTCCATCACCAAGTATCAACAAGTCAGTGGCCAATTGACTGATAATAGCACGTGTGATAAAGAGCTGGAGACAGTGAACCCCCCAAGTTGGGATAAGTGATCGTCTCGGAGATAGTCATTGCCCTTGGATACGAGCCCTGTCTACCTCGAGAGAAAAGAAATCCTGTGTTAATACCATTGTAGGAACGTGATTGCGTGAAACACGATAAGTGTGTTTTGGGTGACCATGGCTTCTGCCAGCTGGTAGACTGCAGAGACTCTCGACTCTGCTGCACTTCAACAGTGTCTGTGAGGTCGAGACTGACGACAGGGTCTGGTGAGAGAGACTGTAACCTGCCAGAAATGGGTATGGCACAGCGGGACGGCTAAGGGCACCCGTTTGCCGCTGTGTTGTCCAACCCCAAGCAAGAACATGGTCCAAGAAAGAAGAAGAATACTCACACGTGGGACCTGGGTGGCTGTCACTGAAGCTCTGGTAGAGTGACAGCCGTGGGGGAGTGCGACCATCAACATAAACTGTCGATGGTCGCAAAGAGAAGGAAGCTGTGTTAAAAATGGAAGAAGTCGATTGATATCTCTTGCACGAAAGAGACATCTAGAAAGTACTGACTCCCAGACCACAGGTTACCACCTGTGCTGATGAGTACTGACGATACCTTGCTGGCAAGATATCTTGGGCTGAAACAATAAAGGAGTACTCACTTCTCTTGGACTCGGAGTCGGATTTATGTCGATGGTCGCAAAGAGGGAAAGATTTGTTAGAGCTGGAAGAAGGCAGTTGACATCTCTTGCACGATGGAGACATCTGGAAGAGTACTGACTCGCAGACCACGGGTTAACACCAGTGCTGATTGAGTGCTAACGATACCTTGCTGGTAAGATATCTTGGGCTGTAGCAGTAAGGGGTACTCACATCTCTCGGACTCGGAGTCCGGTGACGTTGTTGTTGTAGGCGTTTGGGGGTTGGCGGGGTCAGGTCGAGACTGTTGAAGAAGAAGAGAGGAAGGGGAGGCAAGAGGGTGTTTAAATAGACTGTGGATCTTTCTGTGTTACTTATGCATAGGCTGTTTAAGGCATACCTCCAGGTGGGGGTGCCTGGGGGCAGGGAGTGACTAAACAGCTTATCAAAAATCTCAAATGAGGAGTATTCGATAGTTTCAAGTGAAATTTGGCACTGTTACTGGTTCTATATGTTTACCAGAGTACCACTGAGCTTTTGTGAGTCTATATGAACCCTGCGTATCCTATATTGGGTACCTAATGGCCGTTGCCCCCCACCAACTATGGTCCCAATTAAAATAAGGTTTCTAAACAAAATGTAAGCAAACAAACATTTGGGAGAACGGAAAATGTACAGTATTCCCTAGGGAAGGTTGGGTTCAATGAGGTGCTTTTGTTATAGTTGAATATAAGTTATTCCTGTCATAATTTCCCCGATATAGCGAGCCTAACACCTCTAATTTTTTGTTTCGCTTCTATCAAGTCATCGCGGTATAACCTTATTCTAGAGGGAGCGCATGAGCTCTGCGTATTAGACGAGAACACCTAAAATTGAATTCATGACACAAAGACAAGTCGGCTCTTTATTGACTAAAAAAGGTAAGTATGCGTCAAAAAATGGTAGCAAAGAAACATTTTAAACGATCTAACTCACTGGTACTACTTTTATGAGTTTATGGGACTTTCAACTACAATTTCAATGTCTGGAGGCTGATGCAGCCTTTTAATATTTTCTGTGTCATAACTTCGTCCACCTTAATAAGGTGTGT
Source organism: Yarrowia sp. E02 (assembly GCA_017639365.1). NCBI lineage: Eukaryota > Fungi > Ascomycota > Dipodascomycetes > Dipodascales > Yarrowia > Yarrowia sp. E02. Next base: position 1,956,822 of record JAAQQX010000006.1, on the reverse strand, counting down.
TCCAAAAAAAAAGGTGAAGGATCATTTTAGGCAGTTCACTCTCCGCCACGAATAGAAGTTTTGTCCTCGCAGTTGTCCAAAGAGTCTCTGGAAAGGAAACAAGGGGCGGTATCCTTGGCACAGTCACCACCAAAGCACTGTTTCGTGTATGCCCTGGCATTCTGCTTGCTGTATCGTAGTATTCATCAGGATCATGGGCATACTTATATCTTGGTGAAAATTCCAATTTCGAAGTTCTCGTTCTTGTTGATGCCATCGACTTTCTGCAACGAGTCTTCCATCAGAGCAGAGATCAAAGGTTAGAGACTTTCCGAGACTCTCGTGATAATATCCCGGCCCGTCTGGAGATCTTCAGACTTGTTCCATCTGGACAGTTGTTTGTATTCTTACCCTCCTGATCCTGCCACTGTGTGAGATCAACTCGTTCATTCATAAATATTCATCTAGATTAACTATGTACAGCTGGAACACTGTGTATGCGGGAACTTTCAGGAGAGCTTCTATTGAGAGCTGACATCTGTAGAGCGGCTTCAACAAAACAGCTGTCAATCACAACCCTGTCTACTCATCAAAGTTCTTTTCCAGGAACTCAATGAACAAGGGGATGATTCTGTCATCCCCAAGGGCCCTCATCTTGTTGAGAGTTACAAACTGACGTCGCATACGTTGTAGTTCTGGAAGGCTGACAGCGTCAATAGGCAGCTGGAGACTATGCTTTCCTCCATCCAACTTCACAAGACAGCCAACGTTGTCTCTCTGGATTTCAAGAATGTCACTGACAACAACCTGGGTCTTCTTGTCTAGCTCGTAGAGGTAGTCAGTAGAAGTAGCAGGCTTGAGAACCGTGGACTGATTGGGTTTCAGAACCTTTCTGTGAACCAGCGCATCCCACATATCTTCTCTGGGGATGTCCTCATCAATGTGAGGAATTGTGAAGAGGGGCGAATCCCACTTGTTAGCTCCATTGGGCTCTTCGTATCTGAATACCAGGGCGTCGAAGAGATCGTCCTCCCACTTGTTAGGATGCTTCGAGTTGTATTCCTTGCACACCTCAACGGGGGCACCCACATGGGCCACTGCATAGTTGGTAGCCATGGACTTCGCTTCACACCACAGCTGGTATCTAAATCCCTTGATGTATGTCATATTGTCGAGAATGACAATGGTGTTTTTTGACACAAGTCGCTTGACAGCAGATATTTGTTCTCCACGGGTCATCTTTTCCGTCCGGCTCTCCTTGTAAGAGTCTTTACTCAGTCCTAGAGACTCATCATTGATGATCTCCACCGTCAGATTCGACCCGGTCTCCTTGATCTTCTTTTCAAAGGCGTCCTTTATCTGTTTAGCTCGGGTCGTCTTACCCGCGGAGGGGTAGCCTGTGATCAGTAGAAGCGGCATGTCTTTAGCTGGAGAGTGTGTGATTAAGTGTGTGAAGATGTATGAGCGAAGATGATCTTGTTCGCTGGAATTTTTAGAGTTCCATTAGGTTGATACCTGGAATACGTGGAAATGGTCTTGAGGCCTGAATAGTTGACATATTGAGCCTGTAACTGGACTTTTAGTCAAGAAAAAGAACAAAAATGTTTTGAAAATTTCAAGTTTCCTTTCATCAATCTATATAGCTTATCATATCTCCGTTCAATAATCTTTCCACTCACTTTCTTAGCCAACTCTAATAAATTTCCTTATGCATCAGATGCAGACTTTCCAGTATCGGTGTACGCCACTACAACACTACCAGTCCCGACATCGCCATGAGAGACCAGCAAGTCAAAATGGCCACGAGTATCTGCCGATACAGCTCAGATATGTTGGCCAGAAGAGGTGTCCGTATGCTATCTACTTCGACAGTGGCACGGAAGACATCAACACGACCAAGAGATACCATAGAACAACCAGCGAAAATGTCTCAGGGAAAACAGGACGAGCCCAAGTCGTTATTTGTTCCCAGAGAATCTTTTGATCCGGTTCAAGTCTCAACCTCAAACTTCACACATTTCCACAGAGAGTTCCTCAAGAAGGGTATGACTATGCATCCTCATCTCACTCTGGAACTGAGAGACGCTAGAGCACCGCTGAGTACGGGAAACGTGCTTCTGTCCAACTCATTCTCGTCAGCCATTGGATCAAACAGACTCTATTTGTACTCTAAGAGCGACGCCTCCCTCCTGGACGATGAGACTCTCAAACAGTGGCACCCTGAAGGCAACTATCTTCAGATCGATTGCCGATCCCGACAAGCGGCCGTGAAAATCATGAAGTACGCAGCTACAGTATTCCAGAAAATCGACCCTCCACCCCCAGTGGGGTTCAATATGTTGATCTGTGGCATGCCTAATGTGGGAAAGAGTACTCTGGTGAATACCATGAGACGTTTGGTGGTAGAAAAGACAAATGACTGGAAGATGCAGGGAAAGAAGCGATCCGTGGCCCCTGTTGGACAACAAGCAGGTGTTACACGAGCTCTTTCCAACCGAATCAAGGTATGTGACAGTCCCAACATCTTTGTTTTTGACTCTCCAGGCCTGTTCATGCCTAGTATTGCCAATAGCGAGACTATGATCAAGCTCGCCCTTCTAAAATGCATCAAGGAAAGTCTGGTTGATCCCATCATCCAGGCTGACTACCTCTTGTATGCACTCAACAGAGACGACCCCAAGAGCTACAAAGATCTGTGCCCTCCTACCAACGATATCAACGACATTCTCCGCGCTTTGAGACGAAAATGGCGATCCACTCCTAACCAGGATGCTGGTACCGCTCTGCGGTGGATCAACGAGTGGGTTAGTGGAAAGAAGGGTAAAGTCATGCTTGATGCTGCCACCCCCGAGGCGTTTGACGCGTACAACCAGAAGGAGAGTGAACGAATGCGGACCTGGATGGTCAAGTTTCAGCAGCGAGGTAAGGAGAAGGGTGGAAACCGGGCCAGCAAGATCTTCCGTGCATAGAAGTCCTACAGGGCTACCTAAAAACAGTGTAAATAGTACCATATATCATTATTATTCGTATGTATAGTAACTGTGATGCAGAAGTGTGATTCAGAACCACACCGTATAAATAAGGGGCGAGTTGACTTTGATGAGACGCGTCAGAGTCCCAGTTACTCCTCATACTCAGTCTCCATCATCTTTTCTTCGGCCTGTCCTGCCTGAAACGTTTCATTCTCGAAAGCAGCGTGTGCTGACATGAAGCTAGGGTTAGTATGGGCCTGAAGACCTCTTCTATCGTGTCAAATACTCACATGGACGCGTGTAGAATACCGAGTTCTCTGATGTGCAATGCTTGTTCAGTGGTTCGTTCCATGAGATTGCTCATATCCACAAGGTTGGCCTCAAGCTGTGCGAGCTGCGACTTGAGCTGGGTCATTTGGCGGTCTCTTGTCGTCATGGCTGTGGTTGTGTGTAGTGGGTAGCCGTATCAACTGGTAAGGTCTCAGTGTTTAGATGTTAGTGAACATTCGTGCATACATCCTGCATAGTGGGAGACATACTAAATTGAAGGGGAAGTGCGGTTGGTTTAGGGCCAAATTGAATAATATCGAATGTAATTGGCAGAAACACACCGTAATGTCATTTAATCGCATCCTCATGCCTCCCTGACTACTTTTCCACATTCAGCAATCCTCCACCTCCAACTACCTTATCGAACCGTAATCAAGGGTAAGGGTAACATAACTCAGCAACAATGCTTGACAGATGTGTGGGGATCCTCGCAATCCGTCCTAACCATCTTTCACGTTCACATCCAACTCTAGCAGCTCTTGTCTTACGTTTATACAGACAACAGTTGTCCTCTAGACTTTTCAAATCACCACCGTGCTTTCAAACTTCCGCCCCAAAATGAGCCTCCAACAGCTGGGATACACTCCTCGAGGCAACAAGACTTTCCAGACCCAGGCCGAGGTCAATGAGTATCTTGACAACCACGCCGCTTCTTCTCTGGTGAAGATTGAGGGTCTGGACGGCCTCTACATTGTCGACGACAACAACACTGTCCATGGTTCTCTCGGTCTCAATTTGGCCAAGGAGTATTCTGGAGCCAAGTTTGAGCTCAAGTCCAGTCCCATCATTGAGAAGTCCTCTGACCTTGGACTTGATACTCCTCTTGATTAGTGGTACTTTAAGTAAGCTTCAACTAACTGGTCAACTAAAGGAATATTATTAGTAAAGCAACTGCGCCCCAATGGTCATTATTACTTGGTGTCTGGCACTGCTGATGGTGCCAAAGGTGCATTTTACATAGAATCTAATGAAATTATCAAATTACCACCAAGCAATTCTGTATTCACACTCCCATTGCCACTCTAGATCTCATGCGTACATAGCTTGCCACCAGCACACATGTTATGAGCAGATAAGGTTATGGTTTTACAGTTCGAAATTTTTCTCGATATTGCATGAAAGGCGTAAAAAATTGGAACACATTCCTAATTGCACAACCATGGGTCTGACCAAGAAGGAAAAAGTCGAAAAGAAAGCCCGAAGCGTGGTGAAGGGCAAGGCTGACAAGAAGGCCAAGGTCGAGAAGCCCTCGGCCAAGCCTGCCAAGTCCCCCAAGTCTTCCAAGTCCTCCAAGTCCAAGTCCAAGGATGAGGTTGATGAGCTCGATGATGAGTTCGATGAGGTTGAGGGTCTCCTTGAGAAGGGAGACGTTGAAGAGGATGATGAAGAGGAGGCCAACGGAGATGAGGACTCTGAGATGAGCGATGACGATGAGAAGGACATCGAGATCGACGAGGAGGAAGAGGAGGATGATGGAGAGGGCTCTGATCTTGACGAGGAGGAGTCTACTGCCGTTGTCAAAGCCAGCCCCGCTGACGCTGAGGTTGTTCACATTGCCTCCGACGCCGAGCGAAAGCCATTCAGCACAATTCCTCTGTCCGAGAACACTATGAAGAGTTTGCAGGACATGGGTTTCGAGACCATGACTCCAGTCCAGGAGAAGACCATTCCTCCTCTTCTGGCTGGCCGAGATGTGCTGGGAGCCGCCAAGACCGGATCCGGTAAGACTCTGGCTTTCCTGATTCCCGCCATCGAGATGCTGCGAAAGCTCAAGTTTAAGCCCCGAAACGGAACTGGTGTCATTGTTGTGTCTCCCACTCGAGAGCTGGCTCTCCAGATCTACGGTGTGGCTCGAGATCTCATGGCCAACCATTCCCAGACACTGGGCATTGTGATTGGTGGAAACAACCGACGACAGGAGGAGGAGAAGCTCAACAAGGGTGTGAACCTGCTGGTGTGTACCCCCGGTCGACTGCTCGATCATCTGCAGAACTCTCAGGGTTTTGTGTTCAAGAACCTCAAGGCTCTCATTATCGATGAGGCCGACCGAATTCTCGAAATTGGATTCGAGCAGGAAATGAAGGAGATCATCAAGATTCTCCCCAAGGAGCGACAGTCTATGCTTTTCTCCGCCACACAGACCACCAAGGTCGAGGATCTGGCCCGAATCTCGCTGAAGAAGGGTCCTCTGTACCTGAACGTTGACGAGCACAATGTCAGCTCCACCGCTGAGGGTCTCGAGCAGGGTTACGTTGTCTGTGACTCCGACAAGCGATTCCTGCTGCTCTTCTCCTTCCTCAAGCGAAACGCTGGTAAGAAGATCATTGTTTTCCTGTCTTCTTGTAACTCTGTCAAGTTCTACGGAGAGCTCCTAAACTACATCGATCTGCCCGTTCTCGATCTGCACGGTAAGCAGAAGCAGCAGAAGCGAACTAACACCTTCTTCGAGTTCATCAACGCCAAGCAGGGAGTTCTCATCTGTACTGACGTTGCTGCTCGAGGTCTGGATATCCCCAAGGTTGACTGGATTATCCAGTTCGATCCCCCGGATGATCCTCGAGATTACATTCATCGAGTCGGACGAACTGCCCGAGGTTCCGCCTCCGGTAAGTCTATCATGTTCCTGACCCCCTCCGAGCTTGGCTTCCTGCGATACCTCAAGGCTGCCAAGGTCCCTCTCAACGAGTACGAGTTCCCCAACAAGAAGATTGCCAACGTGCAGAGCCAGCTGGAGAAGCTCATCTCGTCCAACTACTGGCTCAACACCTCTGCCAAGGATGGATACCGAGCCTACCTGCAAGCATACGCCTCCCACCACCTCAAGACTGTCTACCAGATTGACAAGCTTGATCTGGTCAAGGTGGCCAAGTCCTTCGGTTTCAATGTTCCTCCCAAGGTGAACATTTCCATCGGAGCTTCCGGCAAGGGCGCCAAGAGCATCAAGGGTAAAGACAACCACAAGAAGAGAGGTGGACCCGGTGGAAAGAAGTTCACACGGTAGATTGCATAATAGAAGGTGGATATAAGGAAGTAATAAATGACATTAGAACGAATTCAACAAAGTACATTGTACAACTGTAGGGCATATTCCAAATAAATCATTGTATTGACGTTAGTGATGAGAGGTATCTCATATGGTCGGTGGGCTAGTCCGAAGATGCATATAGCCTAATTATGTAATCGTAAGTCCGTCTCCTGTATCCTAAATTGATTTCATCTCTCGTCCGTCGCCTTCTAGCCACCTGTTTGGGATGCGGTTGAGGAACTTCTCTCCGTATGTGTTGGAAAAGTAGTCCTCCGCGGGTGGCAGAACTGGCAATGGGAGGAACCAAACTAGAGGGTTGGGTCCAAACACCTGACTCCAGTTCTTTTTAAAACCTTGGTCGTATGGTAATGGATCTTCCTCCCTCATAGGTTGGATAATTCTCTTGTCTTCGTATCTGAAGTTAACCAAAACCATGTCCCCCTGTTTCCTTTCCAGACCCTCCATGGCTGTGACGTTCTCGCAGACTCCCCAGAAACTGCGGAGGCAGACAGAAACGCAGAATGCGGCCCAGGCACCTGTCAGGATCAGGAGGGCGATGATGTTGCCGTCAGGGACGGTGTTAGAGCCCCCTCTATCGCGTCTGTACTGGCCCATTTTTGGCGTAAAGACAGCAGTTGTCACCAGTGTGAAGACCAGATATATCGAAAACAAGGTCGTGTACTGTAGGAAGATCTTGTAGTTGCGTTGTCCGATCACAGTGCCTACCCAGAAACACATGTGATCCATTTTGGGGACACAGTGTCCCACGACACCGGAGTGGTGGGTCCGGTCTGGTTTGTGTGTCTGGCATTCTGAGCACCATTTGGGCATTCCCCAGCCGTCACAAATATAGGTATCAGGCAGCTTGGGGTTGATCTGCCTTGATACGATGACCTGGGCCTTTTCGTCCACCACTTCGGATCCAGGTACGAATATCTGTAGTGGCGACACTCCAGAAACCCTTCCTGGGCCCACAATGACAACTGCCGCCCAGTAGATGATCACCAGAGTCGCGAGGATGCAATAGACAATCAGGAGAGCAAGACCGGCTCGGAACCCCATATGATGGTAGAGGTTCCAGCAGAGGATGTAACAGTATGCATAGGTGCCGTAGCCCAAGAGTCCAAGAATGGCTCCTGGGAAAACAATTCGCAGCGCCTGTTTGAAAGCTGCTCTGTTCATTTCATGGTCAGATGTGCTGGAGAAGAGATGTTAAGAATGTAGGCAAGGTTCCCACTGTAGTGTGTATACAACTTTATTACTGTTTCCACTAAAGCAACCTCAAATTTGGAAGGTCCTACAGGGTAGTGGGGGGGTTTTAGGGCGATCTTTGAAGTGGAATACGCGGTGATCAACAGATAGTTGGTAAAATCTCATTTGGTTCGCAAAAATTGGCTATATTATGGTAAATCTAGACCGCGAGATTTCATATACTCTCATGACGACTCGCATGTATTACCCCTATTACTTGGCAAGGCTATCCCTTTTTCAATGTTACATGATTTCAAAAAATAATAATGAGGTTTCTTATATAAATGACAGCGCAGAGCCACTTAATCTTGCATGAGAGTGTTTTAATACTCATTTCAACACAGCACCGAGCCCCAGCAGACATGGTTTCTTGTTCCAGCTGCATAGTGTGCTCAGCATCTATGCATCTCGGCTTTTAGAGCTCAGCGGTCGTTAGCCTAAACTCCCAAGTCAAGTTGGGTTTGCTTTGCAGCTCATCCAGGTGCTAAAGAGCTTATTAGACAATCAACTTGACTATCTATCTCAACCACGCCTCCACCACAACAGATATCAACATGAGTGAAGACGGGGATATATGTCCGATCTGCAAATCCTCGCGGTACCTCAACCCGGATATGAAATTTCTGGTCAATCCGCAATGTTACCACAAAATGTGCGAATCGTGTGTGGATCGACTTTTCGCCTATGGACCAGTGACATGCCCTCACAACGGCTGCGAAAAGATTTTGCGAAAGAACAAGTTTAAGACACAGATTTTCGAGGATGTGGCCGTAGAGAAGGAGGTTGACATTCGCCAACGGGTCATGTCGGTGATGAACAAGCGAGAGGACGAATTTGACACCCTCAACGACTACAACGCATATCTCGAAAAGATTGAAGACAGCATCTTCACGCTGCTCAACGGAACCGCAGACGAGAAGGAAGCATTGACCAAGGAGATAGAGGTATACGAGAAGGAACACAAGGCCGAGATCATCGCCAACAACAAGCTCCGAGATGAGGAGGACAAGTACGAGCAACAGAAGGAGGACTGGATGAAGGAACAGAGAAAGGCGAATTATCTCATGGCTGTGGAGGAACAAAGAGCTGCCCAGGAGGACAAGGAGGCTGCCAAGCGAGAGCTGGTCCATCAGCTTGCCACGTCCAACAAGGATGCGTCTTCCATCGAGCAGAATGTCCAGAAGACAGCTCTCAAGCGATCCTCAGCTCGAACCGTCAACTTCCAGCCCATGCCTACATCTCGGTACTTTGAGAAGGTCAAGAAGGAGAGTCAGAAGCCCGAGACGCCATTCACACCGTTCAACGGAGATAGACAGATTCCCGAGCTGTTCGAGGTCCAGGATCATTACGACGACAAGGTCATCGAGCCACTGGCCCACGACATCCAGCACCAGGCCGGTGGTTTCACTCTCAAGGCAGCATACGCAAGAATCCTCCAGCAAGCCTTTATTGGTTTGGGAGTGGATGTTCAGGCTGAACTACTGGCTGAACAAGGTGGCGACAACAATGGCGGAGCAGAAGTACCGATCAAGACGGAGGAGACCTCAATCAAATTGGAGGAGCCGTCGATACAGGTCAAGGTGGAATCCACGTTATAACAACAGTATTTATATGCATTATCTTTGAACAAGAATCAAGTAGAAGCGGTATCAAACAGCAGTATTTTCGTATTGTACATGTAGAAGGACGCTATTGCGCATCAGTTCCGTTGAAAGAATGTAGATATTCAATGCTTTTATTTTCTCATAAATATGGTTAGACTTAATCTAACTGAATCCTCGCAAAAGAAGTGCTCCAATGGCGGCAGTCTCTACCTGGGCTCTATCCTCCAGAGACACTGTTCCTGGCAGCTTGTAGACCTTCTTGACCAGCTTGACGTCTGTGTTTTTGGCGATCTGCTCATCTGTGAAAGGTTCTTCGGTTCCTTCAACCAGCTTCTTGTAGTCCCCTCCACCAATCTTGACAGCCACAATGTTTGTGGTATCGTCCTGAATGCCAAATCTCCTCAGAGAGTCCATAATGTTGTTGTTTCCTCCCAGACAGAACAGCACCTCTGAGTGCACGTTCTTGGTCTTCATGGTGCCTGATTCCAGATCAGAGACGGCTCTATAAACGGCCGCAAGCAAATGCTTGGATGACAGCAGTGTATTGGCGTTGATGAAGGCCACCTGGTAGTCGGGGTTACCGCGTAACAGCTCGTTTCGAATTTGGCCTGCATTCTTGACATCAGAAAAGTATGAGATGTCAATCTCCTGGTCGAACTGAGGAAACTTCATGATATGAGAGACGCTAGAAAATGCTCTGTTTCATGAGACTTCTCAGGTTCTGATATTATGCTGTACGAGTCTCAGGTAGGATTTTCCTGCAGATGGTGGGTGATAAACTTTGGAAGTCTTACCTGCTTATCCAGTAACGCTGTGCCAGGTAAGGGTCAATGTATACAGTCTGACTGATTAAAAGAATATACAAGTTCCAGACACAGATAAAATAATTCACTTGTTGCTAAAAATTAAGAGCAAATATGTTTTTTCACGTCCAATATAGACCCATATCACCCACAAACACCCTGCCACCATTCATTCGCGCTGCTATATTTAACTCTATCTACAGTGTGCTGCATACAACTCCCAGCTGGAGAACATCACAGCGTCCTTCTAAACACCGCAACACCAATTGTACAATGATTTCTCCAGGTGAGTATTCCAAGGAGCCCCGACCGAACCCAACTAACGCCAGTTAAAACATCCGTGGCTTCTCCAGCTACCACCAAGGGAGTTGCTGTGCACCTTTCCTACAACCCTAAGACCAATGAAGTGGCTTACGCCAACACCAAGGCTGTGTTGTTAGTGAATCTCGACAAGCCCAACGAGGCCCGACAGTTCAACGGCCACATTGCACCAACCACAGTGGCCAAGTTCTCGCCCTCCGGCTTCTACGTCTGTTCCGGAGACCAGGCGGGTAACGTCAAGGTCTGGGACCCTGTCTCTTTCAACATCAAGTATGAAGCCAAGGTCGGAAATGGCCGAATCAACGACCTTAATTGGGACGCTGATTCCCAGCGAATCATTGCTGTTGGCGACGGAACCGAGAGATACGGTCATTGCTTCACTTTCGACACCGGTAACACTGTTGGAGAGATCTCCGGTCACGGAGCCCAGGTCAATGCTGTCGCCATCAAGCCTGTGCGACCCTACCGAGCTGCCACCGTTGGTGATGATGCCACCCTCGTCTTCTACAAGGGCCCTCCCTTCAAGTTTGACCACACTGTCAAGCAGCAGCATACCAACTACATCCACGACGTTGCCTTCTCTCCTGACGGAAAGTGGCTCGTTTCTGTGGGAGCTGACAGAAAGGCCGTTCTCTATAACCAGGATGGTGAGCCCGTCAAGACTATTGATGCGCATGCTGGCTCCATCTACTCCGTCTCTTGGGCTCAGGACTCTACTCACTTCGCTACTGCCTCCGCAGACAACACTGTCAAGGTGTTTGATGTTGAGGGTAAGGAAGTTGACACCTTCAACTTTGACCAGTTCCAGGTCGGCGTTGTCTGGGCTGGCAACTTCCTCGTTGCTGTTGGTCTCGATGGTACCCTGTCCTTCTCCCCTGTGAGCATAGACGCTCTGTCCAAGCTGTCTCTTACCGAGTCCAAGGTCATTGCGCACCAGCAGCCCATTTCTGCAGTCGAGACTATCAAGGGTAAGATCTACTCTGGTTCTGTTGACGGCTCCATTCTTGAGTGGACCGGAGACAAGGCCGCTCCCTCTGATGCCTCTCATTCTACTTACATTGTCTCCCTCGGTGATTGTGACGGAAGCCTCGCATCTGTCGCTTGGGACGATACTTATAAGCTCAACAACACTGTCTACTCTATTGGAACCCAGCCCAAGGCAGCTGACTCCCGAGGTTCTCTCTCAGCCATCGTGACTGAGAACACCCTACACATCCTCGATAGCGGCAAGCTCGTCAAGAAGGTTTCTATTGACCGAGGCTCCGCTGTTGCCATCGCTGATCAGATTGTTGTGGGATCCAAGTCTGGTGAGCTTGCTGTCTACTCCACCTCTGGTGAGAAGCAGTTCGACCTCCCTCCTCTTCGTGCTGCTGCCACTAAGCTTGCCCTGAGTGAAAACGGCAACCTTCTTGCTGCGGGCGAGTCCACTGGTAAGATTATCCTTTATGACCTCTCGACGAAGTCCGTTGTCACCTCTCGATGGACCTTCCATACTGCCCAGATTAACGATATTGACTGGCTCGGAAACGAGTACATTGCTTCTGTTTCCCTGGACACAAACATTTACATTTACTCCGTCAAGACTCCCATGAAGAACCTCAAGTCTCTGAATGCCCACAAGGAGGGTGCCACCGCAGTGCGATGGTTGGCTAACAACGAGCTCGTCACTGGAGGTGCTGACGCTGTTCTTAAGTGGTGGTCTGTCGAGCTCAACTAATGTGCTCTATTGGGACGAATTTTATGAATCAATATACAATACAACACTCTACACATATATTTATAGCCTACTTGTAGCCAAAACTATGCAAGATCTTTAATTTGGTATGTATTTAGACACACAAATGCGGGCATGGCTCCTCATGTTCATCAGTTACCAGCCGGTTAAGTATAAGTATATGCGTTGACGATTGACAGCTTCACCCAGAACAAGGGTATCTTGCTGGGTGAAGTTGGCAGGTATGTACATACTGAAGTTGACATTAATCACCCCATCCCATGTCATCATTGGTCGCCCATGTATTTCAGATACTGGGGGAGACAGTTTTCAGGTGTTAGGGCGTCCTTAAGATCGTCAGTTGTGAATCTACCAGGCTTGCATCCATGGCACTTCTTGGATTTGGGGCAGTTGAAGTAAGGGAAGTGGTAGTATCCGATATCCTTGAACCAATGGATTTGCGACCGGTTGGCAAAGATACCTGCTCCAACAGAGTGCACGGGGGCATCTCCCCATCTCTCGTAGAAAAAACCTCCCTGTTTATCCAGATGTTCAAACCATTGAGCATAGGCATCATCTCTGAAGAACTTCAAGGATGCAATTTCAAAGTTTGACCAGAAATGGCAAGTGGAATATCCACCGGCCTGTGCATTCCAGCCTGGTCTACTGGGGTTCAACAAGAACTGCATGGCATTCTCCTTATGCAAATAGTCCTTGTTCTTCATCAAGAAAGATTTAGTCTCCGGCCATAGCGTGGCAACGGTTTTGGGGTTATCAAACAAAGCAATGGTAAAACCATACACCTTGTCGTTGTCCTCCATGTATGCAAATACATCGTAGTCGATGTCACAGTAATACTGGGTATCAGGCTCAACACGCCAGTACCAGTCATAATCATCCATGGCCTTGTGCTTGTAGAACATTCCAGAGTTCCATCGGCACATCTTGTGGTAAGAGTCCATGGCTCCGTACCTCACGCCGGCCTCCTCTAGCTTCTTACCAGCCTTCTTAGCCTTGTCTTTATCAATCCATCTGGGAGCGTCCCAGTCCTTCTTTTCGATCAGCTCAAACTTGACTTCAGACTCAGTTTGCTGACGTACCTTCTCCTTGAACTCGTCAGTGAACTCTTCATCGTTAAAGAAGATCCAAGGGTATCCAAATTTGTGATTGAATGTGTCCTCCACCTGGACCATGGCATCCACAATACCATCCAGTTCTTTGTTTCGCACTAGAGAAATTAGTGCAGCCTTAGTGCGCCGTTTGTCGGTGGAACGCACTAGTGGCTTGACACTAGCAGGCTCATCAACCTCTTCAAGTAGAGGATTCTTATCAGGTGTCAGATCCTCCTTCGGCTCTTTATATTGTAGGAATGCGTCGTTGGGTTGCTTGTAGATGCTCTCCTCTTTCAAGAAGTCAGCATGTGTTCTAGTCCAGTCGTCCTGCAGTGAGGAGTAGACCAGTACCACGAGAAGACCAAAGCAAGCTGTTACCAGCAGCAGAAATAGTCTTCTGACTATTAGCGGAGTCATCTCTTGGGTGTATGGTCCTGTTTCGGAGGTCCTAGTGATATTCCAATATTGATAGGATTATAGTTTCTTAACCCGCTTCGTGACATGTCCACCTCCTGCGTGATGTCTGTGAAACCTGCTCCACACCAACATTAACTAAAAGTCCCAACCAGGACTCGAACTGCGAGGTGGAAAAATCCTCCTCTTTCACAGTTGGTGAGATCACGAAACAGAACACACACCTCAACACACACAATGTTCGGACCTTTTCGACAGTCTATGGTCACCTTTGGTGGCTACGTTCAGTGAGTATGACATGGGTGACACGAAGGAACCGTGTTACTAAGCCATGAGGGATTTTCCAGCGACTCTTAAGCATCTTTCTAACCATCAGCAAGCAGCGATACCGATGGAGATTGTCCCCCACACAGAAGGCTGGCCAGCGAAAGCGAATGAAGGCCGTCGACTCCGTCATGGAGGTTCTCCGATCTAGCATGGAGAAGCTCGGTGTCACTCCCAAGTTCCTTATCAAGGCCGAGACTGAGTGCCCTCCTTCTTCCACCATGCTCGCCAAGGACAAGTACACTGTTTTCAGCAAGAACCACAAGGGCTACCGAAAGTCCGTTCACCGAGTGCCCAAATTCACCAAGACCACCAACCGAAAGAACCCTCTCGGATTCTAAAAACCCCAACTATTGGCTATACACACTTGTACATATTAAATTATCTGGTATGATGGAAAGATCCAGCTGTGGATCCGAGTACAGTGCTTGTTCTTGAAGAAGAGTAAAGATACTCGTAAATGTAGCTCTAGCTTATTCGTATTTGTAGTAGTAGGCTTTGCCTTACTCATGAACAACTATAATTATATCGTTGACACCAGGAACATATGGATTCGTATTTGACTAAGTACAGGGTCGCCATCAGATCACAGAGCTTAGTGTCAGAAAAGACGCGACTCTATATCAGTGAGCTACTCATTCTAAATTTCCTTGACAGAGGCACTAATTACCATACTTTTACCAGTAATTTCCTCTCTCATGTATAATTATAAATTAATCGTCTATTTAATGCTCATATGACCCAGCCAACAAATTTTACTTTTTTCGCTCAGCCTTCCACTTGTAGCTGACCTTTCCATCCTTGACCACCTTCTCCTTCTCGCCACCCTTGGCAAGTTCTCGGTCCAGATCCAGACGCTGTTCCACAATGGCCAGCTCTCGCTCTCGCTCAATGTGAGCAGCCAGCTTCTTCAGTCGAGAAACCCGTTCCTTGTTGATGCCCTCGTCCAGCTCCTGTGCATGGGTCTGTTTCTCTCCCAGCTGATCAAGCTTAAGTCGGTTCTCTCTCTTGTTGAGCAGAGTCTTGTCAGTCTGGAAGTACTCAGCAGGGTCAAACTCCTCTTGCTCCTTCTCTGAGTTGACAAAAATGGTATGCTTTCCAGTGGCCTTGGGCATTAGTTCAGCCTGCATTCTCTCAATAACTCGCAGCTCCTTCAGTCGCATGGTTCGTACATAGGTAGCATCCTGAGTCTGTAGTAGCTTCTTAGCATCAGCACTGAGTTCCCGCTCAGCAACATCCAGGGGATTTTCCTTGTAACCAATACCGTGCTCATCGGTCTTGGTGCTATGCATTCCGAAGTAGAACTCATCGGGGTTTCGCTCCTTTGCCTTCTTTCTCAACAGCTTGAGCTTTGCTTCCTTGGCATGGTAGTTCTCTGCTCGAAGCTTGTAGTCCTTCTTCTTTTCCAGCAAGCCGAGGTGGCGTCGCTCGGAGATTTGGCTTCGCTCTCTATGTTGTTTCTTTTGGATATTGTGGACAAGTCGAGCCATGGTGTGTGTGGGTTGGATGTGTAGATGCTCCACCGAGATAATTTTGGCGATATGCAGGTAGAAATTTATTTTAAGTTGCGTCACGTGAATGTAAATCTCTGATATGGGATGAGAGAAGGAAACAAAAACGGTGTAACGGAGTCACAGGGGGGGAAAAAATAAATAAATCAGGGTTTTCTGTATATATATCGTTCTTGATATACTTTTTATGACAGCTCAATGGAATATTCTCAACAAACTGGTCCTAGGATAAATTATTTTAGACTTTAGTTGGATCTTGATAGAAGAATAGTTAAGATCTTCTGCCTGACTCAGTAGCTAGAGTGTACGAGGCACCACGTGCCCCAAAAGTTATACTAGTTGCAAATGACATTTATATAACAGTTTCCAAACGTTTTTTAATCACTACATAGTCCCCCATCTTTCAATTCCAATATCCTCAGGTGTACCCCATTTTGCCGCCACCAACTCTATAACTACACGATATGCATACAACGAGCATCTCGAAGACTTCCAACTCAACTTCCCGCCACCAACACCCTAGCTCGTCCCATGTCATTCCAAGAAAAATGTATGGAACTGAAGCAGATTCTCAACTTTGACGTCGACATTTTCACAGCCATCATTATTGGTCTTGCAGCTCAACGGCCTGTCAGAGTCCACACTCACCACCCTGATGTTGTGGAGAAGTGTGCTCTTGTGGTGGCTGCCAACATTCTAGGCTACAGCCAGAGACTGCTCTACCGTTGCGACGCGGATGCTGATGTTGACCACTTCTTGAATGGAGTCAGTGATTGGAGGGAGTCAGCTCAAACCGAAAAACAACTTATGCCATTTCTCATCTTGAGAAATGTAGCTTCATTATCGAATGAGTGCCAGGCTCTGCTGCTGGAGATTTTGCAACAGGGGAAAACGACATACAGAGGTATCACATACACGAAACCTCCAGGGTTCTTGTTGCTGTCAGTATCGAAAAGCGATGTCTACATGTTCGAGTACCTGAGAGATGAGTTCTTCGTCTACCACGAGTGTCACGTCGACAGCGAGGTCAACATTGGACAGCTCATTGAGAGTATTTCGGAGGATAGGACGGCTGTACCACCACTCATATCCGCTGCAGATATCAAGGAGCTACGTGACAAGGCAGCTCAGGTTTCGATAGTGGCAGAGCTGCAAAGATATATGCAGGATATTATCGTCCATATTCGGTGTCACCGTGTGGTCGCTAGAGCTATAAAGCCCAAGGCAGCAAAAGACTTCACTCTCTTTGTGCGTCACATGTGTGTGCTCAACGATTCTGACTTTGCAACTCCATCTGTGATTGCGGTAGCAGCCCGAAAGCTACTGCCGAGCTCAGTCCACATTGCTTCACCGGAGTTCGAACCTTCTCTCGCCTACGGAAGTGACTATAAGCTCATTGAGGAGTATATCACTTCGTGGGATGGTGCCCTTGTGGTGGAAGATGTCTTGAATAGGGTCAAGGCCCCCGTTTAAGCCTAACTTTGACCTTCACTGTCCGTCAGTCCACGCAACCCATACCACCAGCATACTAACAATCCCCAAAATCATAGAAGTTCATTAAATGTATATAAATAATCCGTTATTGTCCCAGTTTCCTGTTTTTACCGAGTCGGATGGCTTACAGCTTGTCCCAAATGTAGTTTGTGATGAAGAACCCGCTATACTCCTTGACATTGAGATCCAGAGTTGCCACGTTGGAGGTAGAGTTGGATCTGATCATGCACTTTGTGTAGTTTTCAGGCTTCTCCGCGTCGAAGGTGACACCTAGGGTTCGGAACAGCTTGAGTTGCAGAGCGGCAGATGAGTCGTTCTCAACGGCTGACTCGATGGGTTGTTGACTCTCCTTCTCTACAAGCTCGAGCTCAGCATTCAGCTTGGATGTTGCAGCTTGTGTAGAATTAAGGGTCTCCTCGAGATCGTTGATGGCACGCGCCAGTCGCATCTTCTCACGTTCCAGCTCATGCACATGTTGGGATCTTTCGGTTGTTGTGGAATCTCCTGCGACCGATTCGTGACACAGATCTCGCTGGCGGATCTGATCTTGCAGCTTGTCACGCGCATCCGCTAGCCTGGCCTCGCGAAATTGCGACAGCCGCGTGATATCGACAGAAACACGTTCTGTAGACGCGATCTCTTCATTGGTGCTGAAGGACTTGGCCACGTCGCGCAAGAGGTCGATGGGGTCCATTTGTAGTGTTTGTGTAGCGAGGGTGCGTGGAGGGAGCTTTTGAGGTGGCTTGAGGGTATTATTCTCTGCTCTGTTCAGCTGCTGTGTGTGTTGTTTTGGTTCTGTATATTTGGCGGATTAAGTTTGGCGAGCAGACCGATTGTACATTCACAATGGATACCCCAGACTCTATTTTGACTTCATGGATAATGATGGTGAGCTTGTCAGTTTCATGTCTGAAGCAGCATGCAAGAAAGGAAACACAGCTCAGATTCATCCAAGAGGGAGCCGCAAGAACAATTGAAAACAAAACACCTGCAGTTACAAGTACTCGTACTTGTACTTGTACATGTGGCGTCTATCACAAGACTTTCTTCAATGTACAGATAGATGAGACACCCCACGTGTTGAAGTTGTGGCGCTCTCCCTCCGGTTCAGATCAATGAGCATATTGCTGCAAGTTGCAAATGATTGCTATTACGAACATAGAACAGTAAATGCTATTTGATGAGACAATGGACACCTTCCGAGACTCGGGAGCCACCTTATGCTGCCCCCGGGTCTCATTCGTACAGTTCAGTGAGCTCAATTGCTTTATGTGCTGCTACCATATATCATATCAGGTACACAAGTCACAACAGAGAGAATGAGAGAAGCAATTCGGTCGGGAAAGGGGCGAGTTTTAGGATCTCAGTTTCAAAATCAGGAACCAAATTGGAAACTCTCTGTTACGGTTTACACACATTGCGGGTACATACAGTTGGCATTGAAGGTTGCGTTGCTCTTCCACAAGATTTCATAGTTCTACATCTCAGCAGTAATGGAGCGGGGCTGTGGGGACAAGCGAAATGACGTTGGGTGGCCAAAAGAGGTAAAGACGGCAACGCTACTCCGCCAGTACAAAGACACACAGGAACAATGCTTTGACGGAAAGCTTCAGTGAGAGTCAATCGGTCATTGCTTCCCAAAATAGGTTAGCACATGGCCTGGTCACACATTAACCATCGTCCTAAGAATGTAAAACAGTGGGGCTTGTTTATTAAACCAGTTAGGGTCCTAAACAAATTAACACTCTGAACAGCTAATGCATTAGTGAGACTTTTAATGGTCAATGGAATTGCTTCCAACTTCGGTGCAGTAACTAAGCTGCAAGTGCTGATTAGTGCGGGGATGTGCCTTGTATGGGAGCTGTACGCTGCAGCGATCTCTAGAAAAATAAATACCGCATGCCGTATAGGACTCGTATTCCATATCTTCTGTCTCACAGTTGCCGTTTTACAATTCCCTTCTGTGAGCAACCTGTTACAGTCTCAGTCAGCAAAGAAACTTTGGAACTCAATAATTTTAAACTTCCTTCCCAAACTTTTCCAATATCAAACATCACTCAATCGATCACCCTAAAGGACCAGACACGACTCAAAAGCAGGTTATTTCACAACGGCTTGCCAAGACCATACAACAGTCGTATTCTACTCTATCTCTCATACATCCTTCAACATGCTTCCCGAGCACGGCTTTGAGCACGACCAGCCCACTAACCCCCTGCACTCCAATGACGTGTACCCCCAAAAGTCGGGTGCTGTGCCTCTGTGGTTCCTGTCTCCCAAGGAGGAAAACGAGGTTCGGGAGGAGACTCGAAGACTAGCACGAATTGCATGTGCCGACGTACTTAAGGTCTTCAGCGAATGCACAAAGGGCAGAACCGTGTCCATGCTGTGGGCCTGCCGAATCGAAAAGGCCAGCATGATGGACTGTATGGCCTCTCATTCCACTATGGAGGATTTTGACAAGGCTCGAGACGAGTTCGTTCAAAAGAAGGCTGACCTTATGGCCGAGAACAAGGAACGTCTGGCACGGGAACGTGGAGAACTGCCTAAGTCTAACTAGAGTGAAACACCACCTCACAGATGGCTGCAGAAACTCCACTTTACCGAGCCATAGTACGATTGTCCTGCAAAACCCAGAACCAACCCCTCTCTCCCCCTTATTATCGCCTGATAAAGATAGGTGACCGAAAGGTACCCTTTAGATAGCACAAATTGGTCAACTGACCAGCTTTAACTCCACTCTCGAGGAGCCACATCTCCCATTTCATTTGTACATAGCAATATATTTTCCAGAGCATAAACCAATTGGTTGCAAGCATATTATTGATTGCGTCAAAACCACGGGAGGACTTGGGGTGGCCCGAATCTAGTCATATCTAATATCTGAAGGTGATACCTCAGCCAATTGCCTGGAATTTGATATCATAGAGACGTTCCACAGGGACCAGTAGATATAGTGTTCAAAACACACCGTTTATAGACCACACATGTTCCGTTATTCGAGAACAATCTCAACTTTTCGTTTCGTAATGGCGGTTGCCTTTCTGCATATGGCATTTCGTTCTCATTGAAGATTGCTATTGCGTCCCCAAACTCTGGCCCATTGTTACGTCATCTGATCTGCATATCTACAGCTTCGGTCCATGCATGTGGTGCGCTGGGGAAACCTCCACAAGTTGTTAGACGGTCCAGCAACGACAATTGGCAAAGAAAATAGACAGAGTTTTAATCAATATGAAATTTGAAGCTGTACAAGTGTTTTGTAGCAAGAACAGAGCTGTTGCTTCAAAAATGGAGCTATGGCGGCCTCTATTGTAGCTTTAACAAGTACCTTGCTATGCGTTTCCTTGAACATCTCTAACTCAATTTTTGGCTTGCTACAACTCCACCAGCGATGTGGATATATAAGGCCATTGAAGTCGCTATTGAATTCCTCATACAAACTACTATTCACAATGCCCAACATTATTGATAAAGCAAAGGAGGTGTTCTCCTCTTCAAAGAACGACCCTGCCACTGACGCCAAGAACCTGCCCTCCAAGGCCGAACAGGAGATCCGTTCGGAAGGACAGACCCAGCTGAAGAACGCTGAGGGTCAGGCTGCTCAGTATGTCCCTGGAGGAAAGGGCGGTGAGGCAGCTGGTATTGCTGCTGGTGGTGCTGGTGCCGCTGGTCTTGGTGGTGCTGGTGCCGCTGGCGCTGCTGGCCATGGCTCTTCTGCACAGACCGGTTATGGCTCTCAGACCGGTACTACCGGAACCACTGGTCAGACTGGATACGGTTCTCAGACCGGCACTGCCGGTACCACCGGCCAGACTGGCTACGGTTCTTCCACCGGTGCCGCTGGCTCTACCGGCCAGTCCGGCTACAGCTCTCAGACAGGTACCACCGGCCAGACTGGCTACGGTTCTTCCACCGGTGCCGCTGGCTCTACCGGCCAGCCCGGATACAGCTCTACTGGCCAGTCTGAGTCCGCTTACGGCTCTCAGGGTGCTACCGGATCTCACACTACTGGAACTGGTTCCCATGTTCACGGTGCTACCCAGCCTGGTCAGGGTCAGTCTCTTGGTGAGCAGGCTAAGTCTTACATCCCCGGCACTGCTGAGCACACCGCTTCCCAGGCTTCTCACAACGTCGGTGCTGGTGCTGCTGGTGCTGGTGTTGCCGGTGCTGGTGTCGGAGCTGGTGCTGGATACGCCGCTGGCTCTGGCTCTCACGGCTCCTCCACCACTGGCACTCACGGTACTTCTACTGGACAGACTGGATACGGCTCTTCCACCACCGGAACCCACGGTGCTTCCACTGGATCTCACACTACTGGCACTCACACTGCTGGAGGTGCTCAGTACGAGAACCCCCAGCAGGTCCTTGGCAGCCAGGGAACCCAGGGAACTCACACTAGCCAAACCAGCCATCATGGCCACAGCCACGGTCACCACGGTGCTGGCGTCGCCACTGGCGCTGCTACCGGCGCTGCTGTTGGCACTGGTGCTGGATACGCTGGCCAGACTGGTTCTACTGGCACTCACGGTACCTCCACTGGCCAGACTGGCTATGGATCTTCTTCCACTGGCCAGACCGGCTACGGCTCCTCTTCCACTGGTACTCACGGTACTCACGGATCCAACCAGACCCTTGGCGATAAGGCCTACGATGCTAAGACTGACGCCAAGACTCACATCCCTGGTACTGCCGAGCACTCTGCAACCCACGGCTCCGGTGTCCAGAGCCAGGGTATCTCTGGTACTCACGGTGCTTCCGGCTCTTTCGCTCCTACCCACACTCACCACAATGTGACCACTGGTCCCGAGGGTGTTGAGCATCACATCCACCACCACCACCACCACCTTGAGGGTGCTGCCGCTGGTGCTGGTGTCGGCGCTGCCACTGGTGCTGCCACTGGATCGCACGGTACCCACGGCACCTCCAGCACCCACGGCACCTCCAGCACCCACGGCACCTCCAGCACCCACGGCACCTCCAGCACCCACGGCACCTCCAGCACCCACGGCACCTCCAGCACCCACGGCACCTCCAGCACCCACGGTACTTCCACTGGTGCTGCCACCGGTGCTGCCACTGGTGCTGCCACTGGATCTCACGGTACCCACGGTGCTTCCGGAACCACCGGATCTTCCAGCCAGACTGGTTACTCCAAGGGCTCCGACTCCACCCACCACCATGATTCTCACTCCAAGAGCGGCTACGACCACTCTTCCTCTAAGGACCAGTACCCCGCTCAGGGCAAGCAGCACTCCCATACCACCCACGATATCACTCGAGGTGACACCACCCGAGGTGACACCACTTCCTCTTCCTCTAACGTCAAGGGAACTGGATACAAGGAGGGTTCCTCTGGACCTGCTGTTGGTGGTGGCAAGTACTCTTCTACCCCCTCTGCTCACTCCGTTGGTGGTGACTTCGCCAACGTCGGAAACCCTGGAGCTAACCACGCCACTACTGGCGATAAGCTCCGTGGTGACACTGACGACATCACCCGTGGTGTTTCTGGTGTGAACCTCCAAGGTAAAGAGGCAGCCTCTGGTGCTGGACTTGCTGGAGCCACTGGTTACGCCAACAAGGTCGAGGGTGGATCTGCTCCTCACCACGGTACCGCTGGTCAGTCCAGCTCCGAGTACGCCCGAACCGGCACTCATGGTTCTACCATTGGTTCTACCACTGATGCCTCTGGCAACGAGACCTTCGGTGCTAAGATCTCCAACGCCGCTTCTGCTGTTTCTGCTGCTGTCTTCGGCACCGGTGCTGAGGAGGGCAACACCCACACTGCCAACTCCACCGCTCCTGGTTCTTACAACCAGTCTAGCACTACTGGCACTCATGGAACCACTGGAACCACTGGAACCACTGGCCAGTATGGTTCTTCTACTGGTTCTCACGGTACCACCGGCACCACCGGCACCACTAGTTCTGCTACTGGTTCTTACGGCACACCCGGAACTGGCGAGTCTCTTGGTGACAAGGCTAACCTCGCCAAGACTGCTGCCAAGTCTTACATTCCCGGAACCACTGAGCATGCCGTCTCTCAGGGTGCTGGTGCTGCCGGTGTCGGTGCTGCCGGTGCTGGTGCTGGTTACGCCGCTGGCCACCAGGGTCAGCAGAGCCAGGGCCAGGGCCAGGGCCAGTCTTTCATCGAGACTGCCAAGTCTTACATCCCCGGCACTGAGCAGTACTCTCAGGGACAGACAGGCCAGCACTCCAACACTGCCGGCACCACTGGTTCTGCCACTGGTTCTGCCACTGGTTCTGCCACTGGTTCTGCCATTGGTTCTGCCACTGGTTCTCATGGCACACCCGGAACTGGCCAGTCTCTTGGTGACAAGGCTAACCTTGCCAAGACTGCTGCGAAGTCCTACATTCCTGGCACAACTGAGCATGCTGTCTCTCAGGGTGTTGGTGCTGCTGGTGCTGGTGTTGGTGCTGGTGCTGGTGCTGCCGCTGGCCACCATGGTCAGGGACACCAGCAGAGCCAGGGCCAAGGCCAGTCCTTCATCGAGACTGCCAAGTCCTACATCCCTGGAACTGAGGAGTACTCTCAGGGCCAGACCGGCCAGACCGGCCAGACCGGCCAGCATTCTCAGGGCCAGCAGAGCCAGCAGGGCCCCGGTGTTATTGAGACAGCCAAGTCTTACATCCCCGGCACTGAAGCTAACGCTGCCTCCAAGGGCCAGTCCACCTCGGGCGAATCTTCTGTCCTCGCCACTGGTAACGACAAGGAGTCTGTGGCCCTCCGAAAGGCTCAGGAGGAGGCTATCAAGCAGCCCCTCCCCAAGCTCAAGGGCTCTGATGTCGCTGTTGACGCCGAGCAAGCCCTCAAGGGTCAGAGCATTGACTACAAGCGAGCTGCTGGTGATCCCTCTGACTCCAAGTCTACCATGATTATCCGAGATGGCCTTCCCCCTCAGGAGGACGTTAAGGGACCCGTCGGCCCTGGACACGCCAAGGTCGAGGAGTAGAAGAATCTGCTGCTTTTGACCAAGCTAACACTTCCCTTTTTATTAAATAGTTGAATGTATGTTAAAAAAGTTGTTAACAGTTTGTGTGGAGTGTCGTTTTGCGTATCTGATTGGTATCACCTGTATTTCGACTTTCCGACTTGTAGTGTACGATACCAGTATTGAAGGTATCAAACTGGGTCTTGTTAGATGGTATCATCTGCTGCTCGGTATCCATTCATTATTGTTGACAGTGGCCATCGTGCGTGTGTTGCTGGCGGTGTTAACTGTGGGTGAGTGGTACGAGTACTCGTACAGTAATGATGAGTGTAATGACCACCTTAATCAATCAGTGAACCATGCAGATGTCTGTGTCAGTTTTCTATCCTTAATGTACATCGAAGTTACCTTGTACGAATAGTTTTAAAAATAATCAAATATCAAAATAATACGCCGATAATAGATCAAATTGTTGAACCACCTCTCACTTAAATTTATAATCCGTTTCTAATATTCCCTACTCCAATGACGAACGTTCATTTCCTCGGTTTCACCATACCATGAGGCATTCTTAATTACGTGCTCATCCATGAGTCCCAACCAGTAGAGACTCGGCTACATGGGGTACACTGTAAGAGTATCAACTCCACTATTACATATACACACTTTCACTATCACTGGAGAGCTTTATTATTAGCCAGAGCGACCAACTTTTCTATTGTAATATCTTCACCAAAACAGCCGCTAGTGTGCACTGTTCTCATGACCACATGCTACGGCAGTCTTCGAAGTGCGTTTGAGATGCGGATTGCCACTTAACGGTGCATTAATGAGGCTGTGATTTGAACCTGATTCGCCGCTACCCAAGTTTCCCGCAACGTAACGTAATCGCGCAGGCTCCACTAATGCCCGCGGATAGAGGGAATAAGGAGTTTAGGAAAAAGAACAGGTCAGGTTTGAAAGTGCAGTCTCGAAAAGCATAACTCCGGTCTGTAAACTCCGAAGAAGTGTAAATTCTGCGAGAATTAGTGTAGACGAAATGTACGTGCTTTTGTGGGATTGAAGGGATCGAAAACCAAGGTCTACAATGAAGAAAATAACACTGGGCTGTGCCATCCATGTAATTCTCTGCCCTCCAGCTCCTCTGTCTGCCCGTTATATCCGAAAATAACTCGGCTCCGCCTCCCCCCATTGGGAGAAACCCTATGCGTTAAATGTCGCACGGACAAAGAAGCTTATCGTTGCCAGCCACCGCAGCAATTTGAATATCAAGCTACTCTAGTTTGTCAAGAGAGGAAGAATTGCAAACCTCGACAATCAACTACAACACCAATGGCTGTCACCAAACGAGCTGGAAGACGGGCCCAAGGCGGCACGCAACCGGCCAAGGGAGCGCAAGGAGTCAAAAAGGCAACCTTCGAGTCTGGAAAGAAACGAGAGGTCGGAGTGTCCGACTTGACGTTGCTGTCCAAGGTCAGCGAAGAAGCCATCAATGAGAACTTGAAGAAGCGATTTGAGAACGGAACAATCTACACCTACATTGGTCATGTGGTGAGTATCTGGAGAGATGGAGGATGGCGCTTATGCCCCACACTAATGATGTCGGAGATTGGTCCGACAAGTGGATCCCATCCATTGACAGGTCGAGTGCCCAATTGATGCAACGACACAACGACACAATTGAACCAGTATAGATCTAACACAGCTTATCTCGGTTAACCCTTTCAGAGACCTGGGTATCTACACGGATGCCGTCCTGGAGTCGTACAAGGGCAAGAACCGTCTGGAGGTGCCTCCCCACGTTTTCTCCATCGCCGAATCCATGTACTACAACATGAAGTCGTACTCGGAGAACCAGTGTGTCATCATTTCCGGAGAGTCTGGAGCTGGAAAGACCGAGGCCTCCAAGCGAATCATGCAATACATTGCCTCAGCCTCCGGAGGATCCTCCTCCAATATTCAGAAGATCAAGGATATGGTGCTCGCCACTAACCCTCTTCTGGAAGCCTTCGGATGTGCCAAGACACTGCGAAACGATAACTCTTCCCGTCACGGAAAGTACCTTGAGATTCAGTTTAACAACCAGGCCGAGCCCGTCGGAGCAAATATCACCAATTATCTGCTGGAGAAGGGCCGAGTCGTGGGCCAGATTCGTAACGAGCGAAACTTTCACATTTTCTACCAGTTTGCCAAGGCTGCTCCTGAGAACTACCGAAGCACCTTTGGTATTCAGCCCCCCGAGGCTTACACCTACACTTCTGCTTCTGGCTGCACTTCAGTCAACGGTATCAATGATGAGGCCGAGTTCAAGGAGACTCTAGCTGCCATGAACCTCATTGGTATGACACAAGCCGAGCAGGATAATCTTTTCAAGCTTCTTGCCGCTATTCTGTGGATCGGAAACATGTCTTTTGTTGAGGACCAGGATGGAAATGCCGCCATTGCCGACGTCTCCGTCCCCAACTTTGTGGCCTACCTTCTAGAGGTGGACGCTGAGTCAGTAGTCAAGGCTGTCACTCACCGAATCATGGAGACTTCTCGAGGAGGCCGACGAGGATCCGTGTACGAGGTGGCCCTGAACATTGCTCAGGCCACGTCGGTTCGAGATGCCCTGGCCAAGGGTATCTACAACAACCTGTTCGACTGGATTGTCGAGCGAGTCAACCAGAGTCTGCGAGCCCCCCAGGATGCTGCTCGAACCATTGGTATTCTGGATATCTACGGTTTTGAGATTTTCGAATCCAACTCCTTCGAGCAGATCTGTATCAACTACGTCAACGAGAAGCTGCAGCAGATTTTCATCCAGCTGACCCTCAAGACTGAGCAGGACGAGTATGTTCGAGAGCAGATCGCTTGGACCCCCATCAACTACTTCAACAACAAGATTGTGTGTGATCTGATTGAGGAGAAGCGACCTCCTGGAATCTTTGCTGCTCTCAACGATGCATGCGCCACTGCTCACGCTGACCCCAACGCTGCAGATGAGAACTTCATCCAGAGAATGTCCATGGTTGGCCAGAACCCTCATTTCGAGCAGCGACAGCGAAAGTTTGTCATCAAGCATTACGCTGGTGATGTGACTTACGACGTGAAGGGTATTACAGACAAGAACAAGGATCAGCTTCTTAAGGATATTCTGATGTTGCTACAGAAGTCTGCCAACCCCTTCTTGGTGTCTCTGTTCCCCGATCAGGTTGACACTGACAACCGAAGACGACCTCCCACTGCTTCGGACAAGATCAAGAAGTCCGCCAACGACCTGGTGACTACCCTGTCGGCTGCCCAGCCTTCATACATTCGAACGATCAAGCCCAACCAGAACAGATCTCCCACCGAGTACGATGAGAAGGCCGTTCTGCATCAGGTCAAGTATCTTGGTCTGCAGGAAAACGTTCGAATTCGACGAGCTGGTTTCGCCTACCGACAAACCTTTGAGAAGTTTGTCGAGCGATTCATGCTTCTCTCTGGAAAGACCTCGTATGCTGGAGACTATATTTGGCAAGGATCTGCCTACGATGCCACCTTGTGCATTCTGCAAGACGCAGGTATCCCTAAGACTGAATACCAGATGGGTACCACAAAGGTTTTCATCAAGACTCCCGAGACCTTGTTCGCTCTTGAGCATATGAGAGATATGTGGTGGCACAACATGGCCGCCCGAATCCAGAGAGCATGGCGACGATACCTCGCATACAAGACCGAGTGCGCTATCAAGATCCAGCGATACTGGCGTCTCAAGCGAGGTTTGGATGGTCTCAAGGAGATTGAGTTCCGAGACTCTGGCCACAAGCTTCTTGCTGGCCGAAAAGAGCGACGAACGTACTCTCTTGTTGGCTCCCGACGATTCGAGGGAGATTACCTTGGCTGCAACAACGGTAGTGGTTATGGAGATTTCCTCATGAAGCAAATTGGTGTCACTGACAAGGTCTTCTTCTCGTGCCGAGGACAGCTACAGCAGTCTCGACTCGGAAGATCTTCGGTCCGTGTGCCTCGAACTTTCATCCTCACCAAGAACAACTTCTACGTTGTCGCTCAGCAGATCCACCAGGCTCAGCTGGTGGTGACCAACGAGTACACCATCCCCGTGCGAAACATCACCCACATGTCCTTGTCCAACCTGAGAGACGATTGGTTCTGTCTCAACCAGGCCTCGTCTCCCTACGGAGATCAGCTCATGTGGTGTGTGTTCAAGACTGAGCTCGCTGTGCAGCTCCGAGTGGTCAAGCCGGGTGTCGATATCCGAATCGGCCCCCAGATTGACTACTTTAAGAAGCAGGGCAAGAAGGCCTCCGTCAAGTTCCAGAAGACTAGCACCCTGCAAACCAAGTTTGACATGTACAAGAGTGGAACTGTTCAGGTACCTGCTGGAGCCCCTCCCAACAGTGTCAGCAAGGAGACGCCTAGAGGCCGACCAAAGGCAGGCGGAAGTGCTACTTATTCTCGACCTGCTGCTCGAAGCAATGCTGCTCACACTCCCACTCCCGGAGCTGCTGCTCTCGGGTACCAGCAGCACCAGTCTTCGTCTGCTCAGGCCACTTCTCCACGAGCGCGGAAGGCTCCCCCACCAGCCCCCAACTCTCGAGGAAATGGCCACGCCGAGCCTGCCCAGCCTTACACCAACCTGCAGCCCCATTACCAGTCGCTGATCAACCCTCGACCTGGACAAGGACAGCAACCGCAGCAGCAGCAGACCTACCAGCAGCCTGCTGCCGCTCAACCCGCTGCTGCCTCATACAACGCTGCTCCTTCATACAACGCTGCTCCTACAAAGGCCGCCCCTCCTCCTCCCCCTCCCGCTGCTCCTCCTGCCGCCCCTGCCGAGCCCACATACAAAGCTCTGTACGACTACGTGGCCAACGGAGTCAACCAGCTCTCCATCTCTGCTGGTGAACAGGTTCTCATTTCCGTGAAGGAGGACCAGGGATGGTGGCTGGCAAAGCGAATGGACGGTTCCGAGGAAGGATGGACCCCTGCTGCCTACCTGGAGGAGGTCCACGGTGGCGCTGCTGCTCCTCCCCCTCCCGCTGCCCCTGCTGGAGGTGCCTCTGCTGGAGCTTCTTTGGCTGAGGCTCTCAAGCAGAAGCAGCAGTCCAACCAGACTCTTGGTGCTGGCATTGCCGATGCTATCAAGGCTCGTACCGGACGACCTGCTGATGACGACGATGATGACTGGTAATTATGTAAGTAATGTGGAGATTATGATAGGATCAATTAAATTGTATAGTTCGAAAAGCCCATTATCTGTTTGTAAATTCGTACAGGTTGGTGACTAGGGCGAATAAGGTTGTCTGTACTGGATGCGGCTAAGTGGGTGATGCATGAGCGTAGGAAGAGATGTGATAGAGATGTATGAGAGTGGTGATAGAACTATAAGTACAATCCATTCGCAAGCTAAAAGTGACCATTTCCTGTTATTTTTTCAGTCGTATCAAACAACATTTATTAACAAATGTCTAAGATATTCACTTTCACTCTCAACGCGTTCCTACTGTAGAAGCTAAAAGGCCTGGGATGATGTGAGACGTGTAGAGGTAAACCACGTCCAAAACATTACACAACACCGGAAGCACGACTGTCTTACCAGCGATATCAAAAATGGCATCCAAAGAAGTGAGTACAATTGCACATTCTGCTGACAACACAAATATGATCGACTAACTGACTAGGCAACGGTATATGTGGTGGATCTACATGACTCCATGAGCCTGAATAATGCTCGTGGAGAAGACTCTAAAGAGATGACTGATCTCAATTGGGGTCTTCAGTACATCTACAGTGAGATTTCCAACAAGATTCTATCTGGCCGAAAGACTGACGTTGTCGGACTAGTTGGAGTACACACTGACACTACCCAGAACATGTTCGAGTCGGAGCCTGGGTTTGAACATATCGACATCATCTCCCCCATTCAGCAGTTCAACCTCGATGTGCTATTGGAGGCAAAGAAACAGCTTGTGCCTAACTCTGACAACAAGGGTGACCTCATCTCGGCCATTGTCGTCGCCATTCAAATGATCAAGTTGTACACCAAGGCCCTCAAATACAAACGAAACATTGTCATTCTCACCAATGGTCGGGGTAACATGGACCTGGAAGATTCCCAGGGTATTGTTAAGCAGATCAATGAGAACGGAATTGTTGTCAAGATCATGGGAATCGATTTTGACGACGAGGAGGCTGAAGTCATTGAGGAAGACAAGCCAGAGGAAAAGAGGGACAACGAGCAGAGGCTCAAGGATTTCGCAGAGCTTTGCGAGGACTCTGTCTTTGCTACATACAAGGAGGCACGTGATTCCCTGGATATTCCAAAAATCAAATCCGTAAACCCCGTGCGTGCTTTCCAGGGTGATCTGGTGCTGAGCGACCCTGAACAGCAATCTCATCAGCGGGTAATGTCTATTGGTATCGAAGTGTTCCCCTGTACACGACGTGCAACTGCAATGACGGCTTCCAGCTACGCCATGAACAAACTTGAGCCAGCCGGTGCGCCCTCTTCTACTCCTAACGCTAACAATCTCCAGGCTGTAAAGTGGGACAGACAGTACTATGTGGATGATGAAACCGAAATTGGCGGAAAGAAGGAGCTCGAACGAGATATACTGGAAAATGGTTACCGATACGGCTCTGAGATTGTGTACATCACAAAGGAGGAAGAGGATGCTATTATGTTTTCCACTACTGCGAGCTTGCAGCTAATTGGATTCGTCAACAAGAGTACAGTTCCCCCTTACATGCTTATGGGCCACACTGACTTTATCATTGGTCAGCGCGGTAACAACCGTGATGCAGTTGCCATCTCAGCTTTTGCTCGTGCTCTTTTTGAGGTAGACAACTTTGCATTGGCTCGGTATGTCAGCAAGGACGGAAAAGACCCGCAACTAGTTGTTCTCATGCCCTACATCAAGGCTGAGCTAGAGGCTTTGGTTTTTTGCCAACTTCCTTTTGCTGAGGATGAGCGGCACTTCCTCCTGCCTTCACTCACCAGCCTCGAGACTAGATCTGGCGATAAGACCGTCACCACTCACTCGCGTCTTCTACCCACAAAGGAGATGCTCAGTGCTATGGACGACTATGTCGATGCAATGGACCTGTCCAAGCTGAATGATGAAGATGGTGAACCCTGGCTCACCATGGAAGATTGCTTTAATCCATCAATTCACCACATCAAAAACGTGGTAAAGGAGTGTGCCGTGAGCCAAGACTATGACAAGATCCCCGAGCCTCTACCAATTCTAACGCGGTTTTCTAAGCCAGCTGAAGAACTAACAGAAGAAGCCAAACCTCAACTAGAGCTTCTGAAACACCTGTTTGAAATCAAGGAGCAGTTCAAGGAAGCTAAGAAGCGAAAGACGGAAGTGACAGTTGGGCGGACAGATCTTGATCTTGACGCTTTGCTTAACGGCGAGCCTGAGATCAAGTCCGAATCATCTCAGACACCAAGCGTCAGTGTTAAGATCGAGTCATCTAGCCAGGCAGCACCCCCGTCTTCCCAGAACACACAGCAGCCGTCGCTGGACCCCGAAAACATCTCCCCTGAACTTGTTAGAGCGCTCAACAAGCTTGATACCAAGGCTAATAGTGATGAGGAGTTCAAGGCTGGCGCTACCATTCTTTACCAGCAAACTATCACTTTGTTGGAACAGAAGATCGAGTCTTCCAAGGGCAATGATGCTTACAATGAAGTTGTCGGTGTGCTTCTGACGATGCATGAACAGGCGGATGAGATGGAAATTCCTGACGTCTTCAACGCTGCCAAGGATCAGCTTGTGAAAAAGCTCGAGAGTGGAGATTTGGGTGGAGACAGAAATGTTCTTGTCGCTCAAATCGACTCACTCTAAAATAACGAATATATATTAGTAACGATAATCTCTGACACCACTACTGGTGCCAAGTGGCACCTACGTGTACTTTATGCGTGTACAACCACTGGTACTTCAAAGTGTACCTACAATAAGTCCGTCTACATCAAACACCAAAATAATTTATTTCAAACCATACACTTAAGTTCGAACAGTGGGCTCGTCTCGGCCAACAAGCTCCTTGAACTTGAGGTAGGACACAACCTCGTTGATGATATCCTCGAGGTAGTCCTGGGCGGACTCGCCAAACTTGGAGGGGTCAGACTCATGCTTCTCGACGTAGAGTCGAATGGTGGCGCCGGAAGAACCGGTTCCAGACAGTCGGATGACAAATCGAGAACCGTTGGTGAACTTGACGAAAAGACCCTGGTGGGAGGACACGGAACCATCGAGATCAGTGTACTCGAAGTCACCAGCCTCAGCGACCTCAAGAGAGCCAATCTTTGTGCCAACGAGAGAGTCGAGCTTGTCGTTCAGACCAGCAACAACCTTGGCAGCGCCTTCGCTGGAAACGTTCTCGTAGTCGTATCGGGTGAAGAAAGTTCGGCCGTAAGTCTTCCAGAAGTCCTCCTGGATGGCGGCGATGGAAGCCTTCTTAGGGTCCTCCTTTCCAACACCAGCAATGATGTTGAGCCAGGCGATGACAGCCCAAAGACCGTCCTTCTCTCGGATGTGGTTAGAGCCAGTTCCAAAGGACTCCTCACCGCAGATGGAGAGCTTGTCGGAGTCGAACAGGGCACAGAAGAACTTCCAGCCGGTGGGAACCTCGTAGACATTAAGACCCTTCTTCTTTCCAACGAGATCGAGGGCATTGGAGGTGGGCATAGATCGGGCAAGACCGTAAACACCCTGCTTCTTGAAGTAGGGGATCTTGTCAGCGTGGTCGGCAATGATGGCGACGGAGTCACCAGGAGAAACAAAGGTGTTTGCACCGTAGATCATGTTTCGGTCACCATCACCGTCGGAGGCGGCGCCAAAAGGAATGGATCCGGCATCCACAGCGTCGACAAGGGTCTTAGCGTAAGTAAGGTTGGGATCGGGGTGGAGGCCTCCAAAGTCGGGAAGAGGGGTGCAGTTCTGAATGGAAGACTTGTCGAGACCAAGCTCGCCAAGGAAGATGGCCTGGGCGTAAGAGCCGGTGACACCATTGAGGCCGTCAAAGAGGACCTTGAAATCGGGGTTGGACTTGAGGAAGTCCTTGATGAGCTCGAGATCAAAGATATCCTTGATCATGGCCACGTAGTCGGCAACAGAGTCAATGATCTCAATCTCAATGGGGCCGTACTGCTTGGTGCCAACGGTCTTGAGGTCGACCTCTCCAACATCGACTCGCTGGTACTCGTTGATCTTAGTGGTCACATCGAAGATCTTGTTGGTGACGGACTCGGGTGCGGGACCACCATTGGCAAGGTTGTACTTGATTCCAAAGTCCTCGGTGGGTCCTCCAGGGTTGTGGGAGGCGGTGAGAATGATTCCTCCAGTGGCTCCTCGCTTTCGGATCACGTGGGAAGCGGCAGGGGTAGAGAGGATTCCGTCCTGGCCAACGATGAGCTTCTTGACTCCGTTTCCGGCAGCAATCTCAGCAATGATCTGGCAGACCTTGTCGTTGTAGTATCTGCCGTCTCCGCCAATGACCAGAGTGGCGTCCTTGGCTCCCTCAGGGATGGAGTCCATGATGGCCTGGACGAAGTTCTCGGTGTAATGGGGCTGCTGGAAGACAGTCACCTTTTTTCGGAGACCCGAGGTTCCGGGCTTCTGGCCCTCGAAGGGAGTAGTGGCGACAGCGGGCATTGTATTTGTGGTGTGTGAGTGTCTGACAATGACAATGTTGAGTGTCGTGTTAACAAGGTCAACTTGCGTTGCGTTTTGAGTGAGCTTGCCTCAACCTCGAACTTTAGGCGCGTCTCAACTCGTACGGTGTGTATGCACGATGTTAGGGGAGCGAAGCCAAGTTATTCATTGCGGCTCGTTCGGTGGAAAAAAGGTAGTTACCATATATCCTGTGCAGTCCTGGTTTTCCTGCTGTCATGTTGCGAACACATGTATTCACTGGAGCAGGGTCCGCGTAGTTGCTTCGCGGGTGATCTTCGCATTGAACTTCCTTTGTTGGCATGGTGTTTTGTTATGTGGGCCTCGGGCTGAATGAGTATTCGTACGTACATACTGTACACTGTACTTGAGTGTTGGCCTCAATTGATTACACTGTGAACTTGATAAGTCGGAAGCAATATATTCACTCATACCCATCTGATGTATCGTATAATTAAACAACTTGTGGGCTCACTATACAACCTTTTGTATGGTTCAGAAATAAGAAATTCTGGGGGTCCTGTCTTGGAATAGCCGAAACTCTCCCAGACCCACCTCTTCCACAGTCTGAGACATTTAGAAAGATCAAAGGAGCATCACTCAAGCGGTCTGGATCACACAAAAAGATCAAAAGTTCGTTTGAGCTTCTGATAAGCTGTCTCCCGCCAGTGTTTAAACTGCACCACGACATGAAGCCAAAAAGAGTCAGCCGTGCTAAGATCTGTACGAGTTGACAGGTCCTAGAACTAAATTAATCTGGAACACTGAAAAGAAATGTGTACAAACCACAATGAAGAGATGCTTGACTGGCATGATCCATCGACCCTGTGATTACACAACCAATAAATAACCACGCCAGGACCCAAACTAATCAAGAAGCACGTTTTCGGACCCGTCCTTGCAGTACGAAACTTCTACTTGTGCTTCCCCACACAATCATGACTGGACACTATCCCCACCTTTGAGCTTGCATAATCAGAAATAGACTCGATATCTCCCCCGCAAGAAGGCGTCTCAGAACTAGGTCTTGGACGGGGCTAAAAGTGTGGGAACTAACGATGGGCTGGTAGATCTAGAGGAAATAGCTCAAAAACGAGACGATTGAACTATGTGTGGTCAGATGAGCTGTTTTTCTCACACATGTATTGCTGCAACAACGCACGTAGATCGCGCATCGGGGGAATGTAACTTCGTATATTTTATCAGATAAGACTATTGCCCCTCAAAGCTGAATTATTAGGGTACATATCCAGAGATCCGAAACAAAGAGGGGAGGGTAGAATAGCAGAGCAACCGGGACCAATAACCCCCTTGGCAGTTTAAGAAACCGTTCTATATAACGGCTGGTGTTTTCATCCACTCACACTTCACAACACAAACTCATCATGGCTCAATTCCATTCCCAAGTTCTCATTGTGGGAGGTGGCTTTTCAGGAATAGCTACTTCCATTAAGTTGCTGAAAGACTGGAAGGTGACTGATTTCCACATCTACGATCGAAACGACAAGTTTGGAGGTACCTGGACTGCCAACACTTACCCCGGAGCTGCCTCGGACATTCCTGCAGTTTGGTACTGTCTTGCCAGTGATCCCAAAGTCGATTGGAAGGCAGCTTATCCCTCCCAAGAGGAGCTAGCCCAGTACATTGCTGGAGTAGTTGATAAGTATGGTCTTAAGTCTTTTGCAACCTTCAACTCCGAGATTGAGAAGATCGAATGGCTTTCAGGCGAGAGATTGTGGAAGGCTACCATCTCTCACAACGGGAGCACCATTACACACACCGCTCGAGCTCTATTCATGGGTCAGGGATGTCTGGTAACACCGAACCATGTCAAGATCAAGGGCATGGAGGACTTCCAGGGTCCTATTATGCACACGGCCGAGTGGAAGCCTTTTGATTACGACAATAAGGATGTGGTTGTGATTGGAAACGGCTGTTCAGCTGCCCAGGTGATCAGTGAGGTGGCAAAGACCGCAAAGTCAGTCACCCAGTTTGCCCGTACCCCACAATGGATCGTCCCTCGACCTTCTGTAACGGCTGGGCCAGTTCTGAAGACATTTTTCAATTTTTTCCCATTCCTGATTCCCATTCTCCGGTTCTTCGTGTTTTTCTTGCTTGAAATGAACTGGAACATGTTCAGAGGAGGTTGGTGGTCCGATCTTGATCGGGCCATGCGAACCAAGGTAGCAGTGAGAATGACCAAGCAGTACCTGCCTGAGAAGTACCATGAAACGGCTATCCCCAAGTACCAGCTTGGATGTAAGCGAATCATCTTCGACTGTGGCTACTGGGCAGCTCTACGAATGGAAAGCGTGCTTCTGACCTTTGACAAGCTGGTCGAGGTAGGTAAGAACTCGGTCACAGACATCAATGGCAAGCAACATCCAGCTGATCTGATTGTAGATGCTACTGGTTTCAACATTGGACGATCGCTGACATCTGTGGACGTAATCGGAGAGAATGGAATGCCTCTAACCGAATTCTGGGACGGCAAGGTAGCTGCCTACGAGACAGTCATGGTGCCCAATTACCCCAACATGTTCATGCTCTTTGGACCCAATGCTACAACTGGACACAACTCCGTCATCTTTGGTATCGAGAATGGACTGAAGTTTGTGGAGTCGGTCGCTTCCGATGTCATTCAGGGTCGGAGTGACTACGTGACAGTCAAGCCTCAGGCATACGAAGCGTGGATCCAGAGAATCCAGGCAGCCATCAAACAGACCAGCTTTGCCACAGGCGGATGTGTGTCATGGTACATGTCAGTTGGAGAGGACAGTCACAATGCTGTTTCGTACCCCTGGACACAGCTGCGATTCTGGTGGCGTGCACGATTCCCCCACTATAAGGACATTTACGTTGACCATAAGTCTCAAAAGGCTGCTCCTGGCAAAGAGCTTAAGGTCGAGTAGTTTAGCTCATAGCACTAGTTTAGTTGTAATATCATTCACGTGGTTATCAATGGTCATTGGTATCAAATATGGAACGGGTGGTGTTCCAGTGGTGTTACTCGTACTCCAGTACACTGTCCTGTTAGGAGTGTCCAGTGTACAATTAAAAACACCGGTCTAGAACTATCTGCATCAACAAAGAGAGCGAGTATTCCCAACAAAATAGAGACTCCCAAAATATAGCTTAACGGTTATTGATCGTCATTCCACGTGTAGCCATCAATAATACAACGGAACATGATAACAGGGGATAGGCTGACCATTCAATAAATCAAAAACTATAGCACTGCGTCTGCGCAGAGCCGTCTACTAGTACCATGGCCCATACCCGCAAATGTAGATCGCCACCGCCTATCGGGGTTAGGTCCTAAACCTAATGGCGTAGAAAGTACTGGAAGCTCCTTCTATCTCAGTGATTAAGAGATCGATAGTCCTTTACACAACCACACAACATTACCCCACAATCACACACAATGAGCGACTTTGAAATCATTATCAAGTGAGTCAGACGAAAAGAAAACATCTCTAGCAATCCCCATGAGAAATTATACTAACCCAGGTCTTCTGACAAAAAGGTACCTGTGTCTGTCAACAATGACACCCTCGTTTCCAAGGTCAAGGAGCAGATGGCAAAAGAGCTGGATATCCCTGTTGAGAGACAGCGACTCATCTACTCCGGCCGAGTGCTGAAGGACGGAGAGACTGTCGGATCTTACAACATCAAGGAGGGCCACTCTGTCCATCTGGTCAAGGGCGCCGCACCCCAGGGCTCTTCCGCTGCTCCTGCCGCCAGCGCCACCTCCGCCACACCCAACACAACTTCCTCTAACCCCGCTTCCACTGGAATTCCCAACAACATTGCCAGTGGTGCTGGTGCTGGAAACCCTCTCGCTGCCCTTACTGGCGCCCAGTTTGCTGGCCACGGCATTAACCCTCAGATGTTTGGAGATCAGTTTGGGCAGCCTCCCTCCGAAGAGGATTTCCTCAACATGATGCGACAGCCCGGCTACAGAGAGTCTGTGGAGGCCATGCTCAACAACCCTCAGATGCTTGACATGATGATCAACTCCAACCCCCAGCTTGCCGCAATGGGCCCCCAGGCTCGACAGATGCTGCAGAGCGACCACATGCGACAGATGATGACTAACCCCGAGGTTATGCAGGGAATGATGCAGATTCAGAGAGCCATGAACCCCGAGGCCCAGGGATCTGCCTTCCCCGCCCCTGGTGCCGCTCCCGGTGCCGCTGCTGGAGCTGAGGGTGCCGCTGCTGGAGCTGCTGCCGGTGGGGCTGCTGGAGGAGCCAATGCCAACAACATGGCCAACTTTATGCAGATGATGGGCGGAGGCGGATTCGGCGGATTTGGCGGTAACGCCTTCTCTGCCCCTGCTGCCCCTGCTGAGCCCGAAGATACTCGACCCCCGGAGGAGCGATACGAGTCTCAGCTGAGACAGCTCAACGAGCTCGGCTTCTACGAGTTTGACCGAAACGTTCGTGCTCTGCGACGAAGTGGAGGCAATGTCCAGGGAGCCATCGAGGCTCTCCTCGATGGTGGTGTTTAAACCCGAGAGGTTCTTAGAAGAATGGGGCCATATGGGTAGGACACACACGGACGTTTCCGCTCTATGACCAGCCAAATGTACGCATATATATATTCACTTTTAGCTACGAGTACTCCTGCCCTGGAGTCTGAGAGTTGCAACCGTATTTAATGAATCATAAAACGATACTGGGGTTGCCAAGCTTTCGATACATGATGTACGAGTGCTCGTACAATAGAAGATGCAAGTATGATACTCGTACTGTATGCGGAATGAATGAATATGCTATAAAATAATGCACGGTCTATAGGTCTAAATTAATGCTTTAAATCCCTTCCTCAGATTAAACCTGGTCTCCTCTTCGGTCAGGAATAACGAAATTAATCTCAGGAGCTGGTCGAGCGTAGGTGTCCTGACTGTCATCAGTAGCTCCACCCTCATCGATGATATGGGCGTTCAGTCGAAGATCTCTGGGGCCAGAGATGCTATCGATTTTGACACGGCCCTGAGGGTCTCGAGGGGTGTTATCCCGGCTGATAGACAGACTTCTGGAGAAACTTCGAGTCAGGGTCATTGTTCGAGACAGTGTGGTGGGGAGCTGTCTACCGAGCATACTGACAGGGATGGTAATACCGTGAATAACAACTGATGAGAGAATCAGAAAGTAGACAAGAGGGTACATGACAGTGATGAGCCAATGGGGATCATAGGTGTGGGTTTCTCCCCTCTCATTCTCGTCGACAAACTCGTCGAGCTTGTTGAGAGCTGTGTGGAGGTAGAAGATGGCTCCAATACCAATCGGGCCAAAGAACCCAGCAAAGAGCGCTTCTCTGATATCTTTGATGGTTGGGATGAACTTGTAGAAGACGAGCATGGCAGGAAGACGTCGGAAAATTAAGACGCAGATTCCACACACCACAAACCGCCAAACAGGCAGGTTGATATTGGGCTGGTTGAATTGACCCCAAGGCATCACCACGCCAACCCACAGAAAGATTGCAAAATTGAGCATTAAATCTAACGTTGGCTGGAGGGTGTCGTCCTTGGTTTCCTCTCGGAACCAATCGTTCCAAGTGAAGGCGTTTCCTGCAATGAAGGCCGCAAGCAGATCGTCGGTTCCAATCATTCCCGCGGTTCCAAGAATGAACAGACCCAGAGCGAAGACGAAGACCAGGAAGGATTCGTCATCCACAAAGTTGAACTTCTTGGCATAACCCAGAAGCTCTTGGCCAAGGTACCCGATTACTGCACCGTAGGCGACAGAGAGCAGAATCTCGTAGAGGATGGTCTCCACAATCCATTCCTTGGCAATCTTGGTACCCGAGTACCGGTCAATGTAAAGAGCCAGGAAGAGAAAGGGGTATCCGAAGCCATCGTTAGCTCCAGACTCAGCTGAAATGATGTTTCTCAGAGACTCGGACACGTATTTCTCTGCGAACTTGCCCTTCACAACAGAGTTGGAAAGGACAGGATCTGTGGGGGTGACACACGATCCAATGATGAGGGCATCCAAGTATCGTAGGTTGGGAAAAATCAACCAGATAATCAGGGCTGTAACGACCCACATGGTGGTCATGACGGGTACGAGAAGGAAGAAGAAGGATTTCCATTCCTTGACGAGGTATTTGGCAGGAAGCTGCACACCTGCGAGAACCAGCTGGATGCCCAGAACCAGCCGGGAGAATTCGAGAGTGATTTCACGGACGTTACCGTATTCTTCAGGAATTACCCATTTCGCTTTATTGAAAATTAGTCCAAACAATAGGGCTGGGAGGGCTTCACCCATGTAGCAATGCTCCTTGACCACATATGAAATCAGTCCAAAGACTAATGCGAATCCACCAAGGCATGCTGTAACAATGTTGAAGTTGGAGATGTTGAGAGTTGGCATGACTCCTGGACACGAATCACTAAGATCTGCGAAGAGAAACGACAGCAAGGGGTTCTAAGACGACGACGGGCCTACCTGATATCGAGGTGAAGGCGTAGGGTTGTGATTTCAGGGGACGACACTTTTGGAAGAGGGGTAGCTGGATGGAGCTACTTGTCGACGGTGTGTGTAGTGTGTTCTGGTGCTTATCGGGGGGCACTCTTCAAGGGTAGGGATGATCGCTTATGAATTGTTCCTTCAGTTGTTGGTGTAGAGTGCCAAGACTTTTAAAGTCCGCGCTTCTTTGATGCACTACAAATGGCTAGCCCTTTGTGAAAAGGGGCTTGGCATCATCGTACCAACCGCAGCCAAGAGTTTCCACCTGTGTGTCTCTCGCTTATCTTAATAGATCTTGAAAATGTCTTTCACTACATGTTTCCTGGTGCATTTCGAGTCACTTTCCAAGCGCCTACGTCACCGCTACTTACAGTAGCGGGTTAGACCACACTATGGTTTTGCGACCACGGCTTGCGCCAACTTATTTTTGCCTCAAACAAAGTTGGATGCTCGCCAAATGGATGGAATCTTATTATTTGTGCAGCTAGCGGGAGGTTTTTTTCCCTTAAATTTTTGGTGTCACAGCTTACAGTAGGATCGAGATGTTGGTTGTATACACAAATTTTCAGAGCT
Organism: Yarrowia sp. E02; assembly: GCA_017639365.1. Lineage (NCBI taxonomy): Eukaryota > Fungi > Ascomycota > Dipodascomycetes > Dipodascales > Yarrowia > Yarrowia sp. E02. The sequence continues at coordinate 1,916,295 of JAAQQX010000006.1, read as the reverse complement.
GGAGACGCGATGAGATGGGACCAGAACATGAACAAAGAGGTTCTACCATACCGTAACAGGTGTTGAAGAAATACTGGGAGTCTCCCGAGATTCTGTTTCAATGTTAGAAGTACAAGCGGCTCGAATTTCCCATTGTGTGACAGTGATGCTTCGGTAACATATATATACAGTATAATAGGGCCTCTCCTTTCTGTTGCGCACCCCTCGTCAAATTAGAGTCACTTTTGAATTTACGATTTATAGTCTCTTCCACTGACCAACTGCGCCATGACTTCAAAGCACGTTTTGCGGCGGGGACAAGAGTATCCGGAAATATGCGACTATTAATGAAAAATGCATGCCAAGAAATTCTCCATAGGGCCCGTTTCCGGGGGCTGAATAACGATTGTACCCACTGAGTGGCCACTCTCGATTATTAGATTTTACCTGCTTGACGTTCGGGAAGAAAAAAAAAACGTTAGGGTAGATTAAAGAAGGCCCCGACTATTCGTCAGAATATGCTCATGGCCTTGTCGTATGCCTACAGTAACACATGGTTTCAACAGAATAGCGCGTGCGCGGCGTTAACTTTCTAAACTTGCCGACCAAAGTTGGCTGCTAGAAACATGTAGGATCACTCGTAGGTCCCTCGAGACAAGAAATCCCGACAGTTTTGGTAGTGCCATATTTATGTAACGTATAGAAGATCTACTACTTGAAGTTATGAATACGCTGGAACCACAACTTCCTGTTTTTGATGTTCATTGTATTTTAACTCTACTCCAATACCTTTTGAGGGGCACAGACTGATTACCAGAGATTGCTCGCCCGAGTATAAAGGATATCACCGGAATATCGTGGTGGTGAGGGGTGAAGCGGTCAAGTGATACTGCACCCAGGAGACGAAAAAATGGGGTTTCTTTTACACAGCCACTAATCACATGCGGATGCTAGAGATACTTATATTGCAGGGTGTGACAGTTCCTGGTATGCACATGATTCTAATAATCGTTGTGCTGTAAATTTTTGTACGATAATTATTGCATTGACAGACCTCACTTACCCTACCGGAATAATCTGGTAATATTATACAGTAGCACGTGACTGTCAAGAGTTGTGCACAGCTGCATGGAAATCTATGGTCATGTCTTGGTAAAATATTGTTTTTAATCAAGCAGTTTGTTCTTCTAACTCTCTACTAATATCAACCCCCAAAACCAGGCTTTCTGGCTTTTCATCATGATCTTAACTAGTAACTAAGTAAGCACCAACAATTAGTTTGAAAGTCAAGTACTCGTAGATAATCGGCGGTTGAGGCATAGCGTCGTCATGCGCTGGCATAGGATGTTACGAGAAACACTTCACCCCAATGTCACGGTTACTTATTTTTTTTCTTTGTAAGATCTGATTGGTCTACGGGTACTACGGGTACTACGGGTACTCGTACTACAATGACCTGACTCTCTGACACGCAAAGGCTGGGATATCAGCAATGCCGTTTCATATTTTCTAATTACCGCCGTAGCAAAACCACTGAAACGCTGGGGTCTGAAACAAGACAACATTGGAACTGAAAACCAGTTTTGACGAATATACTGCATGCAACTGATCGAGCACTATTTAGTAGTTTCGCAAACATGGAAACCGCTTTTTTTGGGGATGATGATTTTGAACTATCGTACAACTCAGGAGTTCGGATGCATGAAGCATAACACTGCCATGAAACGAAGGAGCCTTATAGTTGAAGCAGATACGGCATTAGGGCAATGAAATGCCGAGTTAGTAGTGGCAACAGGATGCCAGTATGACTCTCTGGGACCATGGATACTTTCCTCTCTGGTGCTGTGTGTATAACGAATGAAGGTGAGGGAGGAGCTACTGTACCTGGTAAGCTCACCACAACGGCGGCTAACCACGAGGCGATAAGGAGTAGCGCATGCTTTCGTACAGGTTTGACCTCTCTTTTAGTGTCAAAATCCATAGCCGTTCCTTTTAGAGGTGGAAGGCACACATGTTTTGTCTGGAAATATAACCTAACGGCTCTCTAGAACTGTCACAGTAGCCATCTTAGAGGTCTTGAAGCGAATTAGATAACAGGACAAGTCATCTGATGATCATGGGTCTGTAACAAGCCGGTTTCAACCGCTCGAGACTTTGGTTGCTTCCACATGACTGTTTCGTCTCCTTATTTGACCCCTGTTGAAGATGGGCATAACAACCGAGAGATCACCCGCAACTTCATGATACTGTCAGTGTAAAAGACAATTGAGCTGCTGTTAGTAACAGAATCGTCAATAAGAGTCTCTATCTGTCTGAGAGTGTCTAGATGCGGACCACTTTAGAGTCACCCCGGTTTGAAGGTAGTTAAAGTCGCATTGTTGATACTGGGGTCATAGCATCCATTTTCTTTACGTTCAGTAGACCGTATTTGCAAAGTGATCCCGAGGCCAATGTACAGGGAGTTGTCGATAGTCACTCTTGTTTGGCGTGGCGATAAGAATATCAAGATTCCACTAGCCCGGGCACACCCACTTGGCCGAGAACGGGCAACGTTCAGGAACTACCACCGGGATTTCCGAACTGAGATAGGTGTAACAACCTCAACAAAATAAAACCGTATCCGTTGTTACAGTACAAGTGACGCCAGAAAGTCAGCCGGTACATGCAATCAGTACCCTCCCCGCATCGACAGCATGTGCAACAGGTAACCCCCCTCTATGATGGGTGCGGATCTGGTTAGATCTACTGCAAGGGCGGGGATAGAGAATAGCGTAAGAAGTGAATGCAATAGGGCTTACAAGCTTACGGGTTGGTAGCTTTTTGCCTCATGGTCAGTCTCACAGACTTCACTGGTGGCAGCCTCACCACACTCCCCTCCATGCTCCTGACGACCCAAAGCTCCTTGCGGGGTTATTGGAAAATATTTTGATCTGGAGATATCCGGTTCGTGTCCGTGATCAGCCAATTTGTTAACAGCAACCAATATAGGTGGGTTAGTTAATCAATCGTCTTGACGAATGGGACCATTTGTGCCCCAAAAGCATCTATGCTTAAACACTGTAGACTGTAACGTTAATAAACGTGTTTCCCCACTCGAGTATTTTTACTTCTCTTTAGAAAAGTGATAATTCCGTACCCAGAGGCCATTTTGACTTGGCCAATCGAATGTATGGAAGCCACTGATACTGAGACTAAAGTGCACTGCAGTACGCAGGAGAAAAATTCCCCCAAGAAACCGTCTCAGTCGCATGAAATTTTCATACATCAACAGTGCGGCTCAAACGTTCTACTTTAGCCTAACATACGTCATCCTTCCCGTTTCAAAGACAGAAGGAGGCCTAAGTCCAACGTGCCATGAACTTAGCGAATGGGTGGAACCGGCTATCGAACTAACTGCATCCCTTCTCACAATGTTACGTTACTTTCATCCGCTTCATTAGGTCTGATATCTTAAGGCGAATATTCTGTTTGTGAGACCAATTATCCTCTCATGTGCTCGGTTCGGCAGGTCTCCTTCATGACATCAATATGCGTTTACTCAACTTCAAATGTAGCTTGAAACACAGATAAAAATAGCATGAAGCTGCTTCTTTCATGTGGGGTTGAAACCACAAAATGAGCGCTAGAAATGCCGAGTGCCACAGCACGGTAAAAACTCGGCCGTGAATATTGCTCAGGAACAAGATCCTCAGTTGGGCAACGGTACCCATATTATTTCCGACTCCCGATAAGCTCGGTACCAGGGTTATACTGCGTACAAAGTTTCTCTAACGCAGGATGAGGGCGTTATCAAGAGGCTATGTGGGGTGCTCTAACTTGTCTCCCTCGTGAGTCTCGGGATCCATTATAGCATTAGTTACTTGTTACACTTTTTCCAGGTCTAAATAAATTCAAAATTGAGACATTAAAAACAGAAAAGTCTTCGCTACACCCGTAGCTGTTACCCACCTGAGTGCGAGTATTGGTGTATATCCGTTTCCGTTTTTAGGGGATGCCTTGAAGCTAGAATAGCCCCGTCGTACGGGGTTAAACGAACCTACTACATTAGCTAGTGGCCGATAAGGGCGGAATAAGACATGATGTTTCGCCTGTACATGCTATCTCACTTCAGTCATCAACTTCCAAATGGGGCGTAGCTCTAAGCCTCAGAATGAGGTCCCAAAAAAAAACCCACATACTTGCCCCTAGTGACGAACACTAAATCATTCCTGCAAGCGCTTGGTCATGTGGACGCAACCGTCTGACCAGATATTATACATGAATGATCTGTACAGAATAACGGGTATTTACACCAATTTTTACTAAGTTGGGGTAAGTATTTGAACCCCAACAACTGTTCGATATTACCTTGGCAAAATACAAGCGTCTTTTAGGTCTCTTCGGTGCTTACCCCATGGCATATGATTGTAGATCATGTATGGTTCCCAAGATTGGATCAGCTGGGTGCAGCTCACATGCACACCTTTGTACACTCTTTAACTCTTTGTAAACTCCATGGTCTAGCGCACCTGACAACGGCTACTGACAGCCGGCAATGTTATAAACGGCCCGTGTACAACGCGTGCTAGTGTCGCTAATGTTATCTCCATCATTCCGTCGGATAGCCCTGTTAATTACGAGGCCCTCTAATAATAATTCCAGTCTTTTTGCCACTACACGCAATCTTTACAAACGGTCATCAAAACAACAACGGAACAAGCTAAGCTTGTACATACAACACAAAGACTTACGGTAACTAACAAGCGATACGGAGCACTATAGTCTCCGGGGAAAAGACAGCTGCAAGACATAGCCTAGCTATTAATACGTCACTCTTCCCCAGAATCCAAAGATCAAGCCTCGCAGTTCCTTCCGCCCAGCACACTTGAAACCAACGCACATAACATCGTCACCGACATCCCATCTGAAACAAAAGGATATCCGTTTCCACCAGCCTGCAGAGCTCAAAACTCAATACACCATTACGCCCAAGAGCAAGAAAGCCGTTCCTGAGCAAAATGGTTCCTCATAAACCCTATCCAAGACCGGGTTCCAGCAACCAAACAAGATCTCCAGGGGAATATAGCAACACTCCCTACCCAACATCGAGGTTCTCACCACCACCAGCGGCAACTCCTACTAGCAGACGTTCATCTGTTTCGCCCTTGCCTTCATCAGCAGAGAGGGATCAGTTGCCATACCCTTGTTCCTATAACAACACAACACACCAAAGCTCACATAGACCCATTTCGCCCCGATCCCCACGAAGCCCAATGTTACCATCTCAAGCATTAAGTCCTCATAGAATTTCTCCAAGTGGATCTCCCGCCACCTCGAGACGTTCTTCTCAGCGAACCAGACCCAGATCAGCTACTGTAGCATCTGATGATGGTCATTCTGCTTTCATGTCAGAGTACCGCAAGCATTCTGGAACAGGATCTCGACCAGATATGAGAGGAATGTTTCCAGAGCAAGTAGGATCTGACTATGCTATTGCATCTGATGACGACTCTCTCCCCACAGTCAGGCCTGGGTCTCAGCCAATTCCTAGGTCTGATCCAGTTCTTAGGCCTGAACTCACAGCAGAGCCTATGGAGAGAACCTCGTCATCCAAGAGGTCCTCTAACATCTTCACACGAAGTCGGTCGTCCTCCGATGGCTCTGTCGCCGGTGACGACTCCGAGGCCGGGTTCAGAGCCAAGGTCTCCAAGCTACTGAAGACCAAAGAGAGCAAACCTGACCTAGTCCATGAGATTCTTGACGAAGAGGCTGCCAACGGAAACACCCAGATATACAAAGAGCATTACATCCAAATGAAAACTGGGGCTAGTCCTGTTGAAATCCAGCCCCAGCCAGCAGCATTGCCACAGCAATACCCCCAGCCATACTACACAGACGGCATGGCTATGCTGCCTACCCCACCAGCAGGAACCGATCCGTCCCAACTGTACGACATGATGATCCAAAGACAGCAGGAGGAGTTTGGGGCTGAAAGGGAGTCTGGGGAGTCGAGAAGACCCAGAACAAAAACCAAGTCCAAAAAGAGCAGAAGTTCCTCACCTGCTGTATATGGCATGGGAGTTGAAGGACTCGACAGTATGATGATGGCGGATGACACTATCGAGCCTCTCCTTTCTGTCATGGCAGCACACAACAAACATCACAGTTCCAAGTCCAGGTCCAAAAAGTCACCCACCATGTCGCCAACGATACCACCCACGATTCCTCACTCTAAGACGGTGCCCTATCCATCGCACTTTATTCGGAACAGTCCGCCCATTGAGATTCCCGAGCTATATGCGTTGGAAAAGCCCTCAGGTAGCCGTCGCAAGACAAAGCGCCAGAGCTCCAAGAGTCAGCCTGACTATGGTAAGATGATCTGTTTCATTTACAACTCTATACCATCTGTCGAAGTCATCAGCAAGGTGGTTTTGCGACCAATCGAAGCCGCAAGAAGGTCCAATTACCCCAACCTGGCACTTGGTATTGCGGTGCTCGAGCTGCTCGTTTTCATCTGGCTCCTGTACCAGGCAATCATCATTATAGAATTTGCATGTGCCGTTGTGCGCCTCATTTGCTACCCGGCAATCTACATCCTCAAAGCTATTGCATCTCCATTTGCATCCATAGAGAGAATCTGATAAAGGCTCCAAGAGAGTCATAGATAAATGAATAAAAAGACTTTCCAAATATCGCCTCAAGCACTTGTATCAATGTAGATTCCTTACTAAAGTCAAAGCAGCTCCACGTCTGGCTAAATATGTTCCCAGCCTGTCTATTAGTCTATTCAAGACGGAGTCTATTCATGACATCCATCTAATGTCAATACGTTAAGCCTCAAGTTCCTTAACTTCAGGGGCCTCGTTGACCTCAAGGTCCTTGTTCTCGGTAGTTCCCGTCTCCTCCTTCTCCTTCTCCTTCTCTTCCTTTTCTCTTCGCATCATTTCCTTAAGGTCATCTTCTGAAGGCTCGTACATGTGCCACACAGTGTAGTGAGGAAGTCCTCGGACGGTGAAACCCATCTTTTTGCACATTTTGCCAAAAGCCTCAGTCTCGGCGTGGTTCTCAAATGTAAAGCCAGTGAAGTGAGCTCCTGAAAGAAAAACACGAGATCGCGCCAGAATAGAAACACCTCCAATACCGTCGAGATCAACCTGCTCATTAGGGTCACCTTCGGCGTTTCTGACGTATGCCAGATGGGGTCGATAAGTGGGGTACTCAGCGTAGCCCTCCACAATGACCTCGTCCTCGTCCAATGTCGCAGCAAGATCAAGAGCGGGCTGAGACTCCTGCCACGAGTTCAAATCGTAAGGTTGCTCACTTCCGAGCCAGTCGGGAAGGGGTCTCCACACGTTAGGAACAATAACATCAACATTGTGCTTCATGAGGTCCTCGATGATTGTGGGAGGGGAAGTCTCGATATCGGCATCTCGCCAATACACCCAAGAATGCGTGGGCTCTAAAAGAGTAGAAAGTAGCCAGTTTCGAGCTCGGCCCATGAGCTTTCGTCGGACTCCCTGGACAGCAACACCATGTCTGTCCGAGAAGTCAGTGCCAACCGCAGATCCAAAGTCACGGAACAGAAGCGTGATCTTGTTGAAAGGCATCTTGGGATCAGCGTCGCCCTGAATCGCGTTGATTTCATCCTCCAGCACACTGACGGTGTTATCATCAGTGTCCGAAATGAGAAAGGCGAGGTCGATGAGATTGTGGTCGTATGTGAGGTTTCGAAGATGCGAGGCCATGATAGGGACCACCTTTTCCACATTTCGAAGAGGGAGGCACACCAGAACACGTTGGTTCAAGGGGCTATTTCTACTCCAATCTCCAGCAGTATCACGTAGGTCAACAAAGCTGACCTCACCGAGAGGCTTCCTGTGGGCTTCTGCTGGGCTCTGAGAGCTTATGGATCCATGCTTTATCGATTCTGACACATACTGCTTGTACCCTTGTACTGACTGCAGTACATCAGAGTAGCTGACCTCATGATGCGAGCCAAAAAGGAAAACAATCAGAGTCACTACTACGAAAACAGCAGCGAGGCGGAGCTTTGTGATTTGTGGGACCTGCAGGTTAGGTCGTGATGGCAACGGCTTTCTTGGCTTGAAATTCGTTCTGTAATCGACTCCACCGGTCTTTTCGTACTTGGGCAGCTCGCTAGCCTTTTTGTCTCTCGAAATCATGTCGAGATATGATGCAGAACTGAAGGAATGTCGTTGGTAGCGTGGCGATGGGGGTGACGTCGAGGCGTAGCTATGTGGATAACCTGGTGTGGTCAATGCTAGCCGTGGGAGTGATGCAAGTGTTATGTTTATGGCACGAAAGACCGCAATCCAGGCTGAGAACTTAATGCATGTCTCATCACTAGAACCTTGTCACCACACTCCACGTGGCCAGATTCGGAATATCTGACGTGTGACCAGTAATTATTTTTTCTGGGATCTTCCCGTTGAAATTCGCACAGGATGAGTTCCTGAAACTGTTATTTTGATCCACCCAAGTTTTACAAGGCTCTAAGTAGTTTTCTTGGTTCCCACACAGGATGTAAACTTACGATGTACCTGCGTCGGACACGTGGTTTTTACGTGCGAATTCATGCGCAAGAAACAAAGGCGTCGACAGACGTAATCAGAGGATCTTCTGCTTCACTAGATCTGACCAGTCCAGTGGACTGCCCTATTGTAACGACATCTGAAGCGTCCCCTAGGAATGCCACCACACATGTATTGATGAAACCAAAAAAGTCTCGCATAAAGTCTAGTGAGGTGAATCCAAAAGGCTACTCGCTCTCAATGCGACACCGCTGGTGATTGAATGAGGCAATCAATGCTCATGTGGGGATCAACCCGAATTGAAATGTTTCAGATGTGGAAAGCACATTGGTGTGAGATGTGATGCCTTATCGGGTGAATCACCTTAGTGCAAGCTCTTGTAGTAGCTCGCGTATTAGGGCGCGCTAACACCCTGAAAGGGTAAATTGAGCTCACCTCTTCCTACTCCTTCTTAGTGTGAGCAACCTATGAACCCCTTCCATAAACATTGGTTTACTGGGTTCAAAATTCCTCCACTTCCAATGCAACTCTGCTGTTGAGCTAAACAACTCAAATATAAAATGCCCTATATTCCAGATCTTCTTGTACGTTGGCTCTATACCAGTATCAGCAGTGGACCCCGAAAACGGGTTAACGATAACATTAAATTGAGGGCGACTAGGAGTACAGTATATACTTTTCAAGGGTTTATGATAGGTTATAGGGCTGCCTTTATACGTGAAGAGCAGGCGCATCATGCCTGTATTGATAGAGGGAAGGGAACCAAAAGCGGCTGTTAAGTTTGGATGAGGGTGCAGGTGCCTGATCCGGAACTGATATGATGATTATGAACGTTACAAGGGCATATCAGAGACACCGTATATACCTAACCGAGACTGTCTCTCTAGGAGTATATTATGTGGGTTCTTGCATGCCAAGTGCTGATAACTGTTGATATACGAGTCTGACATAATATTGGGACAGGGGCATATTTTTCGACTGCTACGTTGTATGGAGGGTATCGTAGTGATGATGGAATCAAGAGGCCACCTCTACAAGTATCGCATAATGGTCTGGTACAATATAAAATAATCAGATGTATAGAATATACAGCGACAAGGCCAACCCGCCCGGTCGCGAGTCATCCTTAGTTGACTCTCTGGAGTCCAGACTCCTCAGGTCTCCACCACTCCTCATCCAGAGAATCCCAAGTCTCTTGAGCAAGCTCTCGGGCACGCTCGGTAGAAGCGGCCTTGGCATCAATGTAAATCTTGAGTTTGGGCTCAGTTCCACTACCTCGAGCAGTGAAACGAACGAACTCGTCAGGGTTATCATGAGTAGCCAGGGTAGCCGTGATCATCTCTGTAGAAGACGAAACGGGCAGGGTCGGCTTGTGGTTAGGAGTTGTAGAGTCGTAACCAGTAGTCAAATCTCTCCAGCTAGTCACATCAAAGGGGCCAATGGTCTTAGGATAGTCACCCTTCTGGAATCGACCCTTGAAGTAAGATCGAACATGCTTGAATGCCTCAGTGGTGAGCTCAGGGGTCTTGGCAATGTAGTAACCGTTCTTCTCAGCAAAGTGGCCATATTTGTCATACAGAGAGTTGAGCTTCTCGATGAGCTTAGCTCCTCCTCCGTAGGCCTGGGCCAGCTGAAGGAAGATAAGTGAAGCGCTCACTCCATCCTTATCATGCACACCAGGGAACATGTATCCAATTGCCTCCTCGTAGGCGAAGGGAACAGTATAGCCCTCCTTCTCGAGATCAATAGCTCGGTTTCCAATCCATTTGAAGCCAGTAAGAGTATCCTCATAGAGGAAACCCTCCTTCTCAGCCATAAACTTGAGCATTTGAGAAGAGACGGTTGAGTTGAGCATGGCAATCTTCTTACCAGAGTTCTTGTACTGGTCCCACTGGTACGCAGCAAACAGAATTCCAATCTGATTTCCGGTGAGCTGGACCCACTTATCACCATTGTCCTTGACTGCGACAGCAAATCGATCAGCGTCAGGGTCGTTAGCAACAATGAGATCAGCGCCCTGAGCATCACCGAGTTTCATGGCGAGATCAAGAGCACCATGCTCCTCGGGGTTGGGAAATGCAACTGTGGGGAAGTCGGGGTTAGGCTGCTGCTGCTTTCGAACAGAAAAGACGTCTTCCAAGGGGATACCAAAGAGCTTGAAGGCCTCCATTGAAGGAGGGTAGCCGACACCATGCATAGCGGTGTAAACAACTCCAGAGGCCAGAGGGCCGGAGGGATCAAACTTGTGCTGCACCAAGTTCTTGAGATTCTCGTTATACTTGTGCTGCATTTCTGTTCGGTTATCGATGGTCTTTCCCTCAATGAGCTCATCCAGCTTTGACAGGTCCCACTCGAACTTGGAGGTCTTGGAGGCAATGGCGTCGATCTCAGCTGCAATGCCGGTATCATGGGGAGGGATGATCTGACATCCATTGCCCCAGTAGACCTTGTAACCATTGTCAGCTGCGGGGTTATGGGATGCGGTCACCATGACACCACAAGAGGCTCCAAGGGCATCAATGGCAAAAGGAACAATGGGGGTATGCACGAGGCCCTTGAACAAGTAGACCTTGAACCCCTTGGCGACGAATGCCAGAGCCGTGAGCTTTGCAAACTGTTCCGAGTTGTGTCGGTGATCATGTCCAATAACCACACCCTTGGATGTGGCATCAGGAACTTCTCGGGCAACGTAGGAAGCGAGACCGATAGAGGCCTGAAGAACGGTAACGTCGTTCATTCGAGCGAATCCGGCCTCCATTCGAGCTCGAAGGCCAGCTGTTCCAAAGGAGATTCGCTTGCCGAGTAGAGTCTCCAGCTGCTTGGTGTCGTTGGCGGCCTGGAGATCCTCAATCTGCTTTCGGGTAATGGGGTTCTGGTCGAGATCAAGCCATTGCTTTACTAGGTCGGTGGTCATTTTGATAGTTCTGTTGGCTGGAAGTGGAAGCGTACAGAATGACTGCAAGGTTCGATAATGGATCGATGCATGGCCCAGACTCTGAGTATTGAACCCAATCCTCGGCACTTCCGAAGGTCCCAAACTGTGAAGATCGAATAAGAGGCTTACTTGTAGGGTGCAATTGTAAGGGGAACCAAGTAGATAATAATACATCAGGCAGAAGCATCCCTGTACCAATAGTAAGCAGAAGGACGTCGCTTTCTACCAACGACCGTCCTTACCAACCCTTAGTTCTGTTCATGAGCACACCTGCTTATCACACTCCGTTGGCCCTATTCTGCCAATCAATTATCAGTACTGTAACCTCACTCAGTGGTGGGTCTAAAGAGTGAAGATTCAAGACTAGCAAAAGTGATCGTTGCTATTACACCCTACCGAGGATTTTCCCCCCGCGACTATACTTCTCATAAGAACTATTATTTCCCCTCGCTTCTCTTGCCACCGATCTTATCAATGCGCCAATACTGCATAAGGAGACCACATCCTTTAATGTTCACTCCTACACAGAGTTCACCTATCCTCTCCCGTCCCTCACATTCACTTCCTTGAGCTCCTTCTCTGCGCGACTGAGCAAATAAAAACGGCCATCACAAACCCACACGTGACCCACGAGCAAATTAATGCGCAAATTGAAAGACTTATATATATACCCTGCAGTCCATGTCCCTCTCTCCATAGTTGAAGAATGGATTACCCCAATTGATACCTACAGGCAACCCTAGACAACCACATCCTGACCTGAACATGGATTATCACGACGGTTCTGATAATTACACTGAAACGGGATACCTACATAAGCACGTGCAAAATCTGAAAGATACCAATGGGCAAATGTTTCAAATCTACGGTACTAATACTTGTTGTGGTGGAACTCGCACCTGGTACGTACGATGAATGACCTACACGTCGTTACTACGCATCTTGGTTAGAGCAGCAAGTGTTTCATATTATCATCTATCCGAGTCGTTACATTCATAAATTAGAGAAGAGCAGCGGCGGCGAAAATAGCGGCACCACCGACAACAAGCTGGGAAACACCAGAGATACCAGCACCGTTGGCGTTGGTAATAGCGCCCCCGGAGGGCTTGCCAGCGGTGTGGTTGGAGGTGGTGTTTGCGCCACCAACAGTGGAACTCTTCTTGAGCTCAATGTTGGCACAAGCCAGTCGGGAGGTGTTGGGGGCGTGGATGACAACAGAGACATTGCCGAGGAAAGCACCAATACCATCCTTGGTGGAGGCGTACAGCTCAGTGTACTTGGTATGGAAGTGAGTGGTGGAGCCATTGGCAGAGGGGATCTTGCCGTGCTTTCCGGAGAGGTCACCAATCTCGCAAGTCTCGGGCTTGGAGGCGTCGCACACGGGCTTCTGGCCTCGCTGGTAGGGGTCCAGGTGAGCCAGGGTAGCGGCACAAGAGCCGTTCGCGGGAACAGGCATGGCGTGAATGTGGTAGGCGTAGGGGCCCTCCACACCGTCGAACTCGCCCTCAAGGTCAACGGAGACATCAACACCAGTGCCGTTCTTAGCAGCAGTGAAGGTGATCTTTCCCTCAACAGTACCCGCCTTGTCGAAAACGACCTCGTAGACATCACCAACAGGGTTGTCGTTAATGATGGCAGCATCGCCGAGCTTGCCGGTAACACCGTCGGTGGTGTTCTTCTGGGCCAGAGCAGTGGCGGCCAGGGTGGAGACGACAACAGACTTGAAAAGCATTTTTGTAGATGTGACAGCTATGTGAGGAAGGAGAATTAGAATGGGGGGACAAAGTGGTATTTAAGTAGAGACCTATCGAACACAAAGAGGATACGATCTTCCCAAGATGAATAGCGGTGGGCCTTATTTGGCATCGGCGTATTATTAGACTTCTGCCTTGCTTTGGCTAAGGTACCGTGCATGCGAAGGAGCTTCCTTACATTGTCGTATTCAGGGCCAAATAGCTATCTTTATGTTTATAATCACGTTATCTGAAGGTCATCTCCATAGTATTCGATAGAAGATCTCAATGACGGCGTTGTGTGTATTAACCTGTGTTGTTTGTTAATATGCATCACCATCAGATGAACCGGAATGTCTTTGTACAAGTACTGTCTCATCTGCATGCAGAAGAAAAGTCTAAATAAACGTGAAAGGTGTAACCAACAATCATGTTGGTGAGGTGAGAGCCATATATCGACACCGTAAATGAGTTTGCGAGCATAATAACATAATAACATATAGTTGATTGAGATTACATTCCTTTCCCTTTCATAATGAGTTTCATAGTGCGTTTCATAATGCGTTATTTCCCTTCCAGGGACAAGATTATCAGATGCGGTTGTGTTGACTTCTCGTGCGTGATGCATCATGATGAGATTGACAACAGGAAAACACAAAAAGAGAGATATAGGATACAAAGGAACAGGGGCGGAAGATGAAAAAAATGCAACTGTTCCGTTGAGCAAACGGGTAGGGAACGGTTTTACCCATCCAGAGAAGCCAGGTTGGTGTTCTGAAACAACCTCGCTCAATATTAAAGTGAGACATTAAACTGGTCCCTGGTTTCAAACAGGGAGACATCAACAAAACTATGAAACGAGACTAATGGCGAACCAATTAATCGGGTATACAGTACCTCGACATGCCCAAACCACCATGTAATTCTGCAGGTGCACAAAGGGGTGTGCCCTTTCCGGGCGCGGTGCTGAGACAAACAAAGCGCTAGCAAACTCTCAGCACCCCTTCTTGGCACCAGAGGAGAGCAGGCTCGGCACAGTCAACAGTACATACGAGTACTCGTAGTTCTCCACAATAACCTCTTTGAGGAGTTTCAGATCTATATCTATGATTAAACCTTCCGATGATCCCAGTCTTGAGAGACCAAGAACCTTTTAATTACAGGTAAACCAGAAGGTCTAGCTTGATAGCAGGTGAAAAGCCATCTCTGCGGTTTGCATTTAATCAGATAAATCAACATTTCAAAGATCGGCAAGCAGCGTGTGCTAGGGTTCAAACTTTGCGAGGAGGCGTTTCTATTGGGTGAAACATGCTGTCTCTATAGATCGTTCAAGGTTCCGACGGGATCTTAGTTTGTCCACACGTAGCGAGAACACAGTAAACGAACAGCAAGCAACAAACGCTTACAGATCTGAAGCACGCTGCGCTGACGCATGCTCCAGTGGCCACGCGGGGACGCATATAAGTGACTAGACACGATGCCAAGTGAGCATTGTTTCAAGAATGTGGAAATAGAATCAAAAAAGAAATATGTAAAGAGCGCTGCCCATATCTACGATACAAGGCTATAAGAGTTGACGCATGTTCCTATTATGGCTCTCCTTGTCCGAAGACATTTACTCCTGTTTTGAGCTTGAGTGGGGTGGTACAGAAATGTACAGTAGGCGTCGACACCAGATACTGTAGTTGGGCTGAGGAGGCAGCGATGGGCAGACACAAACTTGGCTCTGTACCAATCTACCCAATAGGAACAAACTGGTCTTGGCTGTAGTTCTTGGTCTCTGGCAAGTCATCCCTGAAAAGCCAGATTCACAATAAAACGTTTCAGGTAAAAATAAATAAATCCTAACCATCATCTCAGTAGTAATTACTTCTTATGGTGTTCCTCAGATAGCAATAATTTCATGTCGTTACCCGGATGGAAATGGTCAACACTCTATTCTTGAGGTAGACATTACAACTCGCTGTTACCCGGATCCCCAGGCCTCAGTGTGTGTTGTGAGGGTCACACTCGTATACTGTAAGTACAAGTATAAAAGTATCGCACGGGGTTCTGATGGGCGTACCGTGAAATATAAAGCGAGCTATCCCTCTTTCTCTAAGGAAGAGTTGCCATTTAGGTAACCTAGGTTGCACTCGGAGGCTGCGAAGGTGGGGCTCACGTTTGGTTGCAACTCAAGCCAGGGCCCATTTTTTTTATAACTTATCAGGGCGGATTCGTACGACGTACGATACCTGGTAGTGGATTATTCAGATATGAAGGCTACAGACATTTTGCCTCTATCTATTTGGCATGCACTATAACCGTCATATCACCCTCATTTTTCGGCAGCTCCGATATCGCTTTTTGGAGACATGTAAGCTTTGTTAGGGCTTCACTTTTTTTTTTTTTTTTTTTTTTTTCTCTCACGAGCTCTCGGTTATGAATATCAGTTGAGTAAAAGAACATGAATACTTGATGTGCTATGGCCAACAGAGGCTTTGTCCAGGATTCCTTTCTACCTCGTCTGTCATGCCGTCAAGCTGTGCTGCACCTCGGCACGCTTACAAATTCGTCACATGTTAGTAATACACCTGAGGGTGAACGTTGTCAGAAGTGACTAATTGACCCAGGTGCCGCTTAGATGTGAACCCTTCTCGAACATTCACTAATGGCGTGATAAACTCAACTGGCCAAAAGTTGACTAAGAGGGAGTAATTATTAGCAGATGACAGTCGTCAAGATGTCGTATATACAACCAGGGTCATCTCTCTTTTTTTTTTACCACCATTCTCACTGTCTTAACCCAGATCGGTATTTAGAGTGAAATAACGGCACACTGAAAAAGCCCCCCACCAAGCAAGACCATTGTCCCAACGCAGCACCTGAAAAATAACCATAACCGCGCCTTCTCATATCACCTAATCCAACCCCAGATTCCGCAGGATCAGACATTGCAACTTACCCAACACCACCGCGAAACACGTGAGGACCAAAAAGCCGACTGAGCACTACCCGCGGGATCGAAATATTGCACAAAGAAGCGCCAGATCGTGATACACCTCTCCAAATCACTCTATCCATTCACCTCACCAAGCCACAGCCTTGGTATACTCCACATTTCGGCAGTTGAACGGCATAACTCCGAAATCGACAACAGCACGAGAACAGCTTAAGATCACACATTAAAATATCCCCGCATACACGTCATGAGCAAGCCTATTGATATTCCCGAACCCGCCGAGCAGGTGTCGCAAATCGACCTCGTTTCACCCACTTTCACGCCAACAGAGTCTCAGGTCGGAACCCCCGTCGCCATCCCCGTCACTGAGGAGGAGTCGGGAGCCCCTACTCTCAAGCTCTCCGCCACACTTCCGGAGGTCGAATGTCTTGTACGAGCCCGAATCCCCACCACCAACGGAACTGAAATCTTCCTACATCTTTACACCAACAACGTCGATAAGAAAGAGCATCTTGCTATCGTTTTCGGCAACCACATTAGATCAAAGTCTCTAGATCGACCACGAGAGGGCGAGACTGAGATGGACAGAATGACCCGAGGCGCTTACACAGGCCGACTCTTCCCAGGAAGACAGTCTTCTAAGGAGGGAGTTCCCTCGACCCGAACCCCAGAGCCTGCATCCCAGGCACCCGAGACTTGTCTTGTACGAATCCACTCTGAGTGCTACACCGGAGAGACTGCCTGGTCTGCCCGATGTGACTGTGGAGAGCAGCTTGACGAGGCCGCCCGGCTCATGGGCAACAAAAACTCTGGTGTCATTGTCTACTTGAGACAGGAGGGACGAGGAATCGGTCTCGGAGAGAAGCTCAAGGCATACAACCTGCAGGATCTTGGAGCTGATACTGTGCAGGCCAACCTGATGCTCAAGCATCCTGCCGACGGTCGAGACTTTGGCCTGGCCACTGCTATTCTGCAGGATCTGGATCAGACTAAGATCCAGCTGCTCACTAATAACCCTGACAAGATCGCAGCAGTCGAGGGGCCTAACAAGGAAGTGACTGTTGTGGAGCGTGTTCCCATGGTTCCCCTGGCCTGGAAGGATAAGTCCAAGGGCATTCACAGTGACGAGGTGGATGGCTATCTTCGAACCAAGATTGAGCGAATGGGACATCTCCTCAGTGAACCCATGGCAAAATAAGACTGTTTGTACCATAAGTTTCCAGCCGTTCCCGAGCATGAATAATTTTGCATATGTTCATCATGCCTGTCTGGAGCGGCTCCAGAATAACGAAGGATGTTTCAGGTCACAAGTGAAGGATCTGATCTGTTTTAGTTAATGTATTTAAGATGATGATAATGACTGTATACAGGATATGGGGTGAGACATGTAGGCATGGGATACCAACCACAATCTGGATTATCCAAGAGACTGTTCAGATCAGTAGACCCTCCGCCTTAATCTTTTGGTGGTACTGCTCGTACCCGTACGCGTAAGAAGAATGATGATCAAGTATTTTTCCCCAGCTTGATCAGAACCTTTCCAGCTTGTATACAGTAAGGTACACCAGATCGTCCCAGGTCATTCTCCTGTCTGCATACACAAAAGGATAAAGGGAAACCAGGGGGGCGTGTCCATTATTCGTCGTATCTGCCTTTTAGACCTCGTCCTAAAAAGACACTTTTACGTCTGGAATGCATACAAGTTATCTCCGCTCTCATTCAAAGCATTCGGTGATTTCGGAGAATTGGGTTCCAGGCAAGTGTGCAAAACACAGGCGCAACACACGTGTACACGTGTATAATAGCCACCCACATTTATTAGCCGAAGCCCTCTGATCTCTGGATTTCTCATAGTCTTCACCTAGGCTCTTTTACCATGGGTCTCAGGGTGGCTACCAGGTCCGGGCAGTGGGGGAGTCACGAGAGTGTCTCTTGTTTTTTTGGCCTTGTCTAGCCATTACCGATGTTTCTAATTGCTCATGGAAGAAAGAGGTCTAGACCCCGCACTTAAGCCGTTATAACCGACTGAATTTACAGGGCACTGTTGGCCCGCAGCAATCGGTACGGGAAGCTGCACAATACCGTTTTTCCAGCTCGTATTAATTAATAATACGAGGCCTGCAGGCAAGTTGAACCGATTCTAGATAGTTTTGGGAGGACCACTTGACCTTTCAACCCCTTCCTCCGTGCATTTAGCCTGTTGTCTCTCTCCCAATGCTTACAGTTGTGAAGCCTATTTCGTGGCGGACCCTTAACACTGTATCACCAGCCGCATCTATAAAGAGAACCGTTAGTGCTCTTCAATTCCACCCAAAGCATCCCAGTCCTATCTTCAATCGACTTCGTACAACTCACACAATGTCTGCCGAGAAAACCAACACCGCCTTCTACGACCTGGCTCCCCTTGACAAGAATGGAGAGCCCTTCCCCTTCAAGCAGCTTGAGGGCAAGGTCGTGCTTATTGTCAATGTCGCCTCCAAGTGTGG
Source organism: Yarrowia sp. E02 (assembly GCA_017639365.1). Lineage (NCBI taxonomy): Eukaryota > Fungi > Ascomycota > Dipodascomycetes > Dipodascales > Yarrowia > Yarrowia sp. E02. Next base: position 1,897,690 of record JAAQQX010000006.1, on the reverse strand, counting down.
CTTCACTCCCCAGTACAAGGGCCTCGAGGAGGTCTACCAGAAGTACAAGGATCAGGGATTCACCATCATCGGTTTCCCTTGCAACCAGTTTGGTGGCCAGGAGCCTGGTTCCGCTGACGAGATCTCTTCCTTCTGCCAGCTGAACTACGGTGTCACCTTCCCCGTTCTCCAGAAGATCAACGTCAACGGCAGCGACGCTGACCCCGTCTACGTCTACCTCAAGGAGAAGAAGGCCGGTCTTCTGGGCTTCCGAGGCATCAAGTGGAACTTTGAGAAGTTCCTGGTTGACAAGCACGGAAACGTCGTCGACCGATACGCCTCTCTCAAGACCCCCGCTGGTCTCGAATCCACCATTGAGGCTCTCATCAAGAAGCCTTAAGAGCCTTGAGACTCCCAAATCACAAGACGACTCGTGTTCGATTTGTGTCACCTACATAGCAACTAATCAAGTAATTTAACACTATTAATTGAACCACTGAGGGTCCACTGTAACAGAAACATGTAAATACACTCTCTAGTAATATAAGCACTTGAATACCTTATAGTCCGAGCACAGTACGTACGTATCCCTTACGAGACTGCCTCCATATCCTTTGGTTATACAATAACATCACACCATAGGTATTGGGTTTATCACGAGGGCGGCACCCGTTGGGCCCCTTCGGTGGGTACGAAAACCCAATAACAGAGAATGGTAGCAATCTAAATACGGCGAGATTCGCTTGTAAAAATCTCACCCAGAGTTATTCTAATTTAAATACATTCATACATATATAATATCCATCACGTTTACGTCTTCTTCTTCTTGGCAGCCTTCTTGGGAGTCTCCACGTCAGGGGTGGAAGACGACTTTCGCTTCTCACCAGCTCCATCATACTCCTTACCAACGTAAGAAAGCAGAGTCTGGCCTCGTCGAGCAAGCTCGGCAGGAGTCCTCGACAGGAAGAACCAGTCGAATCGGAACACGGGCGACGCTCGAATGGCGTCTCGAATCATCTCGTAGACACCCTCGGTCTCCAGGCCGTATCTGTAGAGCTGGACCAGAATATATCGATCCTCGTCCTCCGAGTAGATCTTCTTCTGACCAGCAGGGTAGGCAATTACCATCTGCTGCAGAGGAGCCTCGTAGCCCTCGACCTTTCGAGTCAGAAGAGTGTTCTGGTGGTTCTGCTTCTTGGCCTTATCCTCGCCAGACTCAATCTGCTGAATGTATCTGTCGAAGCCGTTGATCTCAGTGTATCGCTGCCAGAAAACGCCAGCATACTTCTTGATGTCAGCCTGGGTCTTGTCCTCAAACTCGGTGGCGATGTCGGCGAAATTGTTTCTACCGTGACGCGCGGAAGCCTGGACGAAGTTTGTGAAATCTCGTCGGTTCCAGTTGGAGAAACCCTTGGACGACAGCTCAACCTTCTCCTCCTCTTCCTCTTCAGTGAGAGGTTCGGCGTTGTCAATCTCCTGCTGCTCGAGATCCCGCTCACTCTCTCGCATTTCAAGCTCCTCCTCAGCTCCATCAGGAAGAGGCACCTTGTAACCAATCTGTTTTCGGTAATAAGAGGTTTCCTTCTCCTGAATGTCAATTAGCCGCTGGGGGTAGAACTGGTGGTCCTGAATGTTCAGCTGCTTAGGGGCCTTGGGGGCCTTGGGAGCAGCATTCTTACCAGCAGCAGTACCCTGGTTAAGCATCTCTCGGTAGTATGAGTCGATAGAGTAGTTCTCCTTTCGCTCACGCTTGTTGGGTGCGATCCAGGTAAACGCCTTGTTGGTCTTGCTGGTGTCCTTCTTCTTGAAATCCTCACCGTTCCACTCGTAGGCAGAATCAGAGGTGAACTTCTGCAGATCATCCAGACCAAGAGAGTCGTATCGAGAGTTGAGCTCCATGGTCTTCTGCTGGCCTCGCTTGAGAATGTCTTCAATATCAAGGTCAAGCTCTTCCTGCTCCTCTCCCTTTCCTCGGTTGAACACCTTCTCCGCACCGAACTGAATCATATTGAGCAGGTCGTCCTTGTTCTGAGCGTTATTGTTGACCTTAGACTGCGATCGGCCCTGCTGAATGACCAGCTTGTCCAGACGCAACTTCTGTGTGGCTCGCTCGATGACCTTCTCCTCAACAGCGTTTTCCGTGATAAATCGGTAAACGTAAACCTGCTTGGTCTGTCCAATTCGATGGGCTCGATCCATGGCCTGCAGATCAGCCTGAGGGTTCCAATCAGAATCGTAGAGGACAACCTGGTCAGCAGTAGTCAGGTTAATACCCAGACCACCAGCACGGGTGGTCAGCAGGAAAACAAACTTCTCGGATCCCTCCTTGTTGTAGGCATCAATGGCGTTGATTCGGTCCTCGTGAGCAGTCTGACCATCAATTCGGCAGTACTTGTAGCCTCGGAAAAGGCAGTAATCCTCAAGGATATCAAGGACTCGACTCATCTGGGAGAAGATCAGGACACGAGATCCCTGCTCCTGGATTCGCTTTAGCAGCTTGTCAAGAATAACCATCTTGCCAGCGTTGTAGACAAGATGCTCATCTGTGGTGTAAGGAGGTCCAGGCTCGGCTCCCTCGAACAGGTAGGGATGGTTACAGCACTTTCGCAGCTGCATGACAATGTTGAGAAGTCGGGTCTTGCCCTCTCGCTTGCCAACCTGGCCGTTTACAGCGTCGATATCCTTCTCAAGAATCTTCTGGTACCATCTGACCTGCATGTCAGACATGCCAACGTAGAGGTTGATCTCCTTCTTGGGCAGAAGAGATTTCTCGACATCGGCCTTGACTCGTCGAAGCAGGAAGGGTCGCAGAATCTTGTGCAGCTGGTTTACTGCTGCGTCCTGGTCTCCGCTCTGGTCCTCACCGAACCAGGCATCGAAGGCAGCAGAGTCTTGGAACACATCGGGGAGAATGTAGTTGAGAAGAGCCCACAGCTCGTGCAGGTTGTTTTGCAGAGGGGTACCAGTGATCAGCAGTCGGTTCTCAGTGTGGAAAAGACGGATGATCTGTGACAGGGAGGACTCCTCGTTCTTGATTCGATGAGCCTCGTCAATAACAATGTACTGCCAAGCAAATCGTCGCAGGTATCCCTTCTCTCGGAGAACCATCTCGTAGGAGGTGATACACACATCAAAATCGCAAGTCAGAAGGCGATCCTGGATAAGCTGGGCTCGGCTCTCCTTGTCTCCTTGGAGTACAAGCACGTTGACCTCGGGAGTCCATTTGGCAAACTCTCGGGCCCAGTTATCGAGGGTGGACTTGGGAACACAAACCAGATGGGGACCAGGAATTCCACGGAAGTATCGCAGGTATCCAAGGAAGGAGATGGTCTGTAGGGTCTTACCCAGACCCATTTCGTCGGCCAAAATACCGGACAGACCGTGCTCGTAGAGAGACACCATCCAGTTGAGACCCTGGACCTGGTATTCTCGCAGAGTTCCATGGACGTAGCCGGGAGAAGACTCGAAGACGGTTTCGACCGAGTTCTCGGCCTCTTCCTCGCCTTGCATCAGCTCGGCGTCCTCCTCCTTCTCGGTCTTTCTGTGTCGCGCACCACCGGTGGGCTTCTCAGCGGTTTTGTTGAGACCGAGCTCCTCCCTCGCCTGCTCCATGGCCTTTTTGTAATTGGGGTCCGACTCTCCCTTGGACTTGAGGAAGTACTCAAACACGTCGCTCAGTCCGTAGAGGTGCTTGATTTTCTTGACGAGTTCGGGAATGGACTTCTGCTTGGGCTTGCCCAGACCCTTGTCAGGAAGCAGATAGCCCGATCGAATGTTGAGGAGATCCTCGTTCGACAGCTGGACTGGAGGCGTGTCTCTGTTTGGGGTCGTCACGGTGGAAACCATGGAAGACTGGGGTTAGTAAAAGAGCTGATGGGATGATCAGGCAATGCTTTTGCAACGGTACTCACTCCAGGATTGGACTTATCCAAGTCTATGGGTGCTGGTACAGACATTGTTGATGTATGTTGCAAGTCGCGCGAAGTCCACGTTTCTACGCAAAAAAGTTGCTTGTCGGTGAAGATAGGGTTTCGTCGCGCGTGTCGGTTGGTACACTAATTACTGGGAGCCCGAAAATGCGCTTGTGTGGAAAAAGGCTAGGCGACATATGAGGCAATCTTTGGTGATCAGGTGATATACATGAGGCTAGAGTGCGAAATCTGATCGTGTCGTTGTATTTTCTTCAATTCCATAATCTCCACCCGCAAGATTTACTGCTTTCCTCCATCTTATGGCACGTGAAGTTTGCCTGCCCCTACGTTAAGGTGCACGTCCAGTGCTGGTAGTTCTGGGTCTAAATATGGGCGATCATTAACGTTCCAACAAAAAAGGGCAGTGTCACAGCTGGAAGGACAGATTATGACTGGTCAGATGTTTCTGATTGGTCAACTCCATTGTTACAACCTATGCTGGTGAAGGTACCCGTACATATCTACGCATGCCACACGACATCAAAAATGCTACACTTGGCTTGTCTGCCACATACTTGTACAAGTCTCTCCCCATGCAGTGTTCCATTGTTGGCTCTAAATACACACCGTTTACTCCCACTTCTATTGCCCCATATATTCGTTAAGTTGATCGCCACGTCCGTATACAATATTCCGTATCCCTTTATACAAATGGACTACCGTGAATTCAGTGCCCAGATGCATGTGGATGCCTGCCCCTTGTCTTAAATGCTATCCAGCTCATCCCACAGATCCTGAGGAATGTCTTCCTTTCTCATCATTCGAGAATCAAGAATCTTGTCGCTGCTGCCAGGCAGTTTAATCTCGTGTGTACCCTCCACGATGGCATCCAGCTGCTTGGTCTCTGGAGTCTCTGCTGGAATCATGAAATTGTTATCGCAGTGGGGACAGAAGCTGTCGGCTTCGTCAAAGTCTGTGAGATCCTTTCGGAACGCCTTTCGGCACTTTTTGCACGCAAAGGTCATTTCCGTTGTCTTTCGAAGCCCATGGTCTTCTGCTTCCTCGTGGCCTGGGTTAGTATTGAGTCAAGTGTGCTGATGTTCACAATAACAGAAATCGCCTGATCTGGCGTGTTGTAAAGCCAGAAATAGATGCCGTAGTTGGTGTAGCTTCTCAGGATATGTCAAACATCCAACTTCCATAATAGTCCATCGTCCATTCACCCCTGATACTCACATTGAGGGCAGTCGTACCACTTACGGCAGCACTGTGTTCTGATGGCGACTTGGGCGTTAGTAATATGCTTACACATGATGGGCGTGAGGATGTTTGTGGTATGCAAAAAGTGTAAGACTCTTGTCTTTAAAATGTGTTTTGGTGTTTTGAATGGGCCCTTCTAGAAGATCACGTTGTAAAGTTGAGAGGCGCGTGGTGATTAGATTACTCATGTGACCTGCCTTGTAACCTTAAAGCGAGTTTATATCGCCACTTTTCTCTAATGGACAGACAAAGACGATCAGAATGCGATCAGCTTATCAGTCGACCTGTTAGTATACTGTCTTCCATGTGTCTCCTGCAATAAACACCCTTGCTCGTCATTCTGCTGTCACGACTTGTCGAAAAGAGATACCTCGAAGATGTGTCCTAAACTCAGTTTTTCAAACCTTCCGCGGATGATGAAAACCATTGCTAATAGAGTTCCAGCATGCTGAAGTTGGGTATATGACAGTAATCAGAACATACCCTTCTGCTCAACTTGAAAATAACAACAGACTGAGAGCATGCCATCGCTAGTTGATCCTGTGGCAAACAAAACCGATGAAGGAAATACACGGGCGGATCTGAAGGCCCCCGAGCCTGAGCACTGTCCTGGAACCGAGTCTGAGGAAGCTGGAAAGGCGGACGCTTGTCAAGGATGCCCTAACCAGGATATCTGTGCTTCGGCACCCAAGGGACCCGATCCGGACCTGCCTCTCATCAAGGACAGAATGAAGGGAGTCAAGCACAAGATCTTGGTGCTGTCAGGAAAAGGTGGAGTAGGAAAGAGTACATTCTCTTCACTTCTGGGCTGGGGATTCGCCTCGGATCTGGACAGAGAAGTGGGACTCATGGACATTGATATTTGTGGCCCCTCGCTGCCCAAGATGATGGGTAGTGAAGGTGAGCAGATCCACACCTCTCTTTCGGGCTGGTCGCCTATTTATGTGTCTGATAACCTCGGTATGATGAGTGTGGGTTTCATGTTGCCCAACCAAGATGACGCTATCATCTGGAGAGGTGCCAAGAAGAACGGACTCATTAAGCAGTTCCTTAAGGACGTTGACTGGGGTAACCTAGACTACCTCGTGGTGGACACTCCCCCTGGTACTTCAGACGAGCATCTTTCAGTCACACAGTATTTGAAGGAATCTGGTGTCGATGGAGCTGTCGTTATCACCACACCCCAGGAGGTTGCATTGCTAGATGTTCGAAAGGAGCTTGACTTCTGCCGAAAGTCCGGTATTAAGATTATTGGACTGGTTGAGAACATGTCTGGATTCGTGTGTCCCAACTGTAAGGGCGAGAGCTTCATCTTCGCGCCTACTACAGGAGGAGGAAAGGCACTCGCAGAGGAGTTCAACATCCCTTTTCTGGGAAGTGTTCCCCTTGACCCTCGAATTGGAAAGTCCTGTGATCATGGAGAAAGCTTTGTGGAGGAATACCCAGACTCTCCAGCTACCACTGCTATTCTGGACGTCATTAAGCAGATTAGAGAGGCAGTTGGAGACCCCCAGGAGGAGGATGACGATAACATGGAGGAGTAGACTCGCATTTTAGACATGACCTATTTATAAATATATATGACTGTAACGTGATCGATGAATTGAATAAATAAATGAACAGGTGCAGTAAAGGCATCATCTGTAGTCAGAAAACTTGACGAGAAGCTCATCCACACCAGGAGCAGCATCGCCTCTAGCGAGACGCTCCTGCTGCACCTCGGAGAACATTGACAAGATCCGTAGCGCCAATACCTTGACATGGCTTAGCTTGTCTGTGTCTATCCTGATATCCTCCTGGTCTTTGAAGGTGCGAGACACCTCAGCATAGATCTGAGTGCAGGCTATGAGGAATTGGCCTAGGGTATTTGTAATGTCTCTGTTATTGAGATGGAGAAGGTCGTAGAGTCCATAGACAAACGACTCCAGTTCATCGGATATATCAGCCAGAATGTCAGAGTCGTGGTTATCATTGACCTGTCCCTTGGCCACGTTCACGAGTCTTTCGAAGCGCAGGTCAATGAGGTCAGCCTGAATGTGACTCCAATAAGACTCAAGGAAGTAATAGACGAATGCAAGCGACTCCCAGAGGATGAAGTCAGACGACCTCGATCTCGAATAGTGTACTCTTCGCTGCCTCCAGAGATCGTTGAGTTGTAAGATTGTCTTCCGGATCGCCAACAGCATGTCGAAGATTGCACTTAATGAGGGCATGACAGATGGTGATACAATGATAGTAACGGGCCATCTCAGTCTGTAACGGAGCTTGTAATGATAGCCGGTCACAAAGTCGGAGAATGCTGATGTGTATGATGTCGACTTCCTGTAAGACAGAAATTTTGGGACTGAGGCCAAGGATTCGTTGTGCTTTTCATCAATAAGGTAGTTGAGAGCTGCAGAGAAAGCAGCGCTTCCATTCCTCTTCTTCTCCAGAGTATCTATGAAGACCATACTGAATTCTCCATCACCCAATAGATAGATGTCCCTAAACAGGGTTAGAGGTTCCTGCACTTGAGCAGTGGGTAAGATTGAATCGAGCAGATTGGAGTACACTTGCTTCTTGGTGTATCTAATCAACTCTTCGATGGCGAGGGTCTTCATTGGGAAAGCCATAGTTTTGTCTGAGTGTTCACTGATACTTTTGGCTAGTTTGCCCACGGATCTTAGCATATCGGTGTTGTTGTTGTTGCTAGCCTGAGCAATGAGCATTCCAACAGACAAGGCATCGTTGGTAGACTGTCCAGAAATAGGATGCAGAAAGCTGCCCTTTACAATCTCGTACTCGGCTGTAACTTCGTCACTGTCCAGGTCTGCAACTGGGAGCACCATAAAGTCGTGAGCTGCAGAGAAAGATGAAGGGAGCTTGCCATATAGGAGCCATCTGCTAAATTGTCTCAACCAACATTTCTCCAATGCAATGATACACTCCTGGACCAGGTTCTGCAGGTCAGGGTAGCCTACTTGAACGTCGGTTTGAAGTCTGTCGTAAATTGTTGATCCTGAAACAAACGGAAATGTAGAAGGGTCATTAGGGTCAACTGCTCTGCGATCTTCTTCTGATAAATCAGAGATATAGAAGAAGTCAAGCAGCTCGTGTGTGTATTCCAGTCTTCTGGTCCATGGAGATGTGATTTGGAGTTGAATCTGAGACAATGGTATCGTTTCTGCGGCTCCTCCAGTACTGGTGTAGTTGACATCTCCCCCTAACAGTCTCTTTTCTAGATCAGCTAGCTCTGTCAAGTATTGTCTCACCACTCGCCGTTCCAGAACCTCCACGACTGCCTGGCAGCAAGGCGTGAATGCTACCGATATGCCCGATTCTCTTCTGGATAATGCAGATGTCGCATATGTTGTTGACTTGACTCTTTCGTCAATGGAGGAGAAGAGTCTCCCACAGTCTGCAAACTGGTTGAGTAGTTGGCGTTCTGCTGTATGAAGGGCCCTGTGCCACGACTTTTCCAGTCCGTCCACCACCGATGACGTCACTAGCGGAGATATATTTCCTGCTAAAACAAGCAGGATCTCATGTGACATGGCTGTCTTGCTATCGTAGAGGTCGTGACTGTAGATGCTTTGGTATGAAAAACAGAGTTCAATGGTTGTCGCGACTACGCGTCACGACATCATGCACTTGTAACCTCAAGTATTTCTAACACGGCAGTTGGGATATTAGTTAAAAGTAGGTACCATACAAAATAACGCTCTAATTTCGACTTGTCTATATGTAGCTATATAGCGTGAGGCTATGAGATTACTGTATATGCTTATGCTCGTACTGTATTCTGATCATCTTATTTTACTCTACTAATTCTAAAGGGCACCCTGAGCAGCAGCACGCTCGTGGATAGAACCTGACGCACGGGGAATAAAGGAGTGAGTAGCGGGCTCATTGGCAGCATCAGCCTTAGAGGTGTTTTCCTCCTTGGCAAGACCGTATCCACCTCCACCGGGGGTCTGGATAATGATTCGCTCACCAGGAGACATTCGCACAGTGTTCTTACCTCCAAGAGTGACAGTGTTGCCGTTCTTTCGAATCCACAAGTTCACGCCGGACTTTCCAGGCTCTCCACCCTTCATTCCGTAGGGTGCCGAAGATCGTCGCTCAGACAAAATACTGCATTGAACGGGCTGGGTGAATTGGATGTCACGGACAACACCGTTTCCGCCAGTGAACTCTCCAGCTCCTCCACTTCCACGACGAACACTGAACTCACGAAGGATGGCGGGATACCGTTTCTCAAAGATCTCGGGATCTGTGGACCGGGTGTTGGTCATGTGGACCTGCACACCACTCTGACCGTTCCAGGTGGGTCCTGCACCAGCTCCTCCAGCAATAGTCTCGTAGTAGCCAAATGTCTCTGTGGCAGTACACTCCTCATCCTTGAGCATCTGAGGGGAGATGCCGAAGGTCAAGTTGTTACAGGTTCCCTGAGAAGCACCCATTGCCTCGAATGCCTTCAGAACCACATCGGTGACTCGCTGAGAAGTCTCAACGTTTCCTCCGACTGTAGCAGCGTCGGCAGAAGGTGCCAGAACAGTGTTGCTGGGGATAACAATCTCAATAGGCTTGAGACAACCTCCGTTAAGAGGGATGTCGGCATCAATGAGAGATCGCAGAACGTACAGAATGGCACTGTAGGTGACACTCTTGGGTGCGTTCAGGTTTCCATACAACTGAGGGCCAGTTCCAGAGAAGTCAAACTTGGCAGAACCATCATCGGCAATCGTAATGGTAAGGACGATTGGAGTGCCCTCATCGAGCTGATCACGGGCAGTAAACACGGAGGTCTCCCGCTTCTCCCGAGCTCCAATGAGGAGCTTTCGGACTGCCTCCTCGGCATTCTGCTGGATGGCCTTCATGTATTTCTGGACCACGTTAAGACCAAAATCGTCAATAAGAGCCTCAATCAGACGGATACCCTTGTTGTTGGCGGCAATCTGAGCCTGGAGATCACTGAGAGAGTCCTGCAGAGATCGAGAGCCCTCACAGCCAGGAAACTTAGAAGGCTCATCGAACAGCAGACGCACCATTCCGGCCTCGTCATACTTGCCCTTGGAGACAACCTTGAAAGCCTGGATGGTAGCTCCCTCCTCCCAGAGCTCCTTAGAGAAAGGAGGCATAGAGCCAGCAGAGATACCACCAATATCGGAGTGGTGGCCTCGGGAAGCACAGAAAAAGGCAACCTTTCCGGTCGCATCGAAGACAGGAGTCACGACAGTGATATCGGGAAGATGGGATCCTCCGTAAGCAGGGTGGTTACAAACCAAGACGTCTCCCTCGTGGAGATCACCCTTCCAGTGCTCAACCTGATATCGAACGGCAGAACTCATAGATCCTAGATGGACTGGAATGTGAGGGGCGTTGGCCACTAGATCACCATCCTGGTCAAAAAGAGCGCATGAGAAGTCCAGTCGCTCCTTGATGTTGGTAGAAATGGCAGTCTTCTGCAGAGTCTGGCCCATCTGCTCTGCAATGGACATGAATCGATGGGAGAAGATGGACAGCTCAACGAGGTCGATATGATCTCCAGAGTCAATCTCCTTGACGGTTTCATCAAGTTCAATGATCACATGGTTGTCCAAAACAGTGGCATTACCGTTGGAGGCCACCACAAGGGTCTGGGTAGCATCAATGATGAGGGCAGGACCAGCCACCTGGTCACCAGTTTGCAGATCAGCAATCTTGAACACACTGCAATCGTGCCACGACTCGTCAAAGTAGACCTTCTGGGTGGTGGTAGTGTTGGGGGTGGTCAACCCGTTGGTCTTCGCCTTTGTGAGCTCCTGGATAGGGTGCTCAGGATCGTAACCGGTCTTTCCAACAGCCCGGACTCGGACATCAGCCACAAGGATGTCTCGGTCAAGAGTGAAGCCAAACTCCTGCTTGTGGAGCTCGGTGAACTGCTTTGAGAAAGAGGCGTGGTCGCCGTCACCCTGCTGGGCTACCATCATGAGAGACTCACTACCTCTGTATCGCAAGTTGAGGTACTTCTCACACTCCACATCGGTCTCGGTAAAGCCTTGGCTCACAAGAGTGGCTGTGGCCTCCTTTGCGAGCACATTGAGTCGCTCCTTGAGTTCTCCAAGGGCATCGTCGCCCAGGATAGCGTCAGCAGGCTGCTGGGTATCCACAACTACGTCAGCAAGAGCCATTCCGTAAGCAGAAAGAATTGAAGAGTACTTGGGAATCACAACCCGCGAGATTCCAAGAGACTGAGCAACGTCACAAGCATGCTGGCCACCTGCTCCTCCAAAAGAGCACAGATCATGGCCAGAAGTGATGTAGCCCTTGCCCTCTGTGAGAGAACGGATAGGTCTGCACATCGTCTCGTTGGCCACCTGCAGGAATCCAAGGGCAACATTGTGAGGAGTTAGATCGGAGCCCTGATCCTTGTTGATCTCATCCGTGAGCTCCTGGAACTTCTTCTTGACAATCTCAGAGTCCAAAGGCTCGTTCTCATTAGGTCCGAAAATGTTGGGGAATTGAGAAACAACAAGTCGACCGAGGAACAGGTTGGCGTCAGTAACTGTCAGGGGACCTCCCTTTCGGTAACAGGCAGGTCCTGGGTGTGCAGAAGCACTCTCGGGTCCAACTGTAAAGAGGCCGTTTCGCCAGAAAAGAATGGACCCACCTCCAGCAGCCACGGTAGAGATATCCAGCTGAGGAGACTGGATGGTAACCTGGGCTGTGGTGGTCTCAAAGATATGAGGAAGAGTTCCAGCGTATCGCGATACATCGGTAGAGGTTCCGCCCATATCGAATCCAAGAACAGGCTTGGGGTTGGGTTTCTGGGAGTCGTCATAAGCTGTTCGGCTGAAGCCAACAACTCCTCCAGCAGGACCAGACAAGATGGCCTTCAGACCAGAGAACTGGTTCCAGTGGGTCAGACCTCCATCACTCTGCATAAACAGAAGCTTTCGTCCAACCTCTTCAAGGCCACCCTTGAAGCCCTTGCCGAACTGAGTAATGTATCGTCGTGTAGTGGGAGACAGGTAAGCAGAGGCAGTGGCCGAATTGGCACGGGAAACCAGCTTGATTTGAGGTTGCAGCTCATGCGACACAGAGACCTCGAATCCAAGATCCCGAGCCCATTTAGCGACAGTCTCCTCGTGCTCTGTAAAGGAGTAGCCATGCATGAAGGCAATTGCTAGCGACTCGATTCCAGAGGCTTTGATTTTCTCCAGCTCGGCCACTACAGCAGCTTTATCGGGAACCTGGGTAACGTGGTACTTCTCTCCGGTAGCTCCAGTCACCTCTCCTGCGGCGTCAGGCACCACTCTCTCGTCCACCTCGTAAACGACCTCGTACAGCTTCTTGAGCTTCTTGACAGACAGGTCAAAGATTTTGGGTCGAGCCTGCTGGCCAATGGTAAGGATATCTCCAAATCCCTTGGTGACGAGAAACGCCACTCGGTCTCCCTTTCTTTCCAGCAGAGCGTTGGTAGCTACAGTGGTTCCCATCCGCACACTCTCGACCTCACTCAGATCAATGGGCTCGCCCTTGGGGATCTTCTTGCCAGTGGCCTTCTCGAGAATTCGTCGAATTCCCTCAGTAGGAGCATCCTCGTAGTTTGCGGGATCCACAGAGAGCAGCTTCAGGACAATCTCTTGGTCTGGACAATGAGCATAGACATCGGTGAAAGTTCCACCTCGATCTGGAAGTTAGCGGTGATCTAGCGAGTAAATTCCACCTCGGACATTGTTAATTGGCCCATAAACCTATCCATACTCACCAATTGCAATTCTGATTCCACCCATTTCGTTAGTTAGTGGTGTATAGTCGAATTTACGATCTTACGTTCCCCACAGTTTGTTATATACCAATAGCCGCGGACTGCAGATAAGACAACATGACTAAGGAATCTGGCTAGGAACAAGTCCGAGTCGAACCCTAAAAGTGTCACCTATGATGTAATGCGGGGGGGTGGTTAAGCAAGGTGGGCAATGTATAGCCAGTTGGGTGGGGAGAAACCACAGTATCATCCTCAGGTGAAAAGAGTAACATGTTCTTCTTTCAAGCTCCCGTGAAAGCAATCAAGCCACTTTGTCGGCGCTAATAGTTTCCCTTTCGACAGTGAACTCAGTGATTTGCAATCTAAACCTCCGAATCTGAGTCTAACCAATCTAACAGGAGACTGGGCTATAGAACAAGTACGTCGTACAAGTAGAGTTAACTTCGTGTCTGACGCGACACCACGCATGGCGAGAGAGAAAGGGCATGGTGGGGTAAATAAGTCGACTTTAGGAAACGTCGCATCTGATTTAAATCTGTTGGTAAGTGATATGTTACAGACCTACAATATATAGCAATAACAGAGTATACATGAGTCCACTGGTAACCATTACACAACAGACTATCACCTTTTTAGTCCGGATTAATAGCTACTGATATATACAACACTGCAAGCTCGACCCCCACATACATCATCGGGTAGCCGTACCCGACCCATGAACAAGTTCTATGCACCTTGAGCTAATCATTTCACGAACAACTACAGCCCATGGGTATAAAATAGTTGGATAAGTTATTTGCAATTCTTCACTCAATCATCATCGTTCTAATAGTCTCTTGTAGAAGCTTACTCCCATTTTCCAAGAGTGGGAGTAGAAGCGGTTCGGCGGTGTCGGTAGTGTCGCTTGCCCAGCTTAAGAGCTGCCAGAATCACGAAAGCCACAAGAATGTATGTCTTGAGTCCCCACACGAAGACGAACCAAGAAGAGAAAAAGCCTCGAGTGCTTCGAGGGAAGAGCTGTCGGCTGTTGTTCTTCTCAATGAGATCGAGCACACGGGCAAGCTGCTCGGCACCAGAAGGCTCCAGCTTGACGTTCTTCTCGTCAGTGTCAAAGAACTGCAGGTTCTTGGCATCATCAATAATGATGATAGGAGCAGCAGCCTTTCGATCGTCCCAGTTAAATCGGAACCGGCTCTCGACCCACTTAGCGTACTTGTCGGCGTCGATCCAAGCAAACTGAACATGAGGTCGAGTAGGCGCAGAGGTGTCATCCTTCTCCAGCTTCTTCTGGAGCTTGGGGTCCTTCTCCTTAAGCAGCTTAGCTCTCTCGCCGTGTCGCTGGATTCGCAGGAGATCCAACTCTTTCTGCCGAGCGTGCATCTTCTGCTTGAAGTACTTGGTGGCAGACTGCTTGAGCTCGTCGATGGCAGTCTTAGTAGCGAACTTGTCCTCACGGTTGACAAGTGCAAGGACAACAACTCGACCATCAGCAAAGACAGAATCCTGGTTGATGGGTGTCAGCTCGGGCATAAGAGGGAGCCAAGTTCGTCGAGCAAACTGGAGAAGTCGTTCAGAGTTTCGAAGGTGGCCAACATCGTACTCAGGGTAGACCTCGAAAGACATCTCATCAGTGTAGTCATTGTTGACAGCAACAAGGGCAGGAAGTCGGGTGACAGCGAACTTGTCAACCAACTTCTTGTCGTCACTCTTGTAAACGTTAGCGTGAGCCACAACGTTGATGGCAAACTTCTGAAGAGCCTGCAGATCCTCGGGAAAAAGAGCCTCGTCGTGGAGGTAAATGTAGGACACAGTCTCAGGGTGCTTCTGTCGAAGCTCCTCGAATTCGAGCTGGTTGACAGACTTCATGTCTCGAGCCTCGACAGCCTGAAGACCGAAAAGAGTCAGGGCATCGGTAGCTCGCTCGCCATTGTAGGTGACGGAGAGCTCTCCGATCTGGAAGTTCACAGCGGGGTAGTATTCGATGCCCTGACTTCGGCAGAAGTCGGCATGCTTGGCACAGTTGATCTCTCCAACGTTGAGCTGGTTCTTAAACTTGGCAGCAACCTCGTTCCAAGCGTCATCCATGGCAATACAGTGGGGACACGAGGGGAGGTAGTACTTGATGTACCATCCAGTGGGGTCATCAGAAACAAGAGCCTTGAAGTTTGTGGGGTTCAGGTCGGTGGAAAGTCCCTCCACATTGACGTTGGCCTTCTTGTTGGAAGCGATCTTTTCTTCATCTCCCTCCAGCTTGGAGATACCGGAAGCCTCCTTGATTTTTTCCTCCACAAACTTGGCCAGTCGGCTGGGCTGGGTTCCCTTTCTCAGGTCGTATGACTCCACCTTCTTTCCGTTCTTGTACAGGTTGAGGGTGGGGTAGACATTGATATCCTCCTGGTTACACAGATCTCCGTCTGCCAAACAGTTGACGGCAGCAATATGGAAGTTGTGTCGAGCTGCAACGTCATCACCAATCTCCTGGTACATTCGCTCCCACTTTGGAGCCAGAGCCATACAGTGGCCACACTGTGGCGAATAGAACTTGACCCAGTAAGTTCCCTCAGCTACTGTGGATTCCCAATCCTTTCCGGTAATCTCAGGGCAGGGAGCGGGAGTCTCCTCTTCACCCTCGGGTTTGGGCGTGGGAATTACTGCTGCAACAGCCGCGGCTGCCAGCAACAGCAGTCGTGTGATTCTCATGTGGATTGTGAGTGTGGTGTGGTGGTGTTTTCCTACACTCGTATCTGTGAGTTTAATGATGGTGGATGATTTTTTCTAGACTGCAGCCTTGGGACTGTGGAGATGTTTACCTACTGATGCAAGATGGTGAGAGCTATACTTTTGTTTTAGTTGAGAAGGCAAGTCCAATAAACAAAAGATTTTTCGGGGTTGGGAGTTGGGAAGAAAGCCCTGTCAAAAGAGGCGCACGCAAACACGTGTACAATTTAGTGACACAACTCCTCCTTGAGCAAATTAAGCAAAGCAGTAGTAGAGGGGTCTAGATGCTATGCTAGCATCGGAGAACGAGGAAAGAGAGTCCCTGATTATGTCATCACTCCTGAACCCCATATTTCTTTGACTTACTAAACACAAGGGTTGTACGCAGCTAAACGGCTCCCGGTCTCCGAACCTTGACCGTCTTTGACGCATACTTTCTCATTGTTACGCAACGCCTTTTAGGGCGCAGAGAATTGTTGCTGCATGAGTGATGGTTGGAAGGGAGATGGAAACAGGAGATCTAAGTGGTTATGGAGAGGGTTGGAGTGAGATTCAACAGCAACTAGGTGTAGAGTACTCGTACCATTGACTCTTCTCTATTCCATCGGTGTAATTGAGCAATCAAGTCCGAGCCTATCGTAATATTTCATTGTTTACACACTAAGCCTCATGTACAGTTTTAACCCAACCACCCCTGATGTTCAGGCCACCCTTTGTACGCATACACCACGGGAAATATATTTTTATTCTGGTTTCTACAGTGTAATCGAAGGTGTGGGTGTGAGTGAGGAGAACAAGTGTGGTATATAATAAGCACCTGTAGTACTTGTACAGCCTGAATTGTACTGGTTCGTAATATTACTTGCAACTCCCTTAAATATCCACAATCGTTGATTAAGCATCAGGAACGTTCGTCGCGTCTCAATACACCTCCTCTCATACCAACACGGCTGCCTGATCTTCACTTTCGAGCTCATTGGCCAAAAGCAATGTTGTTACTGTAGGTCTGGAGCAGAAGTTGCCCACTATATGGTGTCAATGACGTCCAGACACATTCTAGTATAACCTACGTTAGGCTGGCAAGGGACCAGGGACGTTTCGTGAATAATAAATAACTGGAGGGGTTATTCACACAGAGTATTTTTGAGGCTTGACTATACGGTGTGTGTGTGTGTGGATCCCTGAGGGGGGGGGAATATTTTCTGTCACGTGACCCGAAGGGAATATACTGTACACTCATTCAAGTTTTACACGGCCAGCATTGTTTGTTTTTGGTAGAACACCTCGGTAATGACACCCACCAACCAACCCATATTTTGGCGGGTCTCTACTTCCGGCGTGGAGAAGAGCGCTGCATGAACCCTATGATGGTCCAAAATTGGTAAACTAATGATCGTGTACATGAGAAGAGACGCATATTGAAATGGACTTATTGTAGCGGCGAGGTTAGACGATGAGTTATTTATGTGATATATTTCGTTCTCTGACCGTCATTTGTGCTGGGCCTCTTCTCTTACACCTCCTCTCTATGGTTAGCACTCGGTGTTTCGATGTTCAGAGCAGGCCAGCCTTTTTTAAGCCTTTCAATTTACTGGCTGGTTAAGCGTGGCTCGCATTTCACGCGATGCATAAATTTATGTGCTGTAGACGATCATACAGAACAGCCCATGGTAGAACTATTCAGAGAATATATAGAGAGGTAAGAGATGGAAAAAAGGTCCTTTTGGGGCCATATTTCACCTTGGGAACTTCAATTTTCGATTTCCGATCATTTCTCAGTGGGTTGCTATTGTTTGAACATCACATCCATTGTCAATATCGTCACATCAACTCTAATACGCGACGCGCTACAATCGTGCAGACATATCTCCTGGTGGGCCACACAACATATAACTTGCGCATGTCAACTCCCACATACTAATTTACACGCATCGACATATTTTCACGAGAAACACCAATATTGGTATTCTGGCAAAATGTCGACACCGAATCCCATGCACTCACGAAGGGCTGCCCCTGCCATGAGACCGAAAATCAAGTGTAAGTACACCGACAGCCCGTGACCAACTGTTTACTTGAGGTACACGAGCCGAACCAACGCGAGAGCCTCACAGGGACTCGTCGACGATACAGTCAAACGGCAAGGACAAGATGTGAAGGGAAACAAGAGAAGGATTAGCTACGCGAGATACCAAGCAGCCTGGAATGGTTACATGCCCTCTGCCCATATATGACCCCAGTTGTTACAAGATT
Organism: Yarrowia sp. E02; assembly: GCA_017639365.1. Lineage (NCBI taxonomy): Eukaryota > Fungi > Ascomycota > Dipodascomycetes > Dipodascales > Yarrowia > Yarrowia sp. E02. Next base: position 1,879,837 of record JAAQQX010000006.1, on the reverse strand, counting down.
GCTGCCATTGAGACGCGAACCGACCACCACACTCATGTCATGGCTTAATGAAAGTCGCTAACCCAGTAAAATTGTTATACGAACTCAATGGAAGCTCGTGTCTGGCACGAACACAGTTCCCCGTCGATGTGTTTGCTGCCAATGACATTGCGTTTGCCAACTTCAAACAGTGCTTCAGCGCCATCAACTCGGCGTCGCCAGAAATTCTCGCCTCGGCCTCGGAAACAGACTACGCTGTGTACGTGGCCGACTGCACCGAAGCAGATGAGCCCATGGTGGGCCGAGGTCTCCTTTCACAACTTCTCGCCCGTCCAGAAGTAGACATTTCGGACACGTCGACTCTTCTCACAGGAGGTGTCGTCTCAGGACGTATCACTTCATCTTTGCTGTCTTTCATTCCTGGCCATGCCCAAGAGACTGTTGAGATTCGACTCCGGTTCGTCACGATACAAAAGGCTTCCCAAATTGCATCATTAATGTCCATGTTTTTATACTCCTCCATCCAACAGAGCCTCAACGACAATCAGGTGTCACAGATTTGTGATGGACGGTGGATATCCGACCTTCAGGAGCAGGGTATTTGGGAACAGTTGCTCGAGTTCAAGAACTCTGTGCTCTCGGAGGACGACAACCCCGCGCGACGAATTATCTCGCCCAAGAAAGCTCTTTCACCATTCCAGAGTTCGCCAGTCATTGTGGCTCCTGCATTGCCTGCCCCCAGTATCAACCCCGACGAAGGCATCAGACTAGTTGGAAAAATCTCCGACCCTCAGAGTAGTTCGGGGCTTCTGTCGTCTTCTCCCTCCCGGCATCAAACAATCATTCGGTCAGGTAGAGCGCAGGAAATTGACAGGGCTAAGGAACAGACCCAGATGGAGAAGGAGAATGGCAATGAGTGCTACAATTGTCGAACGTTGCATGCCTCCAGTTGGAGAAAGTGCACAACTCATGATGACGATGGCGTCTTCACAATCATTCTCTGCAACCCCTGTGGACTATGGTTTGTTAACAAGAAGGAACACCGACCCAGAAAGTACTGGGGTAAGATGAGAGATGGACGACCTATTCCTCCCAGCAAGAGAGGTCCTCGGAAGAAGTCAGACAAGACGACAATTGTCAAGGCCGAAAAGAAGCCTGTGCTCAAGATGCACGATAGACCACTGGGAATCCAGGCTACTGTCGATCTCACTGATGATTCAAGAAAGTCTCTGCCTCCTTCCCAACATCCCACACCCGTGCCGTCACACAGCATGGTACAAACCCCAGCGGGCTCTACTCCTATGAGTTCCATGGGCTCTGCACCTGTCTCCGGGCATCACACCCATGGCCTGAGCAGAACACACGTCCAAGAAAACGCCCTCTACAAGAAGCGACCTTTCCAGGCACTCACTCAGAGTCTACAGCAACCCCCTGTTTTTGACAACCCCCAATCGATGGCTAGCAGAACTACATCTCTTCCTGTATCTGATAGAGGAGCTAAGCGACCCAAGACTGATGCTCCAGCGCAGTCTGACCCTGTTCAACACACTGCTGCCTACAAGCCTGTCCACTTCCAGGGATCAGCCTCCTCGCCGGCTGTCACACCAACCATGGAATCAACTGCAACCATGCCTAGCTCTCCTGGTATCCAGACCCGTTCAAGTGGAGCTGCTGTCCCTGGCTCACCTGCTCGAACCAACTCTGCTTCGTCAGGAACCCCCTTTCTCCAGCCCAAGGCATTGCCCCCGCTTCCACCCATCACTCCCCAGAAGGTCAGACTCACGCCCAGCAAAAAGGACAAGACCCCAGACTTCCTGGTTGGACTTTCTCCATCCCGATGGCTCTCGGCTTATCTTGGTTCTTCGAGATCCCCGTCTCAATTCTCCAACAACACATCCCCCGTTGACCACAACAATGTCAACTTCTTCAGTGATGGTGACCTGTTCACAGAGTCGCCTTTTAGAGGGCTCTATCAGGGTGTTCGGTCGGAACCATTTACCCAAAACACAGCCGGCACGATGCCTCCCCCTTCTGCTGATGACGACTACAACATGAACGTGTTGCCGTCATCTCCCTCCATCTTCCGATTGTACAAAGACAACAGTGACTTGTTCTCCTCTAGCAGCCAGTCTACTGAGGCTACTTCTCCCATTAACAAGCTTCAGCAGATTGCCAGAAACTCGCCCGACGCTCACAAAAGCTTGGAGGAGTCAGAGGAGATTGGAAATACTAACAGCACCAACAAGGCCTAGATGATCGGAATAATCTAGCCAACCGCATAGCATTAGCATTTATTTATAATATATTGAATCGATATACGTAATCCTCAGTTATACGTGTGCCACTACTAGATCATGAAATTCTTCCACAGCTTAGATCAAAAAAAACAGCTGAATGTCTCATCCCAAATATAACTGTCATTCAAAATGAACTGTTCAATCAAGATACGATACATTTGGTAGAGGGACATGGAAAAAAAACCAGACGACCTCGGAGAGGGTCGAACTCTCGATCTTACGATGGCGGCCATTTAGGTGACTAACAGTCGTACGCCTTAACCAACTTGGCCACGAAGTCTGGAAGGTGACTGGTTCGGACTTTTTGGCAAATCAACCTTAACTCTAAAAAAAAAAAATGTTACGTCTTTACAGCTTTTTTGCAAATCCGAATCCGAATCCGACGTGCGGGTTTAACATTGTTATAGGCCTTATTTAGCTAAATGTATTTCCCTAGAATCAAAAAAGAACCGACGTGCGGGTTTAACATTGTATAGGCCTTATTTAGCTAAATGTATTTCCCTAGAATCAAAAAAAAAAGAATAGCACATGCTTTATGGCAGTTCGAGCGCACCATGCGCCGCACTGGCCTCGTGGGTACTGACCCAGAGGTTCAACGAAACCATGCCCACTTATTCACCCGAGTCACTTCTGCCTACCGATATGACCTTTGGGCCAAGGAGGTAAGGGAGCGAGCTGCTGCATAGGAGCAAAGTCTGGAGGAATTTTGATTGAGAACTTGGAGGAATTTTGGAGGAATTGGCTGGTACGCCAGGAGTACCCGTGAGCCGTGCTTACGTTAAACACAACCGAGAGAGAACCCGATGGAGGAATATGATGATATTATGATTGATTAAAAAAAAAAAAAAATGGAAGGATTTCAGGCACTAAGTGCACTGTTACCAAAGATTGCCCAATAAAGCACACAATATGATAAATTAAAAAAAAAAAAAAAAAAAAAAAAAAAAAGTCAAACGACACCCCGCGGATGAGTCCCCCGACTTGATTTCGCTTCCCATCATTCGCTACTTCTGCTTGTGATGCTTTTCTCTTTTACTATTTATTTTCCCGTTTACTATTTATTTTTGCTTGTTTTTTCTTTTTATGTTTTACTTATGTTTTTGGATTGATTGGATTTCCTAGTCATGATCATACAAACCGAGACCGAGATTGGAGCGCGAGATCGAGTATCAAGAATTGGCTACCCTTGTTATGACGAAGCGAGCACCGAGACCGATTACGATTTGCAAGATTCATTGGATGCCAATAGCCTGGCTTGCCAGGTATATAGTTGTAATGTATCTTCAGAATAAAAAAAAAAAAAAAAAAAAAGAAGCGAGCACCGAGACCGATTACGATTTGCAAGATTCATTGGATGCCAATAGCCTGGCTTGCCAGGTATATAGTTGTAATGTATCTTCAGAATAAAAAAACAGCCTGGCTTGCCAGGTATATAGTTGTAATGTATCTTCAGAATAAAAAAAAAAAAAAACAGTCTTTGGATCTTTCATGAATGATTTATTTTACTTACTTATTTAGCCTTGGCCCCATTGACTTTGTCCGTGACTTCACGTCTCCTAGGATACACCCGATTTGCAAAACCACGTTTCAAACCTCCTCACTATTATCTGCAGAACCACCACAAGTTCAGCATCCCATCACCCCGATTCCTACTTTGTTTGGATTCCCACAGATTTCACTTATCACTAGAGTTCTACTTCATCTGAATCACTACACACTTCGTTCTTCATTAACACCATTGCAATGATAACAAGTTAACTGATTTCACATCTACCATGTCTACCGACTTCACATCTACCACGTCTAAACCGACCACATTGCCCCGCGACCTCACTTCCAGTTCTTGACTATCCCCCCCGTTCACCCGGTCTTTTCCAAAAGGACCCGACTTTTTGTCATCCGAATCATCAGAACACAAGTCACATCATTTCCCAGAACACCAGGCGCACACCTCACCAGGCATCCGTCGAACCGACTACAAGTCTCACAGACCCCACATTTCCACATTTTCACAATCTCACAGAACCCAGCCCAAATGGCTTTCTGTATCACAAACATCACCGTCTTCATGACCACCCATCCCATGTTTACACTATTTATCCTACCCTGATATCATGGTACCCAGCTTCCAGTTTCTTCGTTAATCAGCTGCCCAGAGTGGTTTGCGTGACACGACTCCCCAGTTTATTTGCTTTGTTTGATTGTTGATATTTATCCGGTCACGACGAGGACAAGAGGAACAGCGAACTCGAAAATCGCTTGTTACGTCTTTACAGCTTTTTTGCAAATCCGAATCCGAATCCGACGTGCGGGTTTAACATTGTATAGGCCTTATTTAGCTAAATGTATTTCCCTAGAATCAAAAAAAAAAACCGTTGTAATGTATCTTCAGAATAAAAAAAAAACCGTGAAAAACCTTGATTTTGTATGAATTTTTTCATACTTAAAAGCACCTCTGGGGGGTATTAATATAACAGGTTGTATTGTAATGAGTGGCTAACTGGTAGGTTACCCTGGCTTTCTATTTATCTTCAACAGATCTTTTCTGAATCGTTTGTTGTCGTCACTTTTGTCAATCTTCCTCATGGAAGCTAACTAATTGCACACTTCCTTGGGGAATCGCAGCATCTATAGCTATGAAATCAACAAAAATTGCTACAATTACACTTCTAGTCGTCTTGAATAAATAAATTAGCTACTTGGAGAACCTGAAGGCGGTTTCGTCTTCACTGTCATCGTCAATATCAATAGGTGCATGAGAAGTCTGAACCTCCACCTCCTCTTCGGGCTCGGAATCCTGAAGGAAAAGATCATCGTCTTCAGCCTTATCGCTTCCATCCTCTTCACCCTCGTCCAGTGCCCGGTATTTCCTCTGGGGCTCGCCTCGTTCACGCAGAATCCGGATTCTACGGTCTGTAAGATTCTCACCCTCGTGAAGCATGTCATCGATTGTAGTCTGGTCAGACAATGCAGGCTTATCAGGTACGAGGGCCACGAACTGTCTATCAAATCGCGAAAAGGACCCATGAGCAGTGTTCTCGGCGTATCCCGGTAGCTGCTTTGTGAACTTCTTGAAGTTTCTGCGGCCATCATACTTCGCAGCGTTGACAACAGACATCATGCGTGTAGCTTGAAGTGGAGGGGGTCTGCGGACAGCAATTGCACCTTCTTTGACTTCAATAGACAGGTGAGCCAATGACTCGGTGTCCATATCCATTTCCTCTTCTTTGGCGTGCTCAGTTTTGATGTTTTGAACAGCAGATGAAAAGTCCACAGTTTTGGGAGTCTTCTGTGAAGTTTCCTCGAGAATGACCGGCTCATCTGGAGCTTCTGCGTCATCCATGACTATATCCGCGTCATCCACCTGAACTGACTCCTCTGCTGAGTCGACTGTCTCTTTCCCTTGGGTTTCCACCTCCTCGTGGTCAACCTTCTGCCTCTTAGCCGGCTGTTGGAATAGAAGAAGATTGTCAATAGGTTCAACTCGAGCTCTCTGTTTCAATGGCCGTCTCTGTGAAGCACCCTGCGAGGCTCCTTGTGAAGAGGCAGATTGGGAATGTTTCTGAGAAGATACAGGCTGATCCTGCTTTTCCTGCGAGCTAACACTTTCAGGCGGTGGAGGAGAATCTGTCTCTTCCTTCACAAAGAAGTTTAGCAAGTCCATTTGCTTAGGGGGCGCGCGCCTCACCCTCTTAACAGCTGCGCGAGGTGCCGGTTTGGCAGGTTTCTTTTCCTCCTGCTCCTCTGGTGGCATCAGCACAGTATCCAGCCGTTCAACCTTTGGTCTTGGTATGTTCTTGGACAGTATCTGGGCCTTCTGCCACAAAATTCTAGGGTTACACTCTTTCACAGCTGGTAGCAAGTCAGCTGCATCGATCACAATGATATCCTTCTTGGCGAAATCCCCCATGGCATCCATAATAATTTGCTGGTACTTCTTCTCGGGGGAACGAACAACAACCTTTTTGCCTGAGTGTCTCTGGATCATATCAACGATAGATCTGGCCGTAGAAGTATCATCTTCGAGCAACAAGCATATTGCCTTACCTCCACCTTCTGTGATAACTGGCCCAAGCATATCTTGTTGCTGGCGGTCTGAAAATGCAAATGTCATGCCAGCCCAGAGTTGGCTTCTGCTCTTGTTAATTTCCAGCTCAGGTTCAGGCACGTAGTCGTTCTCGTTAGGCCAGGTCACGGCCAGTCCTTCGTTCTTGCATTTCAGCAGCTCATCAAGAAACTGTTTTCCTACCACGTGCACTCCTTTGATCAAAGCCAGAAGTAGCTTCGAGGAGTTCTTTTTGCCCTTGACATAATGAGTTGTGTCTTCTGAAAAGTACCTGTGCATACTCAAGTCAGACCCCTTAGTGATCTCCTCCAATATTGCCTCCTCCTCATCTTCGTGGTATGAAAATGACACTGGCCGCCATTTTAGTGTAAAATATGAGTCCTCCTTTCGTCCAACCTGGACCCTGTATGTTGTGTTCCTATCCATTGTTATTCGCTCCTCGGATTTCAGCTGCTTTCCGTTGACATACATGCCGGTGTCGATTCGGGGCTTTTTGATGCTCACAATTTCGCATTTCGAGTCATCCTTGTCGATGATGAGCTGGGCATGGTTCCGACTGATGGACTTGCCATCCATGTTCAGAACATGACTCTTGTCTCGTCCTATGATGTATTCCGAGGGGAACAGATGGTCTGATGGTTAGTCTTGCTAGATGAGCACCTTCACAGTCCTTCGGTAGGTCCCGGTTGTCGGGTGACATTCAGGTTCCCTCCATGTAATTCTCCTCCATACTCACAAGTCGCATCGCAATGGCTCCAAACCCACATTGTGGAGGATCTGTGCTGTGCAGTGCGATGTTCATATACCCGTAGGTTTCTTAAATCGTGCATGATGGACTCTAACTGATGTGGGGAGAGATACACGTCGAAACAGATACGTTAAAACATAGAAAATAATGTGACGGAGATATTATCAATTTCTGTCGAGGCAGGTCATTATAAATCGCTTGGAAGGCTTTATCCAAAGCTCCCATTCAGTCATGATCTCGCGTGTACAGCTTGCCCCAGAAACAATCCAATAAAATCGGTATAAATATAGATTTACAAATACATAATTTTGAAGCAATAGTAGACCCAGAATCGGTGAGCTACCTCATATGTCTTTAGCTTCTCCATTCAGGACTCCTGCTTCGGTTTTCAGATCCTCGGATTCTATGCTGTGAAATGGAGGTATCAGCTTCGTGGAAGGCATAAGCGACCTCCAGAAAGTGCTCCAGAAACTCGACTCCATTTGTCTCTTCAATAGCCGTGTCGGCATCATCCTTGGTTCCAAACTGTAGGAGAGCGTACCCCTTGGCATAACCTGTTCTTCGATCCAGGTTGACATGAACTACCTGGACATCTCCATATGTGCTGTAAAAGTCCGTGAGGTCCTCCTCACTGATTTCTGGATGCAAGTTGTCGACGATGATGATCCATCCCTCCGTCGCTGTGTTAGTCTATGGTCGTCGAGCTGTATCCTTGGATCTGTCTTGATTTAAGAGTACTCACATCTTAGAGGCGTGGGTTCGTCTGGGTTAGTAAGGGTTCATGCTGTGTTTTTTACCACGCGTTGTGATTCGTAATGGTTCCAGTGTCGATGGATCTGTTTGTACTCACTCTCTGTGATCGCCATTGTGTCGTGGTACTGTTCGTTAATAGTTGTGATGGAAATGGTGTTTGACCAGTGGCTGCATGAAACTTTCCTAAATCACTGTGGATACCACAAAACTCTGACCTCACTTAATTTGAAATTAAGGATATAATAAAGGAGAACATGTTAACATATTGTACAGTATTCTTCTTTCGACATCTCTGTGTAATCTTGCTGGACTCATTTATCACATCCATTCCGTTTTGATTACTAAGCACATCTCATTAACAATTAGACTTTTGGCGAGCATAATCGTCGGAAAAAAATTGAAACCTGAAACCAGACATTCAGATCTTTGAATACCAACGCTGATACAATGTCTTTTACCGACCTAGGCTTGCCAGAGTGGCTAAATGACTCACTCTCAAACATGGCTATCACAAAGCCTTCCGCTATTCAGAAGGCGTGTATTCCTGAAATCATGAAGGGAAAGGACTGCATTGGAGGAGCCCGAACTGGAAGTGGTAAGACCATTGCATTTGCTGCTCCCATGTTGGCTGAGTGGTCCAAAGACCCCTGTGGTATTTTTGGACTAGTTCTGACCCCTACTCGAGAGTTGGCTATCCAGATTGCTGAGCAGTTTACTGCTCTTGGAGCCAACATGAACATTAGAGTGGCTCTCATCTACGGTGGAGTTGATATGGTCAAGCAAAGTCTTGAGCTACAGAAGATGCCCCATTTTGTCATTGCTACACCTGGCCGTTTGGCCGATCATATTAGAAGCAGTGGTGAGGATACTATCCGAGGATTTAGACGTGTTAGATATGTTGTTATGGATGAGGCGGATCGTCTGCTGACTCCTGGCTTCGTTCCTGATCTGAAAACTTGCATGGATCTTCTTCCTGATCCTTCAAAGCGACAGACTTTGTTGTTCACAGCCACGGTCACCGACGCCGTACGAGCCCTGAAGGACAGAACGGGAGAGAAGGGACCGCCATTCATCCATGAGATTGCATCAGATATTGCTGTTCCCAGCACTCTTACTCAATCATATCTCTTCCTGCCAGGCTACGTTCGAGAAGCCTACCTGTGGGCTATTCTCACCCATCCAGACAACGAGAAGAAGTCTGCCATTATCTTCGTCAACAGAACTCAGACTGCTGAGACTCTGCGACGAATGCTCATGTCTCTCGACGTCAAGACTGCTTCTCTTCACTCTGAAATGCGACAGCAGGAGCGAGTTAACGCTCTGGGACGATTCCGAGCCCAGGCTGCGCGAGTCCTGGTGGCTACTGATGTTGCTTCTCGAGGTCTCGATATTCCCACTGTTGAGATGGTCATCAACTTTGACCTCCCGGCAGATGCTGACGATTACATTCATAGAGTCGGTCGAACTGCCCGAGCAGGACGTAAGGGCCAGTCTATCTCGCTAGTCACTGAGCGAGATGTCACTCGAGTGACCAACATCGAGGAGCGAGTGGGTAGCAAGATGGAGAAGTACGATCTGATCGAGGACGACAAGGTCGTTGAGGAGTACCTCACCCCTGCATCGACTGCCAAGAGACAGGCTGTTCTGGACATGGAGGCAGAGAACTTTGGTGAGCGAAAGCGAATTCAGAGAAAGAAGGCAGGATTGGACGTTGACATGAAATCCAAGAACAAAAAGCCCAAGCGGGCGGCCAAGGGAAAAGCTGACAAGAAGAAATGAAGGAACAGTCCAGCAAGTATGCATTAATCACAATATATTAGAATCTAATCGCGAATCTGGTGCCAGTTTCTCAAAGCGTAGGAATGTGAGAATAAATAGTATAATTTCTATGGAGTGTCATTGTCTCGGAATAAGCATATCTGCAGAGAGGATGACACAATAGTATGTAAGGATAAGAAACATCCAAGGTCCTACTTTTTGCCCTCGTATAGACCCTGATAGTACCCTGCCCAATACCACGCCATAACAAGACTTCGAACACTTTCGTCAAGATGATCCAAAGAAGGTCCTGTGGGTGCCGGCCCTGAAGCCACAGCTGTATCGTCGTTTAAAAAAGTGGATGTCTCAGCAGCTTCTAAAGATTTGCTGGCTGTGTCGGCTGTGTCCTTCATGTCTGCATCACCGTCACCCTCCTCCTCTAGCTGGTCCTCTTTGTCGGCTCTCATCTCATTGATCTCCGTGACCTCCTCCGTGCTCTTTTTGTGGTACTTGAGGTACTCTTGGTACGCTTTATCCCAAGTGGCCACAAGTTGGCTGTCGTCCCATTGTTGATTCATCTGGATCGTTGTAATAATAAGTTGTTGTAAACAGAACAACGTTTCGCATAAATTCATCTTGGTCGCCAAAATAATTTAGTCTTTATTTGGCTGCAGATGAGATGCACTATACAACAACCTATTCACGTCTTTATGGTGAACTTCGCGACTTTGATATCGACCGATCAACGGCTGGAAAAGGTGTTTCATGGGGCAGCATCCGGCATCGCATGAAAAGACACCAAAACAACTTGAAAGTCCTAGGGCATAAACTACCTCGTAACAATGAGGATCCGCAAAAGATTCCACGTGAGAGCGATGGTGAATCCAGTGATGATGAAGCTCTACCAATGTTCCCACCAGCTGAGAATGTAGGAATGACATTCAAAGCCGACGACTCCACACCATTGTTGTTTTTTGTGCTGCCACCGGGAGGCGAGGTTCAGGAGAAGGAATACGCGGGACTGAAGCTCATGATCGCGAAGGGAGGAGGGCTCACGGTATCTGAGCCATCGAAAAAGACCTACAACCTGTGCTACAGCGAAGATACTCCCATATCGAGAGAGTACCTTTCACACAAGACGTGGTACACGACCGATATGGTGCGGCGGTGTATGGATTGTCAGTCTTTCGAGAGTGACATTCTGGAAGCTGAGTTGATTCTTGCCCCCAAATTTCAGAGCCGTATAGAAGAATCAGCCAACCCAGAAGATGCTTGGTGTCTGGACCAGGCTCCTGAAATGAATTGGTATCCTGAAGACTTGTTCTACAACACGGATCTACTCAGACCAATAACAGGGATCACAGCAAACGAATATCGCAGGTTAGTTTCTGGGCCTTTCTTACAAGGTGCCAGCATTGGTGCGGACGGCAACAGTCTCGGATTCGACCCATCTCTACTGTTGGAAAATATTATCGATGATCCTCCCCCGGTTCCACTCGCTGATGGGTTGGTGTTAATTTCTCCAGACACAACCAAGATATCTAATCGACCAAGCCACAGAGCAGTGAAAACATACATTCATAACAGACAGAAATGGCGGACTTTGCCTGGTCGCTTACCCCACATTGAACCGGTGTACCTCCAACGTGTTATTGACCTACTCAGTGGTGACTTTGACGAGGTGTACTATCAGATATCCCGTTATGGTGAGGATTATGATGCGATATACAATCAGCCCGGACGGTGGAACTCCATCCACGACGTTTACCTCGGCGACGAAACTGCAACAAAAAAGCTCGCACAATACTCTGTGGAGCAGAAGTTTGGTCGCAAGAAATATTTGGAGGAAACAAGGACTGTCACCAAGGTGGCAACCTGGCTAGCCAACTTTCAGCCCACGAGATATGGCCACCCAATCCATGGTACTTGTACTGATACCAGTCACGACGAGCTTACTAACAACTAATGTACAATAGAAAACTGCATATACTGTACAGTGGTAAACCCACTGCAATAATTAATAATACATCAAATAATACCTTTTTTCTATACCATGCTATAACTGAAATACCTATAACTAGAATCCCTTCTTCTTCTGCTTGTCGATATGAGCTCGGAGCAGACGCTTCTTCTCGATGAGTGATCTCTTGGCCTTGCCCTGGACATCCTTCTTGTGGATGGTCATCATGAAGTTCTTCTTTCGAGCCTTCTCTCTGTTGGTGGTGGAGTGAGGGGCATCTCGCTTTCCCTTTCGAGAACCGAACTTGTCTCGTCCTTCTCGTCCCTCCTGAGCCTGTGCAATTCGCTCGGCTCGCAGCTGCTTGTACTTGACAGGACCAATCAGGCCACGAGCATCGACCTCCTCCTCGTTGGTGAGCTTGGTTCCCATAAGCTTGTCGAATCCGGCCTGGGCCTTGAGTTCCTCGAGCTTGGCGAAATCGGCAGGAGTAAGAATCTTGGTAGCCATGATGTTCTGAGCCTCGGCGGCAGCGTCGGCAGCAGCCTGGGCCTTGGCAGCCTTGGCTTCCTCATCAAGCTCCTCCTCGTCTTCACTGTCAGAGACGTTGTACTCCTTATCGTCCTCAATGTTGATCCATCCGGAATCGGACTCGTCAGAGTCGTCGGAATCAGAATCAACCTCCCAAGCCTTCTCGTCATCCTCCTCCTGGACCTGGTCAGCCTTCCACTTGGCCAGCAGCTCGAGACCCTCGATACCGGTCTGGCCCTTCTCAATACCGTACTGGAGTCGAGAAGAGGTACCAGCCTTGGCGTCAGCAGACATGGCCATGGAGGCATCCTTACCTCGGTCCTTTCGTGCAAGCATCTCAGGAGCAACCTCTCGGTAGAGTGAGACAAGAGATCTGGCAGCCATAACAACAGCCTTGGCCTTGGAGCCCTTGTAAGCAGTAAGATCCTGGAGCAGGGGAGCCTCAATAGCCAGAGGGTTTCTTGCCAGAATCTCTCGAATGGTGTTGATACCAGCAGAGCAGACCTCGGCGGAAACACCATCAGAGACGAACTCATCTGCAATCTTTCGGATCATGGGTGTGATGGCATCAGGGGGCACGAGATCGTGAGAAGCCTGTGCTGCAGCCGCCATGATCTGAGTGACATCCTTCTGCTTGGGAGTGAGGTATTTGAGGAAATGAGAGTAGATGCCCAGAACGGTGAGCTTATGTGTACCAATCATTCGAGAAACGAGGTTCATGATCTGAATCTTCTGCTCGAGATCATATCTGAACTTGCAGAGGTTTGTGAAGAGCTGGTCGGCGAAACCCTGGGGGTCTCGCAGAAGATGCATGGCGGAAAAGTTGAGGTAAGTGGCAGAAACACCACCGTTACCCTTTCGCTTTTTCAAAAGTTTGTTCATGGCAGACTCGGCCCTTCGACCTCGCTTTCGAGAGCTTTTGTTAATCTGCAGACGATGCTTCAGAGCACCAATCTCTGCGGAGGCGTCGGAATCAGAGTCCTCGGCATTAGCCTCCTCTCGCTCCTTGTCGGCACCAAGGAAGAATCGCACACCGGAAATGGCAATCTTGGCCTCTCCGTGAAGAGTAGCCTGGGCCATAATTTCCACGGTTCGGGAGTCATCCCAAACTCCTCGTCTCCACAGCTCTCGGGTCAGCTTAGTGGCCCACAGACCAGAGGACTCTCCGGTGGACAGAACGTTGAAAAGAAGAGCCTGGACAGACTTGTTGAGCTTCTGAGCTTTGCTTCCAGTGTTGGCACCCTTAACGATGGTAACAATGTTGGAGTAGATCTGGGTTCGCATCTGCTTGCTGCCGGTGATAAGCAGAATGGGGAAAAGGGTGGCGATGAGCTTCTCGGGGGTGATGACACCCTTGTTCTTAAGAAGGACCATGGACTGGATGAGCTTCTCTCGCAGATCCTCGCCAAGATGCTGGTGGTGATCGAGAATCAACTTGGACAGCTCGTCGGGGAAGTTGGCGGTTTCCTTGGGGTAGCACGAGGCGACCTGGGCAACAAATCCAACAAGATCGCCAAACTCCTCGGAGTTCTCGGTCTGAGGAGAGTTCATGTAAATGTCACGGATGGACTCATAATGCTGGTACTGTAGAAGAAACTCCTCCTTGTAGGAAGGAGGGTCTCGTCGGACCAGGTTTTGCAAAAGTGCAATGTTTGTGGGCAAAAGGGCAGCTCTCTTTCGTTTCGCCATTGTGTCGTGTATATGAATAGAATGCTGCACGATGAATTTTCTTATGCAGTTCACATAATTTTTTTAGGGTTGGAACTCTATATGTTAAGAAGTTGGGACTTGGTGGCGAAGTAAAATTTTGAGTAAATATAGTTGGAATTAGTTGAAAACGAGATTTCTGCATTAATTGTTATATTGAAGGAAAAAAAAAGGGAAAAAAAGAAAGATTGCGGAGTCGTTGACGAAATGATATGTACAGTGTGCTTTTTTCTGATTCGCTCAACTGCGGTTACTTAAATATTAGCATCTGCGGACTTACAACTGGTATCCATTTTATGTACATTTTCTGGGGTGGAGTGCATGCAGGGAGATGGCCGAAGACATTGACACTAGATTGTAAGAGGAAGGTGTCTCTGGACAAGAGAAGAGGCCGGAATGTAGAATCTCTCACACGTTAATACCTGTTTGGTTTTTTAAGTAATTACGACCTCCACCCTTTTGGACTCACACCAAGCTGAGAATGAATGAGCACATATGCAGTGTTTCGTCTTGGGTCCCATGCCATTATTTTTACCAAGAGTTTCGGTGTTGTATCAATACTTGTACTCATACCCTGGTACCAGTAGTGTCTGTCAACATCCTTTTATCCGGCATGTAACATCAGCTGGCACATTCCTTTACTGACTTAACACTCACATTTGGCTCTCGCTCAACTATGGCACAAGTACTTGTAGTTCAGTATGTTGGGGTAAAAAGTGCAGAACTGAGAATGTAGAGCCTCATGAGAAACAGTATGGCACGAGGGAAGTGATCCTAGATTTAATATCTCCAGTGCTGTGGTCATTGTAACCTGTTAAATAGCCAATTTTCTGTTGTGAAAGTCGGGGTTCTCTCAAGTATACCAATATATAATATAATAATGTTGATAACATGTGCCCAAATAATATCTTGGGATGGCTACAATTACCCGTGAGTGACAGGATGTGTAGTAGGTCGCTTAGATTACGTCGCTTAAAATGACTTAAAGTGGGTGTTATTTTTAATCAACTCCAGGCTTAACAAGAAGCCTCTCTCACTCTCGCCCATCCTAGAGCATCGAGGTATAACTGTTCGTGATTATATAATTTTTTTGAGAAATTGACCCTCCGCTGCCTGGAGTGCATGTTTTGACAGTACCCAGAGCGGAAGCCGAAGATGACCTACTGTCAACAGACATGGAATCTGTTCCGAAAGTGGAAGCCCATTCTTGTTGGGTAGACGTCGCATCCGGATTTAGCTGAGGAAGATGTTCGTAGATCTATTTTTGCATCTATCCAACAAAGCAGTAATGTCGTGGAAGAGGTTCCCGAAGCTTCCAGATCAGCTACATTCGTAGACCCCATCCCTCCTTGAATAACTCAAACAACGGATTGGTAGGCCCACTCAACCTTGGCTTGGCATCGGCTAAGTTTAACTAAGAAAACGGCCCTGCGTAGATCCCTCACTTGGTAGACGAGAGAGTTGAGTGAGTCGCTGAAGAGAAGCCCAGAGTCTGTGCGCGCGCCCACGTGGGGATGCTTGCACAGACTCTGGGCTTCTCTTCAGGGATGCTTAATTAACCGACTGTTAAGTAGCTATAGCCACACCATTAAAGAGTAATTATCTACTTGTACGATTTCAATACTTGCACAAATACAAGTAGATCCACAGAATAGCCCCAGCATACCAGATCCAAGTACAAGTACAAGTATGTACTTGTAATACCTTGTCTGGTCTTCTCTGTACAGGTACACTGTACAAATCTGCTAGCAAGGACGGAACCGGCCTTTCACAAGCATGACATGTAGCCCTGCAACAAAGAGACAATGGTTGGAAGAGTTGAACTTCCCACTTTTTTACTAGACCAGGGATAGGTCTAAGTTATCAGACTAAAGACGTATACTTTGTCCCTTGCAGTGTTTTGTTTACTCCAGCCAGATGTAACCTAGACTGGGAAAGGCCGGTTCTGGTGTGGGGGGCTCTCAACTCCACCCTAGGTCTCCCAAGCACTAAGACGGAGGTGAACCTGCGTCGCCGCCATGCTTCAAAATCAAGAATAGGACGGAGTCTAACCCATTTGTCACTCTATTAAGCTTATTGGGTTGAAAATGATGTGCAACATGGCTCATATAGACACTGCGATTGGCGCTAGTGATGACAAGAGGCCGGTCTCGGATAAAGACGTCAGGATCGGAGAATTCGGTTACCGTTTCCCCACGGAAAGGAGACCTCGAGTTCTTTGTCTATCCTTTGAAATGATACCAAACATCATGCGCACTTCAGTGCCGTTCTAGTGATGAGTCTCGTTTATATAGGAGGGAAGACCTTGAGTGATGAGGGCAGAGGGACCCTTACATACCAGATAAACGAACAATGAAGTTCATGGCCTCTCTCCTGTTGTGCACAAGCACCCTCGTTGCTGCTGCTACCATTGCACCTCTGGCCCCTCGTGGTAACCAGACGAAAATTATCAATGGCTTCCAGATCTCCAACCTCATCAGCGATGGTGGTGATGAGTTCCTTCTATTCAAGGATCTGACCAACTCCTCATGGCCAGGAAACAACAACGATATTTCTCTCTTCTCTGGACTCATCAAGGCTTGGGATTCCTCCAATGTGGCTACCATATCTCAGACTTCCTATAACTATCTCGAGAAGCAAGCCAAGTTGGCAAACATTGCCTACTGTGGAGGATCTTCTTCGCTTACCGATCCCTTTTCTTGTGCCTACCAATGCAAGGACTTCCCCAACATGAAGCTGGTCTCCACTTGGGGAGATTCCCGAACCCTCTCTGCTCTTGTCGCTGGATACCTGTCCATTGATCACACAAACGAGGAGATTGTTGTGGGTTTTCGAGGCTCTCATACGCTCAAGGACTGGATTGTTGATCTAATGATTCTCCGAACGGCCGTTGACAAATCCTACCCTGGTTGCGATGACTGTGAAGTTCACCAGGGTTTCTACAATGCTTACAAGGCCACTCTCGCCAAGTTTGACAATGACCTGAACAAACTTGTTGCTGAGAACCCTGGATACAGAGTGAATGTGGTTGGCCACTCTCTGGGAGGAGCTGTTGCTCTTCTTGCTGCCACTGACTTCAAGAACCGAGGATACAACACCTACCTCACCACATTTGGTCAGCCTGTTGTCGGAAACAGAGCCTTTGCCAACTACGTTAATGAGCTTTGGTTCGGTTCCGAGAATCCTAATACCCTCGTTGGCGACTCCAGCCGACGATACTACCGAGTCACCCATAAGAGCGATATTGTCCCTCGGGTGCCTTTTGGTCTCGGATATACCCCCAATGCTGGTGAGGTTTACATTGGTGTGGCACAGATCAACCCTCCGGTCTCTTCTCTTCTTTACTGCGATGGAGAGATTAACGGGGAGTGTGTTCATGGCAACAGTCTCCTATCCCTGATCAACCTGACTGCCCATCACCACTACTTCGTTTACATGGGTGGTAACTGTTAAAAGAAGCTGCTACTGTTGTGATACCCCCATTTGCTAGCAAATATCGTTTTTGGATTTTTGGTTTATTTTCATTTCAGATTTTAATTAATAATGTCCCTTTTCCCCTGCATTATCTCCTTGCTAATTATGATAAAATTACATATTATTTTACATCTGCCTGTAATCGTCATCAGGGCGCACTCATAACATGCAGCGCAAACCATGACGTCTCAGATAGCCACTATCTACAGAGCTTAATCTCCCAGATCACGAGGTATGTCGAGCCAAAAGAGATGACTTGGCTAATATTGATAATTCAAGCAACTTGTTTCTTAGGAAAGGGACACGTATATTTTCCTGTATCGCATTATCTTTGCCATTTACGGATATTACCATTCCTTAATAAGGCCTGTTTTCGAACCTGGTATCGAAGAAGGAACTCTCTTGATATCACCATTCAGAGTGTGTCTATATAGAGCTTCCCCTCAACCACAAATAACTCATGTCTGATCTGTTTAATAGATCCATCTTTACTTTAGGCACATTCAGATGACAGTAGTCTTTGATAATAAGTCATCTGAGGGGTATCCGCCCACGTGACGACTATTATAGGCACTCGAAGATCATCCTGAAGCCACCAAGCAAACGCGTCATGGTTCCCGGTTATTTACATCTCTCGCACGCCTGGTTGAGTTTAATGAGGGCTGGAGGGACCCAACGAAGTTGGAGGTGTTTCAGCGCTGCCCTTAGTCGTAGATGGGCAAGGAATGTGACGTTTTGGGCAAATGGCGGGCAAAAATAAATATTTTGATGATTAAATGAGGCCTGGTTGTTCTCCAGCATGCCTCATGAAGCCCTCCACCTTCCACTCTGTAGAAAGGTCTCGTGGTATGTGGGGGATAATCTTATCCTAATGCAGCATTATCTCTAGGGTTACATTCCTTTTTGGGGTGTCGCAGCCACTGATAACGATTTTAACCTGCATTGCTGGTGCTCCTTCTTCTCACAACTAACACAACACACCACAACGACAACAAGTGAGTATTGACGGACGTGGCACGATGGACCGTGGTATGCGATGACGATGGCTTCCTACACTGCCAATTGTCGTGGCTCTGCGGGCCTGTTTCTGTCAGTGTCGGATGACGAGAAGGACGCTTTTGCCACCCGAATGCCCCACAAAAGAGCCAGTTAACTAACACAGTGCGCTCCAAATTTAAGGATGAACACCCCTTTGAGAAACGACGGGCTGAGGCCGAGCGAATTAGAAAGAAGTACGATGACCGCGTTCCTGTCATCTGTGAGAAGGTCGAGAAGTCGGACATTCCCGTGATAGACAAGAAGAAGTACCTCGTTCCTGCTGACCTCACTGTTGGACAGTTTGTCTACGTCATCCGAAAGCGAATCAAGCTGAGCTCAGAGCGGGCCATTTTCATCTTTGTCGATGACGTGCTCCCTCCCACTGCTGCCTTGATGAGCTCCATCTACGAGGAACACAAGGACGAGGACGGGTTCCTCTACGTGACTTACTCTGGAGAGAACACCTTTGGCGACCTGGAGCAGTACAGGTTGGAATAAGTCAGTGTGTCTATTGGCTGAGCAGTGCTCTCACGCTCTTATTTATTCCGACATTTTAACATCTTCGTGACAATTTTTGACCTTGTGTGGTCGTAGTGCGTGTAGTTCACGTAGATTGTGAGCTGTAGCGTTGGCTGCGACCAGCTGTGTTCGCGCATAGCCCATCACCATCTCTCTTAATAGTTATAAGCAATTCTTTCATTTCCCTGAGAGCCTTCTGACAATGATTGTATTGTAGACAATTGATCTCGGGTTTAGCGTTGATAATGTATAGTGCACTGTAATAAAGTACGAGTACCATGCCGGCAGCCAAGCAATGAATAGACCGGCTTGATGGTTTACCTGTCAGCTACGCGGACGTGTCGACTTCATTTAGAGGTGCTCTACTTATAGATTGATCGAGTGGGGTGCTTAGGGTACATCCGAGGGTCGGCTAATGTCCCCACAGTAAACCTAGGCCAGTAAACGAGTCTCGACTGGAGGTTATAATGCTGCACAATGTGAACGCAGTAAGGCTTTCAGGTGCCACGCTAATTGACTGTCGTCGTTGGTTCATTCAGACGAGAATGAACTGGTTCCCACTCTAGGTCTTCCATTGTCCAGCTTGTTTCAGCTACAATTACAGGTGCTTATACTTACTCGCATCATCTGGGAGCCAGTCAATCTCGGAGCTGTTTTACGAAAAGAGAGGCGGAATTATCCTCCCTGGTGCAAGAGCGCTACAGAGGAAGGGAAAGTGAAGTTCCAGTAGCAACCACTTACTGAGTCCAAGGTTTGTGATACAAGTTAAGTGATTCCTCTGAGCAAGTCTTTTGAGAGGTGCAGTCCTCAAGAGACGCCACTGTACAGACTGCCTGGTTGAGTATCTGCCAGCAATGCTGTAACCTAGGATGCATGAGCATAACTACTTGCTACAAGTAGACTCATCTATACACTTGCTACTTGTACTCGAACTTGGCACGCGTACGAGAACTTGTATTGCAAATTCATCAGTCACTGCAGCTCGCACTGGGTGAATATACACGGGTGGTTTCCTTTGTATGACGTCAAAGATGGTTCCAATGGGTTAACTGTCAGTACTGGGAGTCGGGTGATGTCTTGTTTAGCATTTCTCCACGATTTTAACACTGGTTGGATACACAAAGGGGACTCACCAGACAAACCACCGAACGGAGAAAACTGCGACACTGCAGAATATCTTCCGAACGCATAATAAATGTACGAAACGCTGCGACTTGGCACGGCACAGGTGGGCCGTCCGTCTGTATGCTGTACAAATCCGGACAAATGGAAATGCCGTCATGAGAACTTTTTTACACACATAAAATTAGTGTGAGACACAGTTTGTGGACAAAGCAAAGATGGAAATGATAATTCAGAATATGGGGCAACCATTTGGATTCAAGCACAGATGTGGGGTGGAGACATTACAATGTTACACACTCAGCTTAGCCGTGGTCGGTTGTTAGTCAAAAGGGTAAATATATTCATCTACAAGTATATCTCGTTTACAGGTTGTCCGTTTGAGACATGTGTCACAAACGTCCATTCATTCAATAGTCATCAATCTCTTATGTATACATTCGTAAGTCATTATTTGCTTAGAGCTTGAGGCCAACGAGCTCAGCGTACTTCTCGGTGGAGAAGGACTTGGGTCGCTCGATGGGAGCACCGAAAGCTCGGTCCATGATGAGCTGGGGCAGGACACCGATAGCTCGGGAAACACCGAAGAGAACAGTGTAGTAGGACTGCTCGGTGAGACCGTAGTACTGGAGGAGGACACCGGAGTGGGAGTCCACGTTGGGCCAGGGGTTCTTGGTCTTACCGTGCTCGGTGAGAACCTTGGGGGCAACCTCGTAGATGGTGGAGACCAGGTGGAAGAGGTCGTAGTCGGGCATGTGCTCGAGGGCGAACTCTCGCTGGGCGGTGTATCGAGGATCGGTCTTTCGGAGAACGGCGTGACCGTAACCGGGGACGACTCGACCGGCCTTAAGGGTATCCCAGAGGTACTTCTCAATGTCCTCCTTGGTGACGTTAGAGCCAATCTTGGACTTCATCTCGAGAATCCACTCAAGGACCTCCTGGTTAGCTCGACCGTGGAGAGGGCCGGCAAGACCGTTGAGACCAGCGGTCAGGGAGAGGAAGGGAGAAGAGAGAGCAGAGCCGACCAGCTTGGTGGTGTGGGCAGAGACGTTACCTCCCTCGTGGTCAGCGTGGATGGTGAGGTAGAGTCGGAGAAGCTCAACAAACTCCTTGTTGTCGCCGAAGCCGAGGAGGGAGGCGAAGTTAGCAGAGTAGTCAAGAGAGTTGTCAATAGAGCCGACAATCTTTCCGTCCTTGAAGAGGTTTCGGTAGATTCGAGAAGCAATGACGGGGAGCTTGGCAATGAGGTTCATGGAATCCTCGTAGGTGTACTGCCAGTACTCCTTCTTGTTAACACCCTTCTCGTAAGCCTTGGTGAACTGAGACTCAGACTCCAGGGCGTTGACGGCAATACCGAGCTGGGCCATGGGGTGGAGGGTAGGGGGGCATCGGTCGATGAGCTCCTCAACGTGCTTGGGGATCTCGGCTCGAGAAGCCCAGTCAGCGGACAGACCCTTGACCTGAGCGTCAGTGGGGATCTCGCCGGTGAGCAGAAGCCAGAAAAGACCCTCGGGGAGAGGCTCCTTTCCGCCGGGGGCGTGGGGAAGCTGCTTCTGGAGGTCGGGGATGGTCAGACCTCGGAATCGGATACCCTCCTCGGGGTCGAGGACGGAACCCTCCCAGACGAGACCCTTGATACCTCGCATACCACCGTAAGCCTGGTCGAGGATGACCTCGCCAATGACGGTGTTACCCTTCTCCTTTCGGAGCTTCTTGATCTTCTCGACGTTCTCGGGGATGAGCTCGGCGAATCGCTGCTTAAGACCCTGTTGTTAGTAATGTTTCATTAGAATAGTTGGTCGCGGTTTGCAATTGTTTACAATTGGTCAATTGCGCGTTCCATGGCTGATATCTCGGAATTGCTGCTGTGTGGTTATGTAATGTCGATTTTTGCACAACACATTCCACGTTACGTTTATGCTGCTGCCGCTTGAAAGCACCCCAATTCACCGTGTCACATGCATTCGGAAAAACTTTTGCCGAGGCAGGAACCAATGGAAATATGGGGCACAAACCTGTCACAGTCACGCAAACAGCGCTCAATCCGTAACGCAGCAATCAATTCGTGAAAAAAGATCGATACTCACATCCTGGGTAGAGTAGGCCCGGAAGGCGGCGTTGGCCATAGGGGCAACACGAGCGGTAGATCGAACGGCGGGACGAATAGCAGAAATCATGATTGATATTTCAGATTTGTTCAAATACTGACGCAATGAAATTATCGTACAGAAAGGGAAAAGAGAAACGGGCGCCGAGCAAGACGGTCTAGTTTATATATGAAAAGCAGCGTTGACATGCTTTTTAGGCTTCTTAACTTTAAGGTTAGTCTTTTTGGCATTCAATTGACTTTCTCCTTACTGTCCCAACCCAAGGTACATGAAAAAGCTCCGGTTTAGCCGAGCGTTTACGTGGCCCAATATCAACCTCATACCACGACTCGTAGCCTTACTACAGTACTCCCCAAAGGAATGAGTTCCGTCTATCCCTATCCATTTACCCCGAAAGATGCTATCCCGAAACTCCGACAGCCATTGAACATGTGCAACATGTGACACCATGTGGTTTACACCTAGTACATCCCAGCTTCCGTTGCTTGACTCCGAACTTTGTTCCATGAAATTCCCTCATCATTTTCCAGGCCAAACGGTCCTATTTTGTAACTCATTGGTTGGGTGCTAGCCACGGTTGTCATCCTGTGTTGGTCCCCATGTAATTGTGTCGTGATCCAAATGTGTTTGCGCTATCCAAGCTCGGCATCAGAAAATTTTCAAATCTCGGTACGTACCCCAGCTTTCAATTTCACATTTTCTGGGGAATAAGCCTCGGATGTAGCCGGAACTCCTTTGACGTCACCCTTGCCATTGCTTGTGAATGAAAACTCAATTGAGAGTACAGTAGTATGGGGTATTGCCGAGTAGGTCCGAGGTCAAACTGCAGTTGACATCGACTAGCGTTTACAACTCCAACGTTACGAGATGTATTTCCAGCATCTGGGCCGTGCCTTCCGGAGCCCTGTATTCTGCTGCGTTTTCCTCCATTCCTTGGACATGCTATACATTTGGCAAACAAACTTGCACCTGTTCGCATGGCATGCATGGATCTCTCTATTCTCGTCATTCGGAATGCGCGTTGGGTCTCTCTGGCGGATCAATAGAGACAACAAGTAGCTGCTGTTGGGCCTTGTGGATCTCTTGGAACAAGAACCCAACCCCTCGGGTTTTCCGAATCTAACATGCAAGCGTTCATATGCACATGACCTCTCCGCCTCTCATACTCTCGTGTCTTGGTAATAATAACCTTGTACCTACTATGGTCTCCGTCCATCCGAGATCAATAAGAACTGTAACCACGACTGGATTAATAGCCGTGGTTAGTGGTGACGTATTGGCCCATAATTAGCCTGCCTCATTTAGATCGTGAGCCATATTTTTCCGCTATCCTGGCTGTCAAACACTTTCACAGCAACGGTCTTGTAACCCTACTGCGGACAAATGTGGAATCTGCATGGTGGAGGGAATTGATCCGATGGCCGGGTAACCTCTTGTCACGTTTCGTGGCTGTTGGATGGCTTGCAGAAAGTGGGTAAGGGTTGGCCTTTTGCAGGATTGCCTCACAACCTCAAAGAAGTTACCCTGCAGTTGGGAGGTTTGTTATTTTTTTGAACTTGAATATGTGGAGCTTAGCACACAAACACGAATCGAACACACGCTACACACGCCCTCCTGTGAGGACGAACTGTATTTTTAAAAAATCCAAACATCGAAGTCCACAGCGTTCACCTAAAGCTCCTTCATCTAGCATCTGATCACCAATCAAGATAAAATGGTACCCAACAAGAGGTCCAGTGGATCCTTTGGTGGATTCGCCAACAATGCTGCTGGGTCAACGACCCCAGGAGCAACTACACCCAACAGAAGCCGAACATCGATTGGCAACCATTCCACAGGCAAGGTTAGCAACTCGAGCTTTGGAAATGCATTGAAGCCCTCAGGCGGCGTCTACAATGGACACAATGCCCTCACCTCTTCTTCCGTCCCCGGACTTGGAAACGGTGTGGTCAATCACGTTCTTGGGGCTGCCCCCATCTCGTCGTCATCGTCGAGCTGGCTCCAGACCAAGAAGCCCAAGGAGTTGGGCACCGTGTCTGTCAGCGAGATGTCGGCCAAGCAGCCGCTCGAGCTGGGCTCCGAGTTCGTCGAAGCCTACCTCAACAGAGACGACAAGTATCCTGAGTTGGATAGACTTGTGATGCGTGAGTACAAACAAGATGGATAATGGAATCGACCTTGGTGCCTTTTTGAACGCCATACTAACTACAGAGGGACAGTTGTCCGAATACATTTTTGCTCAGTCTGGCGACTTGGGAGCACTGACGCCATTCACCCGAACGGAAGTCATCAACATGCCCGATGAGCTCTACGAGCAGTACAACCACACAGAGACAAGCACCAAGATGGGCATGTTCTCTGAGATTGATCGGATCTGGATGACTGTTGACAACAGAATTTACTTCTGGTCCTACATTGATCAGGCTTACCACGCCTTTGAGGGACTGGAGCACACAATCACTTCAGTGAGTCTAGTGAAGCCAAAGGCCAACACGTTCATCGATCTTATTTCGCATGTTTTGGTTCTCACAACTCCACTAGAGGTCTACCTCGTTGCCGTGAGCTACAACAAGACCACGGACGACTTTGAGCTCTTCGATACCGGAATGCACACATCCATCAAGGGTCTCGATGTTGACCAAGTGATTGCCTCCAAGGACACTGGACGAGTCTTCTTCACCGGTCCTGGTGATGGAACCAATGTCTACGAGCTTATCTACAACAACCAGGACAGATGGTTCCGAGACAAGTGCTCTAAGATTTGCCGAACTAAGAACAGCATTGTGGCTTCCCTGCAACCCATTGCTATCGGTGAGGTTGCTGGTGAAGGCACTGGTATCCTGGGCAAGCTGGTGAGCTCCTTCCTTCCTTCTCACGAGCGAGAGGTGGTTGTTCAGATGGTTATTGATGACTCCAGAAAGCTGCTGTATACTCTGTCATCCACTTCGACGATGAGAGTGTACCATATGGCTAACGATGATCTGAAACTCACCTTCACTTACACCTTCCCCCAGGTGCTGTCTCATCTACAAATGATCACTGCCAGCACCCCTACAACGCATGCTCCCAATCACAGCGCTCACGGCCACGCCCAAGGTCACGGTACTGCTCCTCTTAATGGAGCTAACAACCGGACTAAGGCAGCCAGTCCTCTCATCTCCAAGCAGACCAAGATTGTCTCTATCAAGCCTATCATGGCCACCGAGTCATCTCAGATCCATCTTGTTGCTGTGACCTCTTCCGGCTGGAGACTGTACATTCGAGCTGCTCGTTCTTACACTTTTGGTCCTGGAGGAACAGCACCTTCTGCATCCAACCCACCCACATTCATGCAAGTGATCCAAGTTCGATTCCCTCCTACTACCAGTCCCGAATCCGTGGCTCCCATGCAATCCAAGGTTCTGAGCGGTACTCTCGGCACTTCTCGGCTCTTTGAGCCTGGCCACTTTTTTGCTGTCGTCCCTGCCGAGCCTGAAGGAGAGGGAGATAAGGCCATTCCCACGTCTGACCGAGTCTTCGTGGCTGCTCCTGACACTGGAAGAATCCTGTACCAGCAGTCATCTCTGGCTGCAGCCGCTAACCCTGTTTACATTGAGAACGCCACCTTCCTCGAGGTGGACGGCTTCGTGCAATCTATCCAGCTTCTCACCCCTCCTTTCCGAGCCACCAACCACCCTGAGGGCTTTGGAAACGAGTCTGCCTGTCAGTACGAGAAGTCTGCCCATCAGAAGGTTGCCGTTCTCACTCAGACTGGTCTGCATATTTATGAACGAACACTTCCCTACGAGACTTTCCAGCGTCTTTCGGGCGACGTCAAGACTTTCTTTGACCTTTATGGCCGAACTGAGACCTGTGCCACTGCTCTGTCTCTGGCCTCCATGAACATTTCATCCCCCGAGGAGCGAGAGTTGGCTCGAAAGGTCTACATTGAGGTTGGAGGACGAGCTCACCTCGTTGACGATGACACTAACTACGGAATTACCGCTGCCACTGTGACCCCCACTGGTACTGCCTCATCTCCCCCTCAGATCGTCAAACTTTCGGGCAGATTTGAGGGTCTGGCCACATACCTCTCTCGAGCTGTGCGACCGCTGTGGCAGCAAAATGTCTTCGCTGTGGTGCCTCGAATCATCAGCGGTGAAGCCAAGGATCAGTTTGTGCTTAAGCTGTCACGAGAACACATTGAGGACGCCCAGGTGCGGCTCATTGAGATCAGCGAGTTCCTGGCCAAGAACAAGACCTTTATCGAGGGTCTTGCTGGAGCCGACAGAGTGGTTCTGGGTGGAAACCGGGCTGAGGAGACTGCTCTTTTGGCCGAGCACACTGCCCTCAATGCTCTGGTCAAGCTGGTAAACAACATGAAGGAGGCCACTGCTCTTCTGCAGCTGCTCCAGGACGAAACTGCATCTGCCCCCAACGGCATTGAGAGTATCATGGTGTACCTCACTCCTGCTGCCAGAGAACAGATGGCCAAACTCAAATTCTTTGAGCTGGTCACTCAAAAGGTCGGCATTGATCTGGCCAAGGAGCTCGTTACCTGTCTTGTCAACAAGGCTATCGCTGATGGAGGATCAGTTGAGTCTGTGGCTAGCATCCTGGAGGACCGATGCAACTCATACTGCTCTGCATCTGATGTTCTTACTTATAAGGCTATCGAGGCGCTCAAGCGAGCTAAGGATGTTGGTGCTCGAGACCCAGAGCTTCGACAGCAACTGCTGGCTGAGTCGGTCAGACTGTTTGAGAAGACTGCTGGAAGTCTAAGCATCGACTCTCTTTCTGAGTCCATCGATCTCTACTGCGAGCAGGGATACTACACTGGTGCCATCCAGGTTGCTCTTTCTGTAGCTCAGGAGATGGACCGGGCCAATGTTGCTGCTGCGTACATTCTTGATGACATGCCAGAAGGTGACGTCCGACAGGAGACCTACGAGAAGCGTGTTAAGGTGTACTCGATGGTGTTCGGTGTGCTTGGACGAGTCGTTGAGGACTCTCCTGCTAACTCACCTGCCCCCAACGAGGCTTATGACATTGCTCTGGCTTCTACTGATGAGGTCTTCCAGTACTGTTTCTACGACTGGTTCATCGAGACTGGTAACTCGGCTCGTCTTCTTGATCTCGACACTCCTTACATCCTTCCCTACCTGGTCAACAACGCCAAGAAGAGCGTCAGCATGGCCGATCTTCTGTGGTGCTACTACCAGATGCGAGGCAGTGTCATTTCTGCCGCTGAGGTTCTGTTCGACATTGCTACTTCGACAAAGTTCGTTCTTCCTCTGGCCCAGCGAATTGAGTGTCTTTCTCGTGCTCGAGGCTACGTCAACTGCCCTGCTCCCATCACATCTCGACAGCAGCTTGCTCAGTTGACCACCCGAATCCAGGAGCTTCTCGAAGTGTCTTCCATCCAGGATGACATTCTCACCAACGTCAAGAAGGACCCTCGATTCCACGATGCCCGACGTCAGGAGACCATGGAGAAGCTTGATGGACCCATCATGGGTGTTTCTGAGCTCTTCAACCAGTACGCCGACCCCCTGCAGTACCTTGAGTCTTGTCTTGCTCTGTTCCAGGTGTCTGATTACCGACAGAACGACGAGATTCTCAACTGCTGGAACAAGCTCATTGTACAGACCGACCAGAAGGGAGAGGAGGATCACGACGGAGACCGAGCCCAGTCTTACGAGTACGTTGCCAACATGGTGCAACGTCTCGGAAAGCAGTTTATGGTGTCTGAGTTTGTCTTCCCCTACGACCAGCTCATTCCCATTCTGGAGCTCTACAGAGTTCAGCATCAGCCCGACTCTCCTGTCGGCTGGGTTGTGGATACCTTCCTTGGTGCTTCTCTTGGCTACGAGACTGTCTACACTTGTCTGTCGGACATGATTGAGCGACGGGAGTACCCCTTCTCTGAGGAGGCTGCCATGCAGTTGTTGGCTCTGGATGTTATTTATCTTTTGGAAAAGTGGTTGGCTGAGAGCCGGGGCACTGCTCAGATTCAGAATGTGGTGAGCGCAGATATGCTTGACACTTTGGAGCAGTACACGAGCCAAGGGGATGTTGCTAGTCTGCGACGACGGCTGCGAATTTAATATGCACAATGTATAGATATAATAATAAATGTAACATAAATTGTATAACCAGATACGGTAGAATTCGCGTCAAGTATTTCTACTCGTGTTTCTGCAATCCTATGCTGATTCTCTTACACTCTCTCTAACAATACGTTATGCCATTAGTCTATATATATTTTTTTGATTTAAAGCTGAGCCTTAACCCATCCTTCAAGACCACCCTTGACGATGATCTCCTGGAGGTTCTGGCCGAGCTCTCCGACCTTCTGCTTGAGAATGACGGGGCCGTTCTGACCCTCAGTGACGGTCACGGTGGCAGTGGGCACGTCCCAAGTGGCGAACCAGCCGGTTCGTCGAGTCAGCTCAGCGGGCTGGCCCTCGTATCGCTTTCGCAGCTTGTTGATAAGAGCGGGGATCTCCAGGGTCAGCAGAGCGTTGTTAATGGAGTTTCGGGAGAAAATGTTTCCGAAAGAGCCAGCAATGACCAGCTGCATGTCTCGGGCCAGAATACAGGTGGCAGCCTGCTCTCGAGAGGAGCCGGTACCGAAGTTGAAGCCAGAAATGATAATGTCACCGGGGCCAGTCTTGGAGCCAAACTCGGGGTCGTAGTTCTCCATGCAAACCTCAGCCATCTTCTCTCGGGGCACGTCGTCCTGGTAGGTGTACTTTCCGGGGTAGATACCGTCGGTGTTGATGTTATCAGCGTCACAGAGGACAAGCTCTCCGGTGATCTTAGCGGGGAAGCCAGCGAGGACTCCACCGGAGGGGGCAGGGTCGGACTCAGCAGCCTCAGCCTCGGCCTCAGCCTCGACAGCCTCAGCAACAGAGATGGAAGAAGTCACACCCTTGGCTCCGGGGACAGGAGCACCGTAGACTTCCTCGGGGAAACCAATCTTACCGAGAACGGCAGAGGCAGCGACAACCTCAGGGGAGGCCAGGTAGGCCAGAGCGTCCTTGGATCCCATTCGGCCCTTGAAGTTTCGGTTGGTGGCAGAGATACCGACCTCACCGTCCTCGAGCAGACCAGTTCCCAGACCAATACAGGGGCCACATCCAGCGGGGAGGGGCTTGGCTCCAGCATTGAGGAGAGTCTGCCAGGCTCCGGAAGCCTCGGCGTCCTTCTGGACGAGGGAAGAAGCAGCAGCCACGTAGAACTCGACGCCGTCAGCGACCTTGTTGTTCTTGATCACGTTGGCAGCAGCCTCAATATCGGACAGTCGAGAGTTAGTACAAGACACGAGGTAGGCCTTGTTGATTTTGATGTCCTTGGCAGACAGATCAGCCAGGGAGTTGTAGACCTTGACGGAGTTAGGTCCGGACAGGAAGGGAGAGAGGGTGGACAGATCAATGGTCAGGTTCTTGGCGTACTTGGCGTCAGAGTCAGCCTGGACAGCGTCCTTGAGAGCAGCAACGGTGCCGTCGTTCACTCGGGGGTGAGGCTGAGGAAGTCGGGTCAGTCGGTACTGGTACCACTGTCGAAGAGTCTCGTCAACGGGGAAGAGACCGGTGAGGGCACCCCACTCGGTGGTCATGTTAGCAATGGTGAGTCGCTCGTCAACAGACAGGTGCTCGACTCCGTCTCCAACAAACTCAATGGCGTGGTTAAGAACCTCGTCGTTGTTGAAGATACCACAGAGGGCGATAATCACGTCCTTACCGAAGACTCCGGCAGGAAGCTCACCCTTGAGCTCCACACGAGCAACGGGGGGAATCTGCCACCAGGTCTGGCCAGTGGCCCAGACAGAGGCAGCGTCAGTTCGGACAATGGGGGTACCCAGACATCCGATACCTCCGTACATATTGGAGTGGGAGTCAGATGCAACGGTCAGGTTGTAAGGGAAGGCGTAACCCTCCTCGACCATGACCTGGTGACCAATACCTCGGCCAGCGGGGTAGAAATCGATGCCCTGCTCTCCGGCAAAGTTCTCAATGTTGGCATACTTCTCCAGGTTCTTCTCAGACTTGTTCTGCACATCGTGATCAAGAGTCATAACCACCTGTCGGTTGTCCTTGACGGCCTTGGCTCCCAGACCCTTGAACTTGGTGGCCACGGGCCACGAGTTGTCGTGTGTCATACAGTGGCTAGGTCGAATGGAAACATAGTCTCCGCTCTGGACCTGCTTTCCCTCAGGAAGACCAACGGCATATCGCTGGACAATCTTCTCGGTCAGGTTCTGGGGGATACGCTTTGTGGAGTATCGTCGCACCAGGAGCGTTTGTGTAACTGCTCGGTTTCTGAATGCAAACATTTTTGGTGAGCTGTGGATTGTGGAACTTGTCTTTCACAAATTGTCAAGAGAGATCAGATCGCCCAATGGAAAAGGATCCATTGCTGACTCCTAAACTCTACTATGACATAACTTTACTATGACTCTTACCGCACGTGATGCACGATAAGAAGACGCGTCTGGAGAGTTGGGGACGCTTGGAGTCACTGTTATTATTGGGATTTTATTTCTACCACTTCTTGGTGAGAAATCTACACTTTTGAGAGGACAATTTTTTTAGTTTTTCCAAACTCTTTGCTAAACTGACTGAAATTTGACATGGATCTTTTCACATTAAGGTCTGAGTTTAGGTGGGGAGACGAACGTCGTCATTGTGTGGTGAGGCTATCGTTCAATCTGGCGCGTAATAAGACAACGCAATTAGGTTGTCCCATAATACCAATCTGCAGATGAGCTCAAGTTCGGGGGACCCGCGGGATGGCCGTTTGATGGGTGTGGAGGTATGGGGAGAGGTCATGGGAAGATACTGTTGTGTATATCTGATCGCGTTTTTTTCAAATCTGGGCATTTTTGGAGAACATGGGCGTTCCCTTCTGCAAGTTAACTAGGAGTTGTATATTGAAAGAAACTGGGTGTAGAAATTTAGAGGAATGGTTGAGTCTGTCGAATGTCACGTGATGTACAAGTACGATACTTGTACTTGTAGGCGTGTATTCTTGAAGAACAGCTGATGTTCCCGAATCGGAATATATGTCTCTATAGCCATTTACACACACACATCTGCCTCCTTACTTGTAACGTCCTTCACTGTTTTGCTTCCACTTCTCCAGTGCAGCAACGCATGCATCTGAAATATACTTGCAACTAAATACTGAGCTTGCACACTAAGCACACAACGCCTATGAATCTGGCTCAATGGAGCATCATACAGAATGGTGCAAAAATCATTACACACATAGGGACAGGTAACAATGTCTCCATCGTTGCATGTTACGCGAATTCCCTCCCAGCTGTCTTGCTGCCACTCCTCATCCAGATGAACCACTCTAACACAAACATTGCAGTGGTGGAACATAACGAGACAGCAGCAAGGAGACATGCAAATGAGCTCGAAGACATATCCAAAGAAGCAAGCACGCCATGCTCACCAAGCTGTTTCTTCCAATGGGATACACCATCTCCATCTGATTCAAAGTGCACCTACTTCACACCCGAATCCTTTCTGCAAGCATTTGGTCAGCAACAGGAGATGCCATATACCCACGTCCTTGTTTTGGATACGCATGAACGATCGCAATGGGGCGAAACTGTTCTAGCCGTTCTGAAAAAGGTATACACGGGAACTCTGGTTCTCTGCTGTCCCCCTTTCCCCAAAGCGGTGGAGTACCTTCAAGATTACAACAAGACAGCCACAGTTGTAGCTCTACAGAACATAGAAGTCGTAGATGTGCACTATCTCGACAAACCATCATCTAACCTGTTAGATTCGACTGCTGAACATACAGGCAGGATGAATCTCATGGAGGGAGATGGCCATATCATTATTTTTCTCCCTACACGCGAAAAAGTGCTCTCAGCGGTACACGGAATCAATGAAAATCTTCAGTCCATAAAAAAAGGTGGAGATGTCAGCGTGGTGCCATTCTACAAAGCTATGAAAAGAGAAGAGCTACAGAAGCTCTACAATGCCCTCGACAAGAAGGGCGGGCGAGCTATTATCGTCGCCACACAGATGGCCCAGGATTACACATCTCTCCCCCCTGGTATCAAGTATGTCATTGACTCTGGGCTTCAAATGTCACCTGAAGGAAAACAGATCTGGGCCACCAAGCTGGATTGTGAGATTCGAGCCAATAGAGTGTCTGCCTCAGGCGCAAAGGTGTATAGAATGTTCAGTGAAGAGACGTTTGAGAGCCTTCTTGACATGCCTCCTGCCCAAGTGTCAGTTGATAAACTGGACTGTGTGGTCTTCTACTGGCTTTCTCTAGGCGTACAGAACATTCTGACCTTGGACACTCCTACCAAGTATCCCCAAAGACTTGTTGCGTCAGCTTTAACCTCACTACATAATGTAGGACTGATTTCAAAGGACGGCCAGCTCACAAAGGTTGCACAGAGTGTCTCTGCACTCTCTATCTGCTTCCCTTTCATCCCTGCACGTTACATATCAGCGATTGCACACTCGTTTGGCGAACCGGGTCAGTCAGCCATCTTGAGCATTATCGCAATGGAACTTGCTGGGGGACTGAACGAGGCTCTTTACACCCCCAAACAATATGCGAAGCACGAAGAGGCCCAAAACATACATGCGTTGTTTGAGGTGGAAGAGGGGCCATATATCACTCTGTTGAACATCTACGAGTCCTCGTGCACCCCGAAACTGAAGCCTACAAGATGGTTTGCTGAGCATTTTATCAACTACCAAATGGTCAGTACGGCTCATAACATCCGTAGAGAGCTTTCTTCAGTGATTGGAGGCATTAGAACCACAAATGCCGATAATTCTGAGCAGCTGGATAGTTGCCAGGAAATTCTGAAGAGATATGTCGAGGAATAACGACTATAGAGGATAAATGCATTTATTTATTGATACAACTGCATTGTAGGGTACAAGAAATAGCTATCATTAGAAACCACCACAAGATACACTGTGATTACATAATCAACAATTAGCATGAGATGTGGACTCCCTATACAACAGCATCAAAAGCCTTGACCGAAGGAGAAATAATCAGCAAAATACAGGCCCACCAAGCTTCAAAACAATTTCATCTCCCCTTACCCTACGATTTTACAATATATACAGACACTTGTCTCATCGCGTGTTTCTGCAAAGTTCGGCTAGGAAAACAAGGTTCCGAAATATGTGGAATATGTGAGTTGGTAACAACACCTTGATTGTGATTGAAAAAAGGACGACACAAGACAACCATGGATTCGGATACTGAGTCAGTCAAGCGGAGAAAGTCCTCCGGGTCCGAAAGCGAGTCTAGTGTGCGGGATCCGAAACGAACCAAGATTGAGGATGAGGATTTTCAGGAAAACGGCATAGACGATGAGGATGAAGATGAGGAAGACGAAGATGCTAAGGATGAAGGAGACGATGATGACGAAGACAAGGGAGATGATGACGACGAGGAAGACGAGGAAAAAGATGGCGAGGAAGGAGAAGGAGAGGAGGAAGAGGAAGAGGAGGATGAGGAGAAGAAACGAGAGGAGGAGGAGAAGTACGTGACCAGCTTCAACTTCGATGGTGTGGAATACAAGTACAAGGAACGACCAGCAGTGATTGAGGAACGCGAAGGAAAAATTGAATTCCGTGTTGTCAACAACGACAACTCCAAGGAGAACCTTATGATTCTGACTGGTCTCAAGAACATTTTCCAAAAACAGCTTCCCAAAATGCCTCGAGAATATATTGCTCGACTGGTGTACGACCGAAGTCATGTGTCCATGGCAGTTGTTCGAAAACCTCTGACGGTGGTTGGAGGAATCACATTCCGACCGTTCGACACCCGTAAATTCGCTGAAATCGTCTTCTGTGCCATCAGTAGTACGGAGCAGGTCAGAGGATACGGAGCACATTTGATGAACCATTTGAAGGACTACGTCAAGGCCACTTCACCCGTGATGTACTTTTTGACATACGCCGATAACTACGCCATTGGTTACTTCAAAAAGCAGGGTTTCTCCAAAGAGATCTCTCTCGACAGATCGGTGTGGATGGGATATATCAAGGACTACGAGGGAGGTACTCTCATGCAGTGTTCTATGCTGCCAAGAATCAGATACCTCGATGTCAACAAGATTTTGTTGCTACAAAAGGCACTGATCCACAAGAAGATCCGAGCTATCTCCAAGAGTCATGTGGTGAGAAAGGGTCTCGACCACTTCCGTGATTCAACCACACCAGTGGACCCCATGACAATTCCAGGCCTCAAGGAGGCTGGATGGACCCCTGAGATGGATGAGCTGGCCCGACGACCAAAGCGAGGCCCGCATTTCGCAGTCATGCAGCACGTGCTGTCAGAGCTGCAAAACCACGCATCTGCTTGGCCCTTTGCTCAGGCTGTGAACCGAGACGAGGTGCCAGACTACTACGAGGTCATCAAGGAGCCTATGGATCTCTCTACAATGGAACAGCGGCTCGAAGCAGACTCTTACAAGACCATGGAGGAGTTTGTCTACGACGCTCGGTTGGTGTTCAATAACTGTCGTGCTTACAACAACGAGACGACCACCTATTTCAAGAACGCCAACAAGCTGGAGAAGTTCATGGTGACCAAAATCAAGGAGATCCCTGAGTACTCCCATTTGGTGGAGTAGTGACAACAGGGATACACTGAATATTTATATGTACAATAGTGATATTAATGAATGCGATGGAATTTGTAATCAATAAACTAATATCCTGAAGGTATAAACATAGCGTTGCCCATTTACGGGCTCTAAGTAATTTCTAAACATCAATTGCTATATCGTTACACCTGCTCCTCATCACCAACCTCGGAATCGAGCTTGGCAACAACGCTGACCATCTTGTCATCGTCGTAAATCTTGAAACCCTCAGCCTTGGTCACGCTGGAAAGCTGGACGTTCTTGCTATCGAGCTTCTCCTCCATGACCTGCTTCAGAATCTTGAGAACAAGGACCTCACCCTCCTCGAGAGTCATATCCTTGTGGTACTCGTTCTGAAGCTCGGCCTGAGCACCTTCGCTACCACTGCCAATAGCCTTGGCCTCGTATCTGTAGAAGGTTCCTGATGGCTCAGCATGGTAGAGCTGGGCTCCATGGTCATCATCGTATCCAGCAATAAGAAGAGCGACACCGAAAGGTCGAGACATGATTCGCTCCTCACCCTCAGCACCCTCACCGAATCGGAGAGCCAGATCACACACTGCTTGGGTGACGGTCTCCACGTTTATGGGCTCATCGTAGTATAGATCATGCTGGACAGACTCGACTCGTGCGTGGTCAATCATGGTTCGGGCATCGGCGGTAAGACCGGACATGGCACAACCAATGTGTTTGTCGATTTCGACGATCTTCTCAATGGATGATGCCTCGAGCAGAGAAGAGGTGATTCGCTTCTCAACTCCGAGAACGACACCATCCTTGGTGGCAACACCAATGGCTGTGGATCCGAGCTATGTTAGTTGGAATTCTGTGGGATGGCCGTATCTTGCTTGATGGGCACTCAATGGGGTTGGACATGGGTCAAGGTGGCAACACAAGACGAACTGTAGCGGGAATTGTCACAGTGAAGACGTAATCGCACTTGTCAGCTGATAAAACATCCCTACCATTCCAGAAAGCCACCCATTTGGCCGATATTTCGAGTATGGCTTCTGGTTGAGCACAATCACCCATATCCTCCCTCTATGAACCCGTCATCACCCTTGTCGTAATTGTGCAACATCTGCACATCCAATACTCACCTTGATAGCCTCGAGAGAGTACTCGACCTGAAAAAGTCGGCCTTCGGGAGAGAACGTGCTCACTCCTCGGTCGTATTCACTTCTTGTAAGGAACATGCTGTGTGGTGGTGATGATGGTGGCAATAAACTGTGACGAAGTTGGGGATGTGTGGAAGCTTAGTTGGGTGACCCCAAATCGCCACAAGAGAATTTAAGAGGAAAATGTTACGGAAATAATGTAGTAAACAACAGCGATAGCAGAACAAAAGGGGAAGTATTAGACAAGAAGAATATATTCCCCGAGACCGAGATATCTCCTTTTTGATTAGTCAGCTAACAACACAGTCCTAACTGATTACGTAACATCACCTGGGATATCCATCAGTAACAGCACCCATTGATAAAAACGGTAAAATATTATCTGAAAAGCTGCCAGAGTTGAAATTAACATCCTCTGATAATGTTTTCATCCTCATAACAATCATGTTCATCTCCCTTGCCTAAAGCTCCTTCTCTGAACCTGCACAACTTAAAATAAACAGACGCGAACGCGACAGGAGACAGTACGGCTGGACCTCAGGCTTCCATTCCACGACTGAAACAGGTGCTTTTCCCCAACTCTCTAAGCCAGCCTGGTTGCTTTTTATCGATCAACGATATGGAAGTGGACGATTCAAGGCAAGGCCAAGGCCACGACCAGGGTCTTGGAGGCATCAAGACCAAGAAGAGTACCATTACTACCACGACTACAACTCAACACATTCGTTCACACACTTCTCATCCACAGCAAGAGGCCCCTCTCTATGTTCCAAAGGTGTCTCTGAACCCAAGCAGTGCTCTGCCCCTGTTGGCGTGCAGACTCATGCCTCAACCAAAGTGTTCAGAGGTGACAAGAAACACTCCTCGACCAAGAAACATCGAGAGCTACTCTCTAGATGTCCAAGAGGTACTGGTGATGGAGGATCTACTTAATGTTCTGATGGGTCACGAGGGCGTCTATATCAATTACGGTGACTCTTACAACCCTCGACTAGAGCTTGATAGACTGAAGGGACCTGATTACAGAACTGCTAGAGGGTTGGATCCCTCCTTCAAGGATTTCACAAGAGCATGTATCAAGATTGCCAGCACATACGTGTCATTGACGGCTTTTGTTGACAAAATGACCCGCGACAGAAGAGGACTGGTCAATGGTGCTTTGGCTGCCTCCATTCGAAAGCTGCTAAAAGAGTACGTGAAGCTGGTGCAAGGGCTGGAATATGCCCTGAGGTTTGAATCCGGCCTGACCCTTCACAAGTTCCACTTGAAGTTGATGACAATCGGAGGAATCTTACACGAGACTCATGAACTCGCCAAAGATATACTTAGGGAGGACGAGGTGCGCTTCCACAATGCCACCCTGGAGCCAAGTAATGACCTAGATGCACTTCTTGCAAAGTTCCGGGAGAACAGTGTGGAAATTGACACCCGAGGTTACGGAATATCCCTCAATGGATCAAGCATGTGTCGAGGAGGAATCACACTGAAGGTGATTGCAGAGAGACTCAATGCACATGCTGGTGACCCAACCGCCAACCAGCTTCTCACTAGACTCCTCAATGATGCCTCGAAGCCGTATTTGCAAATGCTCTCACGATGGATTCACCAGGGTGTGATTCTAGATCCTTATGGGGAATTCTGCATTCAGGAGAACGGAGACCTCGCGACTGGAAACGAGGGTGCATACGATGAATACTGGGAGCAACGGTACTCCGTGCGTAAGGATGAGTTGCCCCTGCTACTGTCCCAGTCGAATCTCCTCGAAAAGGTTCTCCTGGCTGGCAAGTACCTCAACATTGTGCGTGAGTGCGGTGGAGGTGATACCTCTAAGGACGCCGCTGTCAACTGGGAGTCCATTCAAGACCCAGCTTTGGTGCCCAGCATTGCATCTGCCAGTGACGAATCCAACAGAGCTTTGCTGTCTCTTTTACTCTCCTCTCACAATCTGTTCGACCGTCTCGCCTCTCTGAAGCATTACTTCTTCCTAGACCGAGCTGACTACTACATCAATTTCCAGGACATTGCTTGGGCTGAACTTGCTCGCCCAGCTAGTCAGACCTCTGTGACGAAGTTGCAATACCTGCTCGATCTGTGTCTGCGACAACCTGGTTCAATTACCAGCACAGACCAGTACAAAGACGACGTGGTTGCTTCCCTGGCTCCAACCACAGTCTGGGACTATCTACTTCAGATTGTGTGTGCTACTGATCCCAATGAATCTGGCTGGGAAAGCGACTCCAGAAAGATGTCCATGGAGGACATGCCAGTGTCGTGTGCTTTCCAGTTGGACTTCAAGGTCCCCTTTCCTCTCTCGCTCGTCATCTCTAGACGTGCGTTAATCAGATACCAGATCCTCTTCCGTCACCTGGCCGAACTGAAAAATCTGGAGAGACTCCTTAGTGTGGTGTGGCTCGAGATGGCCAAATCTCGACACTGGCGCTACCCTACCAATGATGAGCGTCTCCACCAATGGAAAGCCTTTGCAAACATTCTTCGAATCAAAATGGTTGAGTTTGTGAAGCAGCTTCTTTACCATTGCACAGCAGAGGTCATTGAGCCCAACTGGAAGCGACTGCAGGAGAAGTTCCAGTCCGCTGCGAACGTGGATGAACTCATTGCTGATCACATCACATTCCTGGACACCTGTCTCAAGGAGTGCATGCTCACCAACGAGAAGCTCATTCGTGTGCAGCAGAAGATTTTTGGATACATCCGTTTCTTCGTAAACACCATTCAGGCTCGGAGTCACTTCCTAGAGATTGTGGACCCGTCTCATCTTTCAGACTTTGAGCGAAGTCGACTGCAGCCAGTGTACGATAGAAACGGATCAGTCATCCCCAATGACACGCTGGTGGAGCGAATGAACAGACTCATCAAAACTACAGACACCAACTTCAGCCATAGCTGCAAGGTGTTTAAGGACGCGTTGGAGTTCTTTGCAGCTACCGAAAGCACGTCTCTGCTGGCTCTCAGTGCACGTCTGAGCTGATTTTTCTGTAGGGCATATATAGCCGAGGTCAGCCGCATAATATATTTATTTATTTTCTAGCCGTTTCTCAATCTGCGCAACTTCCCCACAGGAGGTGCGTATTCTGTTCCACATTGGTAATAATTAGTGGCCCCTTTTTTTAGGTTGATGCATCCACGCACGTTAGTAAGGGTCCACATATAGAGCAGCAACAGGATGACATCTCATTGCCGACACTACAACACCCAATACCCCGTCTGCACGTCTATCCACGACTCGCCTTTCTTCAACTGAAGCCGTATTCCCAGCCATGACCTATGACATCCTTCTTCAACTATCATGAATACATTAGCACCAACGATAAGGTCCAAACCCACCATCCGAACATTTACGTGGAGTATGCACAACCAGACCCCAAGCTGAGACGATGTGTACGAGTTCCGCGAGATTACTCTGTGGTTGGAGACGAATACCCTTTTTTCTCGACATACTTCGTTGGTGAGGAACCGGGTGCCTATCCCAGCGAAGAAGGCCCAACATATGACTCCCGTAGCCCCCTAAAGGATATAATATCCCATCAGGAGTACAATGATATCATAGGCACCATCAACGGCTACATGAAACGCGCGTTTTCGCCATGGCAGAAGCGCCAGTTTATAGAAACGGTGCTTTCATTCCTGACGTTCTGGATATTCGAGCGACTCTTCGCATCAAACAATCAAAGGGCCTTGGCTCAACTGGACGAGTACATTGACCAATTGAACACCAAGAACGCAGACCGGTTTATTTTGGTCAACCCTCGCAAAAATGGATTTCTCTCCTTGGACTTTCTGGTCACAATGGAAGAACCCAACTTATAGACTGTACCACCACCAGAGACTTATCTCAAAATATATGTAATATTATCATTTCCTATACATTGTTTACATACATAACGTACCAAGATACACGATAGATTGGCAGCATACGGGATGGCCAAGAAACATGTGTATTTTGCATTAGGAATGTGCCTTAGCGCCACTGCTGGACACTGCATTATGTGGGTCGACAGCAGTGGTGGCCACTGTGTTGTTCGTTTCGTCATAGACATACAAGACCTTGCCGACACACTTGAGAACCCAGTAGCCTGGCATCATGGGATCTCCAAAGAAGTACTGATGGTAAAGCTCTCGCGTGAGGTTATTTCGACTGTCATCATCACCATGCAAAAGCAGTGGCATACTCAGATTAGCGTAGGGCGTGGGAGGCAAGCCCCATTCCACGACATAGCTTCCAATACCAACGTCGAAGGTATGGTTATGTTTCTGAACAATGTATTCCACAGCGTAGTCCCAAAGCTGTTCCTTCCGTGATTCCGACATTTTGCTTTCCCACAGAGCATTTTTCGCGGGGATGAGAACCAACTCCTCAACAACCTGGGTGGTTTGGCGCTCAGTCTGGGTGGATGTATGATATCGTGAGTAACGCATTCCTTGATAGTCCTGCAAGAAGATGCGCTTTTCCTTGCAGTGCTCGAACAGCACTTTTCGTGGAGAGTTAGGAATGTTCTTATGGTAGGGAGCAGCAGGAGAGGAGTCAGGCCCATGGTATTGAATACACCCGACCAACGGCGGTGGACCCTTGTAGTGACGAGGAAGCAATAGATCGGGGATTTCCTCCAGCCATTTAATCATTTCCTTATTCAATGCCCCCAGAGACTTCGCAGTGACAGTGAAGAATGCCAGTGAGCTATAATCGAAGATAACCATCAGCCATTTGCAGCCTGAAAGAGTCATAGGATAAGGGCCACTTATGTCAATCAATATCGTATCAAGGGGCATGGGGGAACGAAACGAGGTCGGAGTGTAGTAATCAGAGAAGGGGGTGGTGAATGGAGTCTTGAGGAGAACCTTGGGTATATTTTGAGATGCACGGTTCATGGTGGAGAAGCGAACTCCATTACCATTCAGAAAATCACAGTTGTTGAAGTTACTCGTTAACGAGAGAGTGTCTTCCTTCAGTGGTAGCTGTACAAAGATAACATCCTGGAAGCCATCTACCGTCACCACAGAGACAACTCTTGAAAAGTTGCCCTTCTTCACAAACAGAGTACCGGGGTCATCATGAGGGCGAGAGATGATTTCAAAATCGGAGCCGAGTAGATTATATTCGCACTTCGCAGACTCATCGTAAACAGCATCAAGATATTCTCCATCCGGGAGACATACCTTTCCTCGTAGTAGTTTGGAATTATTCGGATCAACTGAGATGTCAGTGAGCATATCCGGAGAGAACACAATACTGGCCTTTTGCTTTCCCATGGCATCAATCGCCCACTTGGACATGCGATCCATTGTCTTGTCGGCGTATGATCGATATCGGGTAAAAAAACGGCTTTCGTAATTCTTGGCACAGATTTTCACTTCACGCTTGGGGGCTTCGTCAATCTTGCGTCTCATCTGAGAGCTCAGACCCCGACAGCTGGGCACCCAGCTGGCAAATGTTTGAATAATGTAGTCACTGATCTCCTTAGGGTCTTTGAAATGTCGACTGAGGGCGAGTTTTCCACAGATACTCTTACGCTCAGCCTCACCCGTATCTGTATAAGGACGATTGTAAAGACGAAGCGTATCCTGAATCCTGATGACCTGCTGGTACTTATCAAGCAATCTGTTGAGAGGAGAAGATACACCATCTGAGAAAACAACGTGTCTGATAGCTTCCAACATGATATAGAACTCATGGTTTTGAACCCATGGCACTCCGAGACGCGTAGAGCTGTAAGAAAACTTTTGCTTGACATTGTAGCAGGCAATATCTAGGAACTTATCACGGAGAGGTGCAAAGTTGAACACAGCCTGCTTCGCCTTGTACTGGGGAGCTTTTTTTAGGATCTCCATTTCCTTATCTCTGGCCTCAGCACGATAAAGCTCCATACTGGTGACCCAGAGAAGGATCTGGTCACTTCTCATAAATCTCACACATCTTGTTTGCATACACACACGCAAGTAGAGATCAGATAGACCGCGTGGTTCTCCACCAGACATGCTCAGCACAATCAGATCCTTATTTCTCTCGTAGATATCCTTGAGCTTCTTCTCCACCGCAGGAGACAGTTCGTTCGTCTTTGGAGAGGCGATAGCTTCTCTTATCTGCGCGTGTTCATCAAAAGTCAGAGTGGGGCAGCCCTCTGGGGAGTATCCAGGATCATCGATCTCTGGGAATGACTGAATGTGTTTGGGGTCTGCCTTGGGCTTGAAAGTGCCCTCGGATTTTGCATCGGAAACAAATTCCGCGTCGTAGTCCAACAGTAGGCCCTCTTTTCTGTGGAAGAGCTGTTCAGGCTTGACCAGAGCCTCTTTTAGAGTAGTAGGAAAGAGTTGAGAGTTGTCGGAAAAGAGCGGGCTGCTAGTCGAGCCAGCCGAGGAAGTAGGGTCACCAGCTGATCCTCCGTTTTGAGACGAGGAGCCCTTCGCCCCGGACCGCTTGTTATTCTTCTTCACCATGATACCGGCGCTAGGTTCGTGAAACTGACGAGATTGATGGTGAGGTTTTCGTGCATATGCACAACTTAATCAAGATATGAAAGATGGTGTGGACAATGGGGTTGCAACTAAACTGTCACAGCAGGGACAACAGGGGGCGATTCAACACTCGTCTACCATCGCTAACAGAGTCCGCAAGAAGCTCGATTCACACCCTACACGGCCAACTGTAATTGTGTGACGCCTGCAAAGCACCCATCATGCCCCCAGCAAACTGGCCTAGCAACATTGTTTTCATCAAGGAGAATATCTACTCAAATCAGCTTACTCCCGAGGAGCTGGCCAGTATAGGGCTGACCCCTGCCAAGGCCAAAACTCGCCCAGCCCCTAATGGCCCCCCCACCAACAAGTTGATCAAGATCAAGAAGATCACTGATCCCAAACATCCAGCCAATGGACAGTTTGGTCTGTTTGCAAACCAGAAGTTACCCGCAAAATCGCATGTAATCGACTACGTCGGCTACGTCCATCCAGATCGGGAGAGTGATCCCTCTTCGGACTACGACATCAGTCTCGATTCGGCGCTTGCAATCGGCATTGACGCCCAGAGATGGGGCTGTGAGGCTCGTATGATCAATGACTACAGAGGTATTCAAGCGACCAATAATGTCATATTTGATAATCGTACGGTGGGAAAGGAGCTTCGAATTGCCGTGTTTGTGGGTCCCAAGGACGTTAATAAGGGAGAAGAGCTCTGCATCAACTACGGAAAAGGGTTCTGGAAGGGTCGAGCAGGATGAATGATGGTATTTATAACAGCTTATCCCTGAGACTCTCGCATAACAAACTACAGAAATCTACAAGTATAAAACTACAGAGGCACATTATTGGCTACTTATAGAGATAATTTATTGTATTGACTATTATTACGAAATATGTATGAAGTGGCTCAACCACAGCCCCAAAACAGTAACTTCTCGAGTGGAAAGTCCAACAGGTTTCCCTGTCCTGAAAGGGAAATGCCTCTTCAACCTGCTCATCCGTTGCTATCAATTAACCAGAGAGAGCTACAAGTATCGTTCAGGTACAAGGTACCAGGTACATACTCGCAATACATGAGTCTACACACATTTAACTACGATTACAAAATGCTTTTCAAATGGATATTCTTAAATAACCAGCCATGCCCGACTGGGCCCTCAGGGTCTCGCCCGTTTTTGGGTCACCCTGTGTCCCTAGCTCTTCTTTGAGCGTTAATTATCCTCCTCTTTAATACCAGTTTTGCCTTCCTCCCATCCCTCTTCGTTCATATCACCTGTAAATCCTTGTCGATGGGTTTTTCACTGAAACAGGCCATTCCACCTCTCTACTTGGGTGGGTTCATGCCCTGCATCATTTTGAACATGTCAGGCATACCCTCGCCACCAGGCATGGGCATCTGACCTCCACCAGGCATACCAGGCATACCAGGCATACCCATCATAGACATGCCCATCATAGCCATCATATTCTGGGGGTTGTATTCGCCTCGAATCTGGTTTTGCTTGTCACAGTAGGCCATCCAGGTGAACTCATCAAAGCCGTAGTTGAAGTAATCAGTGATGTCAGCACCAGGCATCCGCCATGGCTTATCCTCGAAGTCCTCCAGGTTGTGCTCAGTTATAGGCTTGCCATCCAGCATGCCGACCTTGTCGATGTCAATTCCAGGCATCTTTGCCGCAGGTTGGGGCCGCTCCTCGGACGCGCTCTCTTCTTTGGGGGTATCTGAAGCCCCAGGCGTGGCAGAAGAAGCTGCCGGGGCCTCCTTCTTAGCAGGAGCAGATGCAGCAGAGGCGAGCTTGCTTGGTGCACCAGTGTCGATGACAATATCAATGTCAGAGTCGTCGGATTCGTACTCGGATTCGGAATCATCCTCTGGTTCTTGCTGCTTGGTGGTCTGCGAGTGGGGCTCTTCATCATCCTCAGCTCCCTCGGGCTCGACTCGCGCCCGCTTTACCGCAGGCTCTTCGGTGCCGTAGAGAAAGTCGTCGTCGTCATCCATCTTTGATGTCAGATGGGGGATGGTGATGTTGCCGTGGTGGGTGTCGTCTGGCGTAGTGCTTTGCAGAAACCTTTCTTTAGGTTTGATGGCGACCCACTGGAAGACGAGAATGAGGCAAAAGCACGTTCGGTAAAAGGCTAGAAGTGCTTGGAATCCCCTCAATGGGAACATGTGCCTTGATTGTACTATATAAAGGTTTTTAATCTCGTCCATAAAGTGCCACAAGCGTACACAGATCACTCTTGTACTGCTGACTAACACAACCTTATTCCGCCTCACCAAACATTGTTGATGTATTTCTAAGGTGGTGGGGAAGTGGCTGCTTCATTACCGCTGGGAGTTGAAATACACCTGAACAAGAATACTTGACCTTCCCAGATAAGCCCAGACAAAAAGATGTCTCATATTGAGTACTGTAGTGGGGAACGCGTAAT
Source organism: Yarrowia sp. E02 (assembly GCA_017639365.1). Taxonomy (NCBI): domain Eukaryota; kingdom Fungi; phylum Ascomycota; class Dipodascomycetes; order Dipodascales; genus Yarrowia; species Yarrowia sp. E02. Next base: position 1,835,121 of record JAAQQX010000006.1, on the reverse strand, counting down.
TCAATTTTGGGGACCTTGTACTTATACTTGTGCCAGAAAGATTAGTAAAACGCTGAGAATTACCGTGAGAATCTATTCCCTTCGTATTCTGGTGCTTTACTGACTATAGGAATGTGGCGGTTGGCCTCTGATAAGCTGTCACTATTGTACTCGGTCTCCAGTTTGGAAGCAGTAAAGTTGACCAGAGCCTCAACTGTGAGCTAAATAACACAGTTCATACCCTCTTTGACCGACACCTGCATCGAGACAGCATTAGGTTCAGCCATCTCAAATTTCACACCCCACCACCATCACCATGTCTGGAATCGTCCCCGAAATTCCAGGCGAACAGGCGCCCCCAGATGCTGCCCACCAGCTCAAGGTGGATGTTGCGCGTCTTCTGCAAAAACCAAAGCTCAACTTTCCCGGAGCTCAGCCAGTCTCGTTCGCAAGAAAACACATCGAAGAGGAGCTCTTCAAGCGAGACTACTACGTGTGCGAGAAAAGTGACGGCCTTCGATGCCTCATGTACGTGACCTGGGAAAACAACCCCGACACTGGCCCTCAGCAGGTCACGTATCTGATCACACGAAACAACGATTTCTTTTTTATTCCTATGGTCCACTTCCCTTCGAACGATGGAAAGCCGCTACAAGACACCATTGTGGACGGAGAGCTTGTGCTCACAAAATCCGACCCTCCTTCTCTACATTTCCTAATGTTTGACTGTCTTGCTTGCAACAAGATTCTACTCACAGGCCGACCTTTGGACAAAAGACTGGGATACCTCAATGCTGCCATCTCACACCCTCTCAAGGAGTACCTGCACAAGAACCCTGAAGTTGCCCGAGACTTCCCCTTCACTGTGCGTGTGAAGGACATGCAGTTTGCGTACAACGTTGCGAACGTTTTCGCTAGTTTCCCCCACCTCCCACACATTACAGATGGTCTCATCTTCACCTGTAGAGACCACCCCTACGTTTCTGGAACGGATGAGCGAATTCTCAAGTGGAAGAAGCAAGACGAAAACTCTGTAGACTTCCTCATGAGTATGAAGTTCTCTATTTTCGAAGACACAAATGGCGACAGCTGGACGGACTACGACTCAAAGCCTGAAATCACACTCTTGGTCTGGACAGGACGAGACGGAAGCCGGCCCTACGGCGAGCTATATCTCACTGACGAAGAATGGGAGAACTTGAAGGCATTGGAAGAGCCTCTGGAAGAACGGGTCGTTGAATGCATCAAGGATGATAAGAAGCGATGGAGGTATCTTAGATTCCGTGACGACAAGACTAATGCCAACTACATCACAACCGTCGAAAAGGTCATCGATTCGATTGACGACCCAGTCTCCGAGAAGAACTTGTTAGATGCTGCTCCCAAAATCAAGGAGCTGTGGAAGGAACGAAATCGACGTCCACATGAAGAGGATAGAAAGAGAGGAGGAGACGACCATGATCACGGAGGCAAAAGGGCCAGGCAATAAAGCGACAAACCTGACCAAGTAAATTATATATTGTAATATTAGTACACAAACTTCAAAACTACTAACCATTTTTTTTTTTTTTTTTTTTTGAATTCTAGGGAAATACATTTAGCTAACCACAAGACAAGGAATGGAATAGCTAAATGGTGGGCCAGAAGTGGAAGATAGAAGACCCATCCCTGTTGATGAATAAAAAAGACAGGTGCTACAGCCAAGAGCAAAAAGATACTCCGATACGGGGAATCGAACCCCGGTCTCCACGGTTCTCAAGATGAGAGCGTGATGTGATAGCCCCTACACTATATCGGAAACAGAAAATAGCCCGACGTGGGGCTTGAACCCACAGCCTTGAGATTACTTTTAATAAGAGTCTCACGCTCTACCGATTGAGCTAGCCAGGCTGGCTGGAATTTAATAAATTTTTGCCCTGAACGTATATATCATGAGAAGGGCTTAGGTAATCGCGCTTAGTCATCCTCCAAATTTATCGATAATTCTGAGTAGACAAAATATTCAATCACAAACTCACATCAAATCTGAGTTGAATAACCATGTTAGATTTTATAACAATTAAACAATCCGTCTGTTAATCGACATCTTCAAGCTCTTACTCTAGCCTCTTGTGACTGCATGGGTTAGGGTTATATACTTGTGTCGAGGCTGACAATGCACTCACACATCACCACTTATTAGCATGTTCGCGTTTGCCCAAAAGCTCGTGTCGCAGGCTGACAAGTACATCAACGAGCCTCGTGACGAGGTCGACGATCAGCCATGCTCTCACGGATTCCGAGTCCTTCACGTTGAGCCCAATTCCATTGCTCAGAAAGCTGGTCTTGAAGCTCTCTACGATTTCATCATTGCGGTTGACGGAGAGACTGTGGACCACGAAACTCAGGAACACAACCCCTACGCGCGACAATCATTGGACCAGCCCGTCCAGGCACCCGTCGATCGGCTTACTCAACGAATCACTGGCGACAATGTGACTCTGACTGTGTTCTCGTCTAAGGGACACACTGTACGAAATGTCCTGGTTGACGCCAGCACTGCCAAGCCAGAGTTCACTGAGCCTGATGCCATTCAGCTGGACTCTGTGCATGGTGGGGAGTTTGTTCGTGGTAACGATTACGATAAAGAGGCGCTCAAGGATGCCAGCACACCACCGGGACTGGGAGTCAGTCTTCAATACACCCCTCTGGATGTTGGAGACTACGTTTGGCACGTTCTTGATGTAGCCCCCAACTCTCCTGCTGAGCGAGCTGGTCTCATTGCCCACTCTGACTACATTGTTGGTGGCTCAGGTGGATTGTTGGCCTCTGGAGGAGAGGATCTGCTTTCACGAGTCGTGGCTGTTCACTTCTCTCGACAAGAGGACTGTCCTATTCAGCTATTCGTCTACAACTCGGACTACAACATCACTCGACCCGTTCTTATTATGCCCATGAGAGGCTGGGGAGGTGCTGGTCTTCTGGGCTGTGGCGTTGGCTATGGTCTTCTCCACCGACTTCCAGAGTTCCTGGGAGTTAACAGACCCGGTGACACAGTGTTCAATGCTGATGATCGAGCATCAGCATCACCCGCCCCCCCTCAGTCTTACCAGGCTCCTCCCCAGGGCGGTATTCCTGCTGTCGCTTACCAAGCACCTTCTGCTTATGCTCCTCCTCCCGCCGCTGGTCCTCGACGGGCAAAGAAGCCTGTGGCTGCCTCTAACGACTTCAGTGACTATTTCGCTGAGCAAGAAAAGGCATCTCGAGAGGCCGATCGAATCTCTCTCGCTGCCCAGCCTACCAAGGATATCCCTCCCCCTCCCAAGAAGTCCTAATTTAATTATTTGAGTCTGGGGAGAGCCGGAGACGTCATCCAAAGGTCTGAAGGAGTGCAAGCAATAAGTCCAGCACCATAACATGTGGGGCCGGAACCTGCTTTCAAATGCTGCTCAAAATTGCAGACCTCTTTGTATAACACGAGAAAATGCATCAACTATTTGACATTAACACCCAGTTCCATTCCATAACTGTTGTAGGAGAACGAAAACCACAAACGTGGTTGAAAACTCGTTACTGAACGCTATCTCTACTAAAACACTTTATACTCTATGATCAAGCTATATCTTACATTAACACAGTCGTAAATTACTTTGCAAACGTCAAATATATTACAGTACACTTAAAGCTCATCATCAATCTTGCCACCCTTCTTAGCCTTGGTATCCTTGGCAGGGGCCTCCTCCTCCTCCTCATCAGCATGAGCGAGGCCGTCAACCTTGTGGGTACCGTGCTCCTTGATGAACTGGTTAAGACCCTCAAGGGTTCGAGCACCGGGGTAGGTGATGGGGGCGTTCTTCTTACCGGCGGGGTAGAGCTTGATGGTGGGGAAGCCCTTAACATCCTCATCGGGGAACTCGTTAGTGGTGGCGTCAATCTTGGCGACAGTCACCTTCTTGGAGATCTCGGGGTGATCGAAGAAGAGGTCTCCAAGCTCGTCGTAGATAGGAGCAAGAGTCTTGCAGTGTCCACACCAGGGAGCGTAGAACTCAATGAGAACATCCTTCTCATCATCGAGAACAATATCCTTGTAGTTCTTGCCAACGACAATGTGGACGGGACCGTCCTGGTACTCAGGAACGGGGTCAGACTTGAGGATGGGCTCAAGGGTTCCCTCAATGTACTCCTTGAAGAACTTGTCAACGGAAGCCTTGGTGATCTTGGCATCCTGGGCGTGGGCCCACTTCTTCTTGTTATCGAAGTTCTCGATAGCAATGGCGGGGAACTTCTCCTGGATGTTGACGTTCTGGGCGTGAGATCCGTACTGCTCAGCATCAATGACACCGACGTAAGCCTCACCCTTCAGCTTCTCAGCCCAAGGCTTGACCCACTCGGAGATCTGCTTGGTGTCCTTCTCAAGAGCAGAGAAGATGTAGACGAGAGGAAGGCCAGAGGTGGCGTAGTCCTGGAAAGAGGCAGGGCCAATCTCACCAATGACGGGGACAGCCTCGGTCTTGATGAACTTGGTAAGAGGCTCGGGCTTGAACTTGAACACCTTCTTGCCAGCAGAGATGTCGTAAACAGCGGGCTTCTCATCGAAGTTTCGGTAGACAACGAGAGCGGGGAACTTCTCGACACCGTGCTTCTTGGCGAGGGCCTTATCAGCGGAGTGGCCGAAAGTGAATCGCTCTCGGAGCTTCTGTGCGACTCGCTGGAAGGTGGTCTGAGACTTCTCATCATCCTCGTCGTGGAAGGCAACAACGGTCACGTCGTTATCCTTGGTGAAGGCAGTAAGCTCCTTCTCGTTGGCGAACTCGGAAATCAGGGGCAGAGCCTGCTTCAGCAGGTACTGAACAATGGCCTCAGAGGTTCGGGCAGACTGGTAGAGAGAGCTGTCCTCCTCGGATCCACGGAAGATCTTGAGAGTGGGGTAGCCCTGGATCTCAAACTTGGAGCAGAGCTCCTCGTTCTCGGTACAGTCAACCTTTCCGATGGGGATGCCCTTCTCCTTCAGGATGGTGGCAGCAGACTCGTACTCGGGAGCAAGCTGCTTGCAGTGTCCACACCAGGGAGCAAAGAACTCGGCGAGGACGAGCTTGTTGTCGGTGACAAAGTCGGCAAAGTTGTCAGAATCGAGCTTGACGACGTCAGAGGCCGCAGCCAGAGCGCCCATGAGCGCAATTGTGAGGGCAGTGAACTTCATTTTGGGGTTGTTGAGGAGAAAGAGAGGTCCAGGAAGGATGCTATTAAGTAGTCCTTGAGTTAGTTTGTGCCACGTAACGTAACGTTTAAGTTCGGCAGAGACAGGTGTGGGTTGGATGGCTGGTAACAATAACGTGTTCTGTGATGTATGTCAACCCACTAAACCAATGCTCCCAAATGGGAGGCTGGCTTGGCGACATGCTATGGTGCTTGGTGGACTTATTATATGGGCTCTACTTGTACGTGTGGGACCCCAAGTCTCGATTTCACAGCGCTTTCTCTGAGGTGTCCTTTTTGGCTCGAGAGGCGCTCGAGTTATACGCTTTTGAGTTGGATCACCCTGCATGTTGAAATTTTGGACGTGTCTGGAAAGTGAGGGAAGGAGTCAGTTGATGGTACGAGTACAAAGTACAAGTACGTACCAAACAGTGGAAGCAGTAATGGAAATTAAGATCCAAGATGTGATGACAAATTGTGTAATAGATGAGATGCGTTTACAGCCGTCCAACCCCCGGAACAAAGGGAATTGCCACCAACCCACCCCATCAAGTGATTGACGTTCAGAGGTACACGCATGGATCCTCAAGCATCTTGGGTCCCCTGCTCACGCCTGACGCTGCCCATCATATACATGATTCGCGTGCCTCGACCTTACATCAAGCGCGAGAAAGTTGTCGTGTTGCTCCATACAGGCTCCGCAGGGTACTAAGATAAGAAAGCTCGACAAGGCGAACCAAAGATCACACGTGGTTGGAGGTTAGCTATGTGCCACAGTGTCTGTACAGTCTAAGGTGAGAAGTCAGCCTCGTACGTTATTCAGCCTCTGTCTTCCCCAGACGTCAGAGTTACACTTCCCTCAAAGCTTCAGGTGACTGTTCTTCTATATGCCGTTATTCAGACGTGACACTTGGTGACGGAAGGTGGCGGATCTTAGTAATAGACCCACATCTTTCACTGCCTCTACGACATTAGTAATGCGTCGTTACTCCAACGCCACTTGCATGAGACCAAGAGTTAGACAAAGAATAAAATCGGAGTACCTGGCTTTCACATATTGTTTTCACACATTTACGCGTCTATTCAGCTACTCAGGGGTGGCAAGAAGACGGTATTCAGCACTGTTTTTTTGAGAGCAGTTCGTAACCAGTTGGAATCGCCTTCATCAGTTATATTCCGTTTTGTCCGTATTCGGACAAATTTAAAACTGAGTTTGTCATAAACTTCAAGCGAGATGACTTCGGACCTTTTTGCTGACGTGTTAGTGTCAAGGGTGTGGGGCAGCCAAAAAAAAGACAACTATTAGACTCTTTGTTTGCCCCAGATGGTGACAAATTATCCCCAGCCAGAGTAACATATCGCTGTCCTCATTTGTGACGGTCGCAAGAGTCAGCAGGTATCTGCTCTGTCCTCCATTTAGTGACTTATTCATGTGTGTAATTAGAAAGATCTAATCGTGCATATCAACATGAGACGAACAGGTCTACTAGAGAATAGTCGAGTACTCGTACTTGTACGATACGGGGGCTACGAAACTGTGCTGAGACGAAGAGGAAGTTGTGCTCTCAGGAGTCCTTCTAGACCCAAGATGAGCAGTACAGTAAATGTTCGTAGGTTCTCTACCCTCGTATCCGAGCTTATGTTAGGGCGAGATCAATAAGTGACACCCTGTAGCATTGAAATTGTGGGCGTGCCAGGCAAAGCATAGTATAACGCTTGGGAAAACTTATGCATTGAGAAGCCAGGACTAGACCAATGGTACCATTGAGCAGAGGATCGTTCTTCTGTACTTACGGGTAATTCTCAGTTTGGTGTATCAGCGAAGATTCGCAAAAAATAATACTCTGGCTTTTGCTGTGTCACTCAAGAGTTTGATACTAAGGATATCGTAGATGAAACTATTGTTATCTGACGCCAAAACGAAGCCATTTTCAAGCTAATGAAAATTTCAACCTTGCATGTTGATTTGCGAGGGTGTGGGTATTTCGAAACTCAGGTTTGGGTGGTTGAATGTTCCTTACTGAGGACAATATGCAGGTCGTTCCAGGACCTAATAAAGCAAATTGAACAATATTACTGTAGAAGCCGCGACAGAGGTATTATACATATGCCGACTTTTACGTACAAGCCTTGGGTATACCTCATGGTATTATCTATTGATCAAGGCAATTTGGAACCATTCACAAGTGCCAGGATACGACTATTTTATACTCCACAATTTCAGTGTTCACGTGATATGACACCGTTGAAACAAACGAATCGGATCTCAACTAACATGATTACATACCAGCCGTGGCTCCAAAGCTTTTTATAGGGTAACATCAGGGGTAACCGATACATTCAATGATGCCCGGAAGGGTCCGGAAAGAAGCAGCAACATATGGTCTGTCATCAGTAATGTCATTGGAAATACTGGTGACGTCATCACGATCGATCCCGCTGTCAGAAACATTTCATGGAGCAGATTTGACGCGATAAGAGGAATATATGCTTACAATGACCAGTTAATGGTCCGTGCCCTTGTGTACATAGGACTGGCTGTACTCCGTCTGTGCCTACATTTGTGCATTCTGGGGTGGATTACTGAGTTATTGATGCACATGCGCAGCCGTTCTGCTCCAGGGTAACACACGTGTAACCTGTGGATCTTACAAAAATATCTTAGGGTATCACACCATGATGCTGCATTCTAGAAGAGGTAGGAGCCCCAGGGTAGTGTCGGAGTTATACTCTGGACTCTGTGTCTGGTGACAATTGTTCTGTTCCACTCCCCAGGCTGACGAGTCCGATTCGGCTTCCCCACAGACTGCATTATGAGGGACGAGATTCTTTTTAGGTTCACCAGAAGGTCATCCAAACAAGCTGAGACTTTCACACTCGGTAGCTTCTCTTCCCCACCTTTGAAAAATTAAAGTTATGAAATAACCTCGGCACTTGAGGCCGTTGTGGAGTAGACTACTGGGAAGTAGCGTGAGATACTTAGGATCGGTGCAAAGTGGTAGTGGGGCACACAGATGTGCACCGAGAAGAACGCCCAAAAACGGCCCAGGCGTTGCCACAGACGCAAATGAAGAGAGATCATATCATCGCATGCTCAGGCACAACTATGTGGGGGTTATGTCTTTGTAACTGACCGATGAATCTCCGTGTGGGGAAGACAAAATTGTGGCAGAAGCCGAACTCTTAAAAATGTTCATGCAAACAAACCACATCCGAGAGAGCCGGTAAAGCCGTAACGGCCGACGACCCAAATCTGATGCGAATGCTGTTGATAGGTCGGACCCCTCAGATCCGATCCATCTGGACTGGCGTCCGAGCCCCTCCATATATTATTTCCAGCTCTGATCGTTCCCTCAGGGACTTACCGAGACACCCCGCAATCACGCTAGAGTAGTTTCGGCACGACAACTGTAGCGCGATCACAAAATTACTCATATGCCCTGGAGGCCTTAATGGGATACGGACACAAGTAGTCAAGTGGAATAAGGGCCGATAGTGGGGTCCGATGGATCAAGCTCGGAAGAAAGCCCTTATATATGCCCTGGGGGTCTCTGATTTGCTCGGTATACCTCCAATTCTATCGCTCTCTCGCACGAAAACAAACACAATACCCACCTTTTACGTTCCTGCCAATCCCGGTTTCGCCAGTTACAGTTTCTATCAACTGCATAACGTGCATCAGCCGAAAAGCACAAGAAGGGCCCATCGCAACTCAACGCTAACTATCCTTATCATCTCACACATCTCACACACGTCATGGCAGCTATTTCCAAAGACTATGTTCTGTCGCCCTGGGGCAAAGCCGTGGCCGGTGCCGCCGGTGCCGTGCTCGCAAACACACTGGTATACCCCCTGGACATTGTGAAAACGCGGCTTCAGGTGCAGGTGAAGCGCAAGGAGGGGGGCCCCGTTCCTGCCTTTGAGGAGGGCCATTTCGAGCACTACGACGGTACTATCGACGCTCTGAAAAAGATCTATGCCGCTAACGGCCTGCCCGGTCTCTACCAGGGTCTGCCTTCTTGCCTTCTGGGTGTGGCTTCTACCAACTTTGCCTACTTCTACTGGTACGGCTTCATCCGAGACTCTTACATTAAGCGAAACCCCGGTAAGGCTCTCTCCACTCCTATCGAGCTGCTTCTTGGAGCCGTGGCAGGAGCTCTGGCACAGGTGTTCACCATTCCCGTGGCTGTGATCACCACAAGACAGCAGACCTCAGACACCAAGTCGCGGCAGGGATTCCTGGCTACCGCCAAGAGCGTTATCGACGACGACGGAATCAGCGGCCTGTGGAGAGGTCTCAAGGCCTCTCTGGTGCTTGTGATCAACCCTTCCATCACTTACGGCTCTTTTGAGCGACTCAGAACCATCCTGTTCAAGGGTAAGCTGCACTTGTCGCCCGGAGAGAACTTCCTTCTGGGAGCCATGTCTAAGGCCATGGCTACCATTGCAACTCAGCCCATGATTGTGGCCAAGGTCATGCAGCAGTCCAAGACCAAGGGAGGTCAGCAGTTCAACAGTTTCGTGCAGGCATTGGTGTTCCTGTTCAAGGAGGAGGGTATTTTGGGAATGTGGAAGGGAGTTGGACCCCAGATCTCCAAGGGTATCATTGTGCAGGGTCTCCTGTTCATGATCAAGGACCAGGTCGAGCTTTTCATCGTGCTGCTGTTTAGACTCATGAAGGCCCCTACTTTGATCAAGGGATAAGAATAGAAAAGACATTGTAGAGCTTACTTAGACGATGTTAATAGATATGGATCGTGATTTTTGAACCCTCAGAACTGTAGCCTGGATTCTAAGTATAGAGACGATCAACCAGGTTGTCGTTTCCTCTGACTACCAACAATATGCTCTCTTATATATATATATATATATATTGACACATGGGTCCATATCATTGCCATCAATATGATTGCATTTGATCCACAGATTCCAAGAACTGTGGTTTACAACGTCTCCATAATCTGTACAAACCATTTCACCTAATTACCAGGTACAGATATACTGTACTCGTAGTCAATTCTACTTTTGAATTATTAGCCTTATATTTTGGATACAGCTGTACGTCTCGTACCTTGATTCCGTGTACATTCTTGCGCACTTTGATCCCATTACCCATTTGTGTCACTCACTTGTGCCACTCACTTGTGTCTGTCATTCACTTCTGTCAGATGCCTCCGCCTCTTTCATGCGATCAAAGGCATCTCCATCAGAAACACTGCTAGCCACACTAAACCGACCTCCCGATCCAAAATTGGCACGGGCACGGGCACTAAGACCAGCGTATGGCATCCAGGCATCTGATTGTGACATTCGTCGAGGGTCTGGGTTCAGACTAACGGCTGATTTTGGAGATTTCATGGGCACGTAGACAGGACTCGACTGTGACGGCGATGGGGGAACTGTGGCAGCGGAACCGGTGTTAAGAGCACTGAGGTTTGTGTGAGAGGGGTTGTTGGGTGAAGCCATGTTGTGGCCAGAAGAGCCAGCTCGCTCAAAGGCTCGCGACATTCGAGACGAAATATTGGATGAAGAAGAAGCCAACTGAGGGCTGCTGATGTTTCGAGAGCCAGCAAAGCCAGTGACAATCTGAGGAACAGTGTCAGTTTCCTGGTGGATGGGGGTCAGGGATGACAGATAAGGGTGGTTGGGGGTGTGATAGCCTGAGCCAGGAACGGATCCTGCCATGGAGCCCGAAACAGAACCCGCATGCGAGCTAGGAATGGATCCAGGGGGCACATAGCTTCCAGGAATGAAACTTCCCGACACAGACGACTGTCCGCTATAGAAGCTCTGAAAGACAGGGGCAGGTGGGCCGGCATACGAATGTCGCAGGTTGCCTGTACTTTGGGAGTGGTAGCCATGGTAGCTGGCACTCATCTGCAGGTTGGACATCGATCCGAACCGCTTGCGTATGGAGCCGGCGGCAGGCTTATGCACGGATGCTTCTCGCTTGTTGGCCAATTCGACCATCATAAGCTCGAGCAGTCGTCTAATGGTGTCGTCGGTGGGGTCAAAGTCCTCGCAGAACATTTCAAACGTATAACTGACCTTTTTGGATTCCTCCTTTTCACTTTTCAGGTCCTCGGGCGACTCGGTGGCCAACCCAGAGATCGGAGGCACTCGACCGCTCTGTGTCGTTCCGCTGAGCTCGGGGTTGATGTAAGCGAACCCGGACCCCTCGTCATCGTCCTCCTCTTGTATTGCGTTTGCAGCCGAGGCCGAGGAAGACGGGGTAGTCGAAGATCGAGATCGGGAGGGAGAGGAGGTGTCGATGACGTAGAAGCCCGGGGAATGTTGGACGTCAAATGCTTCAACGACGCCAGCTTTTGTGCAAGTGCCAATGCGGGGTCCATGGTGTGATACTTAGTTGTAGTTGTGTCGGAGTGAGTCAGTCATGCAAGTTTAGCGTGGGGATTTGTTGTCTGGGGACTGTGTGAGGTTTGTGAACATGATAAGAGAAGAAGGGTAAGGGGAAAAACCCCCCGGCAGTGCGGAAGTGTGCCGGAAATACAAGAAAATAATTTTTGAGGAATTAAGGAGTTGTCAGGCCGCCATTCTTTTTAGATATATTGTTTTTTAACAAACTTGCTGAAACACTCCATTTTCGAGAATAGTAATTGGCTCGGTGGAGTCTCAAGTCACGTGAAACGCCCAAAGAAGCAGACTTGTCAATCAGTGGGACAAATGAGAGTGGGAAGGTATTTTAATTTTTGTCAAAATTCGGATTACGGCCTAATGGAGACCAGGCCCCCTGACCCACGTTTCCAGACCTAAAAGACAGTCGGATATTAAAGTCTGAGTCACCTCTTCCGATCACCTACCCATTCCCCGCCTCCGCATCTTGCTCGCTTTTCGTTGCGCCCCCAAGCAAGGGTCCATTCTATCGCATGTGCGGTGCGATGCCTGACTGTAAGTTTTTGCTTGGGGTATCGAAATTGCCTTTTAGGCGAGTAAACGATGGCACGGCCTAGCTGGCATGTCTCTAATTGGAGAAGGTCAAGCAAGCTGGTGGGGCGGTGCTAATGGCAAGATAAGGATATTGGTAGATATCAGAGCCATTTTCGACCAATTAGGGATCTCCAAAGTACAATTCCAGGAGCCAGCCTACCGCAATATGTGCATTGACAGAGAGAGGACACCATTGCTGCACTCATATAGTGCACATCTCCGATACCGTTACGCAATATATATGAAACGCTATTTAGTCCAGTGGCACTTTCTGGAGATATTAGCTGTCTATGGCAGAATAATAACGGCTGTGGACTGTGTTGGCAAAATGAGATAAGGTAGAATTGGATATGGACCGCCATAAACTGTTGGCTTCCTGATACTCACATCCATAAGATAGTTGCCGCGCATGCAGAGAGTCCAATCAGTGGACTGTGTGCATTAACCTCATGTGCGCCCTGACTAAGTAGCTGCCACAAATGTCGGTGGTTTATCGTTCCGAGATGGTCTGCTGGGGCTAGCGTGGCAGCTATTGACGGAAGAGTACGGAAAATTTGAGGAGGGGGAAACGTGGGCACGGCGAGGGTTTCAGACTGGGTTATGTAATCAGCCTTACGATTACGTTCATGTTTGCCACACAGGAAAAAGAGGGCTTATTTTATATGAATTAGAACCGCACAATACGCCTGAGCGAGTAACAGGGATCCCACTGACCGTAGCAGCTCGTGCTCGTCTGATATAGCGTCTTGTGGCCTGCCATTTACACACCCCCTCTCATTAGGGTTCACATTACCACCGGGTAACTCTAACACAACAAAAGAGAGCATGGAAAAGGGTGCGAAGACTAAAAGGGGCGAAAACGACATCACTGCACATCTTGAGGCACACGCACTTTGCGACGACAAGCAAATATCTGTCGGCCATAGCCATTAGTCGGCGTCCTTCTCCCCCCACTTCTTCGCTCCCCCCACTTTCCTAGCTCCCCTCGACTTATATCCCATTGTGGTTGCCACGTGACGGTAGTTCTGGAAAAACCCACCACCCACACTCGACATACGCAACTCCCCTCGACTCTCCCACTCTTATTTTCCCGCCGCGTGAAAAGCTGAAAAGCACTCTCCGACACTCCACCCGACAAATATAAGCCCCGTTTGAAGCGTCGCAGCAACGGCCAGCTGAAGAGACCTCTCGGGTGATTGATTGTTTGCCTGAAAAACACCGGCAAAATGTGAGTAATGAAAAGTGGCTTGACCCATGATACGCGCGCCTCTCGAGTGTGTCCTAAAGCAGGGCGCAAAGAGACATTTGATGGACACGAGATCTCGTCGCGATGGACACGGACGATGCCACGACCAACACGTCGTCGACGGCACTTCATTTAGATGACGTGTATCGTTGTTGCTGTTGACCTGTTCTCGTCCCCATGTCCTGTCATGTCTCTAAATTACCTGCTATGCGCTGTCGCCGACGACATCGTGATGTTAAAGACTTGAGTCACAATAACTAACCCAGGAACGAAAATTCGTCGCTCGGGGCACACCCCGCCATGCCCGCAAAGTCGGATAAGGAGCTTCTCAACGCTTACATCTATGACTATTTATTGAAGCACAACATGCACGACTCAGCACGCACGTTTGGCGCAGAGGCCAAAGTGGTGCCAAACGTGAAGAAGGAGGACGACAAGGACCTGCCCAAGCCCCACATCCCCATCGATGCTCCCCAAGGATTTCTCTATGAGTGGTGGGCGCTTTTCTGGGACATTTATTCGGCGCGCGGTTCCAAGGCAGGAGGAAGCGTGCCAGCCCAACAGTACGTCCAGGGTACCATGCGCCTACGTCAGGAGCATGCTGCTCGCGCTCAGTTACAGCAGCAGCACCAGGCCCAGCAACACGCGCAGGCTCAGGCTGCAGCGCAGGTTCAGGGAGTGGCTCAAGGACAGGGACAAGGCCAGAACCCCACACAAGGCCCCCAGCCCCAAGGACACATGGGTATGCCTGGCCAGGGGCCTCACCAGCCCGGAGCACCTTTTATGAACGGAAACATGATGTTCCCACCAGGTCAGATGCGGATGGGCCAGCTGCCACAGCACCTTCAGCAGCAGGGTGCTGGAGTGGGCGGTGCTAACCCATCGGATGACTCGTCATCTCCTGGGGGCACGTCGCCAGCCAAGAGACAGCGGCTGTCCCCTGACATGGGTGGTCAGTCTCACCCCGAGCCCCAGGGCCAGCACATGATGGGCACACCCAACCCTAATAACCCCGTGTTCAACTCACAAGTGATGCAGCAGCTAAAGGCGTCGCAAGGCCAGATGCCCAACCTGCAGCAGCAACAGCAAGCACAGCTCCAGCAGTACTCGAATACGTTATCGCTGGCGCAACAGCGGGCTATGATGAACGCCAAGGGTGGACCTAATGGCCAACCCGGCCAACCTGGACAGCCCGGACAACCCGGACAGCCTGGCCAGCCTGGCCAGCCTCTTCCCATGGGATATGAAGGAATGGAGCCTGGGTTCATGGGTGGTAACGGTCTGATTCTTAACGCGCAGCAGATGCGACAGCAACAGGCTGGTAGCGGTGGTGCAGCAGGATCTGGCCAGCTCAATGGCAACTCCAACGCGCTTCACGACTACCAGATGCAGTTGATGTTGCTGGAGCAGCAGAACAAGAAGCGTCTCATGGTGGCTCGACAGGAGCAGCAGGAGGGCCAGCCTCGAGCTGAGGGCCAATCTGGAGCAGCCGGAGCCAATCCTAATGCTCGAATGAGCGGTCAGTTCAAGCGACCAGGCTCCAGTCCCGTCGTTGGCAACATTGGCGACGGCCGACGTGTCACACCTAAGCTCCCCAACCAGCCATCACCTCTGATTGACGCGAACCGAGCTTCCCCCCTTCAAAGTAATTTCAATGGTCAGGGCGACTTCAACGTTGTTGTCGGTCCCAATGGCCAGATGATGCGAATGCAGCAGCCACAGCAGGGCGGTCCTCCCCAGCAAGGCCAGCAGCAAGGAGGTCCCGGCCAACAACCACAGCAAGGCCAACAACAGGGACAGCAGCAGGGTCAACAAGGCCCCCAGGGTCAGCATCGATTTGATGATCCCCAGCAGCTTCCACAGAACCAGAACGGCGGTCCCCAACCCGGATCAGCTCCTGGACAGCTTCCACAGTCACAGGGCGGTCCCCAGCGTCCCCCATCACGGGTATCGCAGATGCCCCCGCCGGGGGTCCAGGGTGGACAGCGAACACAACCTTCGTCGCCAGGCCAGGCTTCCAACCCTGGTAGCGGCGGCAGCAGTGGCAGTGCTCCTGGAGGCACAACCCCTACACAGGCTAACAAGCAGCTCAAGGGCAAGAAGGCTGAGCCCAAGAAGCGTGCGAAGAAGGGCACCCAGCCCGTCACTCCCAAGGCAGTGTCTGAGAGCCCAACTCCCACCACACCTGCCACCCCCTCTGCTGCGACAAACCAGTCCCTTCTGTCGAAGGCTACCAACTTTGCCGCAAACAACAAGCAAGCACAGGCTGCCGCCCAAGCTCAAGCGCAGGCCCAAGCAGCAGCTCAAGCACAGTCCCAGATGCACATGGGAGGCATGGGAGGCTCGTCTTCTGGTCTCGAGCTTGATGTCAACGGTGGCATGGGTCTTGACAACGACTCATCGTCGTTCCTCAACGACTTCAGCACAGGAAACGAAGGCGAAGTCGGCGACATGGACTTTGACTTCAACTCATTCCTCAACACCGACGACAACGCCGCCGGAGCACTCAAGTTTGACTCTGGGTCTGCTTTTGGCTGGGGCGAAGGCGTTGAGGCCATGAATGAGTAAGCCAGTGGCTATGGCGCAAGCCTGTGAGCTTTGGTTGCCTGGAAAAGGAACGATTCGCGACTCTTGTGAACCTGTATCAGTCTTTCCTAACTCCCCTCGTCATTGACGGACATCGAACTAGCCGCCAACACTCACCAAGTGCCACTGTATTATACACTACCTATTTATTTATACAGATGTATATAGTCAAGTGATGAGATCCAGGTGACTAACAGTGTGTACAACATGTAATAAGAAATGTATTTTATTTTAGATGAAATTGTGAACGTGTCTTAGTGTGTAGATCGATAATAACGGTTGTATGCAACACGTCCCGTATCTCGCGTCTTAGCACATGTCTCCGCTGCGCAGCCGGGTGCCCCACTCGTAGATAAGGGGCGCGTCGTATTCAATAATTAGATGCCGTGTGATATTACATTTTGGGTTGAAGCGATTTTAATGGCATGGATTAATTTTATACGAGATCATTGATAGCTGAAGGAGGGGTGCATTCTTTGTTTGCTTGAAAACCAGAGAGGAGTATGCTACTCAGAGTATCTATAGTTGGAATACTCGTCTAGGAGTTCACAACAAGCAAGTACTTATACTGGCACTTGTACAGCAGTCAAAGTGCGAGTCAACGTATTCATAATACGCGTTCCCGACTTTGTCCGCAACCAGCTGATGAGACCTTCGTGTGGCTTTGTTTTCTCTTGTCCAAGATCCAGACCGTGTCTATGGTTCAGAGTTCGTCTTGAATCCACCCAAACCGTACAAGATAGTCCAAACACTAACCGTTTAGGAAGAGGAATGTAGACTCTAATATATAGATTTCAGAGAGCTTTGCGATGTTCTTTTTTAGTAGTTAGGGGTAACTGGAACATGGCAGCCATCGTTTCATCCCTATGTTTCGCTGGTGTGTAGCGCACTGTAGAGCCTGTGTAAAAGACATAATATTTTGCTGATGCTCCAACTAACGGTTATGTATACCGTAGTCTGGTTAGTCTAACGAAAAGGGCCACACTACTCTGGCACATTCCAGCAATCATCATTTTCGAAGCTTCTGTCAAAAACCCGCCCCCGAATGTTTTTTTCTGAACAGCTCAACGAACCCGTTGTCACAGTATCCAGTTCAACTAGCGTACGAGGAATAGACTGTTGAGCAAGGTTACTGAGCTGTGTAGCACTGTGTTTAAGACGCCTTTGAACAAGATATAATATTAGTGAAACAGCCATCGATGGTTGCGTCTACAATGACCGTAAAATAGTAGGCGAAGTTGCTCGGTACGCGGAACTCACCCCCGGGGCTTTTATACGTCTGTTGAAGAGAATCGACTCCTTACAGGTCCGCTTGGCTCTCCAGATTTAATAAAGTCTCTCCCCACCCCTTGATATCATCCCTATCAGACGCTACACTGTAACGCGATGCATACTGCGAGGACGTAGACAGACAGGTGACATCAGTGATGACCTGAAGACATAATCAGCTTCCCTCTAGATGCGGGCAGATAAGGGTTAGAAAAAAGAGCATTTGTAGATCACCCGCAACTGTCACTTACAGTGCACACGCGAAGGTACTGCCCCTACAGCACGAGTACATATAGTTGCGAGACTGTTTGTACAGAGCATCGAGGCGATTCACACAGTGGGTCACGGGTGCCATGCGTCGTGGGAGCCATTCGCAAACTTGATCGAACAATTGTGCCGAGGGCATATGACAAATATTACAGTAGCACGCACCATGCAGTCAGGAGGGGTCAGGAGGCATGCCTTTCATGTCAAGGCGGGGAGCGGCACAGTTTTATTCTTCTATTACGGAGCCATTTTAGGATGTCTTAACCTCGAGTTTTGCTTGTTGGTGCCTGTCGGCAAACTCGTCCCCTGCATGCCGTTTCAACATACAGCGGGGTTTTGAACATGCCATTATTTACACTCTTAAAAGATGAATTTGTGAGCCGAAAAGAGGGTCTGATAAATAATATGGCACGAGACTGTCCCCTTACATGGCGCCAAGCCGTTTTCCACCGCGTAATCCCTCCTGTATATTATTTGGAGGCGTTTGGAAAATCACGTTCTGTTTCACCTTCGTTCTATACACCCCGGTCGCTCTGTTTTCGTGCCATTGGTGGCGTGCATGTAGCTCTGGACTGGGTTTCAACGTCTCAGAGATACATACAACTAGTGTACCATTGTTTGAAATATGATTAGTCGCAGTTGACTTTGACAGGTCCTGGCCCCGAGCTTGCCCACCACTGTGGCGTGATGGAAACCCTGGTATGGGCCAATGTCACATGGAGTCTCCGAGTCTCGCTCACCCTCCAAAGTCGTGCCACCATTTAATTTCTCCTTGTTTATTATGCTCCCAGAGCCTGCATACTTGTTCCACTCCCGCACCAGAATTAGAAGTTTCAACCCTGGTACAACAGGAACCTTATGTTTAAGTTCTGTTTGGATCTCCGCTGCACACAAGGTCCATAACATTAGAGCTAGCTCTTCTTTTTATATACCCATTGAACATTACAAGTACCTAACGGTGGTATCGCCTCCGTATGCTCTCGCCGCCATGAATATCATATTCGAAAACACGCCCATGGCGGACTATCTACAACAGGCAGACAACCCGGGAATGGCCGACTGGGGTTTGGAGGATGACTACGACTTCGACAGCAGCGATGAGGATCTTCTTCAGAGCTATGAAGGAAGAAGGTCCTACGAGAAAGACCCCAAGGTGGAGGAGAGCTTGAGGAGGATAGATGAAGAAGATGAGTACGACTCAGATACAGATACAGAAAATGGCTCGTCGTCACAGCAACGACAGCATCTACAATCACACCAACCACAATACACTCGACGCAAGCACAGAAGATTCGCCTCAACATCAGCAATTCAGCCGCTACATTCAGCAAACGAAAATCTCATGAAGCGAGAACGCTTTCAACTGTTGCTAGCCGGTGCGCTTCGACAGTCTTTACCATTGGTGGAAAACAACAGGTTCCTCGAGAAGTTCAGATACATTGTTGTTACCTCACAACTACTGTCGGAACAACCTCCAGTGTCTAGCAAAACACCCAACTTTCCCGACGACAAGGACCTACTACCAGAAACTACATGGGCCACAAGTGGAGGATGCGTGGTTGTTGTGGTGGGGCTATTTTCTTGGGCAGTCCGGAAAAAGGCAATCTTTGAGGGGAAAGCACGTGCAATGGCCTCCTTCGCCGCCACCCTATGTTTAATAATCTTTATGTACGCACATTCGCGTCGAAGATTACTGCGCATTATTAGAATTAAGGCGGTTCAAGCTGCCCGGCAGTTTGTCCTCTCTTCACAAGGATTCGATGCTGCTGTGCACAAGAGTCTGGGTGTCATTCATGAGGTGGAATTCCTCTCCAAGGGATTCTCTTTTCCTCAGAAGGTTGTGGAAAGCACAGACCTTGACGTTAGACTGTGTAAGCAGCTGCGGGCTGCTCTTTCGGCCTCTCTCTACCTTAGCATTGCCTCTCTGACTCGATCCATCCGTAAGATGCTGAACTACTGTCACAAGCTTGACTTGGAAAAGTACCTCGACATTTACGAGGTCGACGTTATGGACCTCAGCCTCTTTGTTGAAGATGATGGACCCACCCCTGAGCATGATACCACAGCATCTTCACCTGTTGAAGCACTCCGAAACATGGTCGATGTCCCCGAAGCCGACTTCTATGGTTCCAAGGGCGCCAACCACTCTCACAAGAACCTCAAGTTCTACCACTACAAGTTCCATCTGCTTCGGCGAGTCTTGCTGTGCTGTCTTCTGTCGATGACTGCAAGTGGCACAGATGGAAGCGAGTACACACAATGGAAGCTGGTGTCTGGTGAACTGTCGCGGAACGAAAAGTTGCTGCGACAGCTCGACGAGTCTCTTGTTGATACCATTTACGGTCTCGACCATGATGCCAGGCTGCTTGGTCATTCTCGATCTGACTCCCTGTTTGGTAAAGTCATCGACTCGCGAAAGGGCAGACGTCTTTCATCATTCAACCTCCTCTCTGAGCCATTCTCTGCTACTTCCGAGCCCTCCAAGGAAGTCCAGCAACATCTTAAGCAGCTATCTCGTCTATCCTCAACTCTCAGACAGATTGAAGGAAGAATGCAGATCGCACGGGAAGGCTCCATGTCCCACATCGAGAGTACCTCCGCAGATGAACTCCTTACTAACTACCGTACACTTGGAGACGACATCCAGTCTCTAGCCAACATCTGGCAGGGTGGAATGTCTTCTCTAGAAGCAAAGCTCAAACACCCTTCTACCTCCCGCGCAGAAAAGACGTTGTCATTCATCGAAAAGCAGCGTCATCTTTCTGACGCCACCGTGGACTCCCTCGCGTCGCCGTTGTTGCAACAGCTTGCCTCTATTGGCTCACCCATGCAACACAACGACTCGTCCACGGTATCTCAGGCTACTACTCTTGCCGAATTTGAAGATGATGTTCATGGCCCTTCTGCCAAGCAGTCTGCTCTCTCTAACACATACAAGGCTCTGTGCGGTGACGCCACACCAGTCTCTTCTCCCCCAATGTCACCCACCCAACTCGAGGACGAGAATGGAATCCCCATTCAGTACTCTCAGTTCGGCAAAAGACGCTCCTTTCACCAGCGTGACATGTCGTTAACTACCATCCTCGAAGGAATCGCCAACAAGGACAGGGGAAACGGACTGGGGATTGATACATCCGGCACTGTTCATGAGCAGCGAGAAAAGCGCATTGCTCGAATGAAAGAAGAACGAGAACGAGAAGCTGACAACCGTGCCGCTGCCAACAAGCGAGGCAGTGTCATGCTAGAGCTCAAGACGGTCCTTGAGAACCGTTAATTTAATTTATTTGCATACACTTTTTATATGATTGGATCTGTAAACCGACCATCGTACATACTAAACAGTAAATACTTGTAGCACAAATACTGGCATGAGTATTAGAAAAATGGTTAGTTAATACAAGAACTTGCATAGCGACTGATACATTACACAACCACTGTTATGTTCTCTCTAAATTGGCATCGTCAGATGCCTGTAAATAACTTATATATGTATATACCCCTCTGTATCAAGCAATAGCACCTTTAGCACATTTAGCAACTTCACCTCCAACCCCATTAGATCTCAGCCTCAGACTTGATTGTCTCACCCTTGCACTTCTCGAGGCCCTCTCCACCATAAGAGGTGAGGGGTGAAACCTCAACAAGCTGCTCACCCTCAACAGTAGCTCCGGCAGCCTTGACCCATCGAGCGCCCTGCTCAAGGAGATGAGCTCTGGAAGTCTCGGGATCATCCTGACCAGTGCCAGGAGCGTTCTTAAGAGGAGAGAACTCGTCAGCACGAGCAACCTCGAGAACTGCGAACTTGGTCAAGGGAACAGTGACGAAAACGTCAAAGACGAACTGCTCCAGTTTAATACCATTGGGAGTGGAGGGCTTGACAGTGTTACCCTCAGCATCCACGTAGGGGATCTTCTTGTGGGCAACGTGGAAGGGGAGGATCTGCTGTCGGAACTCAAAGTTGTCCTTGGAGAACCACTCGGGGATCTTGTTGAAGAAGTTGATGGAGTAGTAGTGGTTAACAATGTTAGCGGCTCGCAGCTTGAGAAGACCGGGAGCAGAGGGGTCCTCAGCCTTGGCCAGAGCGTCCGAGATCTCGGAGTATTCAATGACCTGGGGCTTGTCGTCTCGGGAGACGATGAGACCGACGGACTCGGTAGCGTCTCGCTTTCGCACAACCTTGGTAGCGATATCGACGCCTCGAGATGCAGAAAAACCCATGAAGACGGGGTCGGCGACACGGGCCAGACAGTTGTCAACACAGTATGTGTGGATATGCTCAATTCCTCGCTTCTTCATGTCGTCGAGGACACCGCTCTTGTGAAGGGCAAGGTAGAGACCACCGTTTCCATCAGGGGCAACAGCGACCTTGCCGGGGGCATCGAGGATGATCTTACCATCCTTGGTAAGACAAGGGAAGACACCCTGCTCGAAGAAGACAACGTTCTTCTCGTCCAGGCCGAAGTACTTGTGCTCCTTGAAGAAGGCCTCGGTAGGACCTCGGGTGGGACCAGAGGTCATGATGTACCAGGGAACAACACCTCCACTCAGCTCCTGGATCTTAGCAATTCTCTCAGCCTGGAGCTGGAACAGAGACTTGTGAGAGGGAAGTCCAATGTCGTAGCATCCCTTAGGGGCAGAGGATCCGAGTCGGGTTCCCTGACCTCCAGCCATAAGCACCACAGCAACCTTGTTGTCCCCGATGAGTTTGAGACCAGCATCATACCATTCGCCAGTATATTTGCTAGTGGGGGCGTCGGGCAGGGTCGAGCCCGAGTACTCCTCAGGAATACCCTCAATTGGCGAAGTGGGGTTCTCCATGCCCTTGGCAGCGTTGGGGATGGTGTTCTCTGCGTGCCAGCTCACCTCGGTGGGATCAATCTCTGCAAGCTGGGTCAGAAGAGAAGACTTTTCATCGTCGGAGAGCTTGTCCCAGAACTGGAACACCTGGCCCTGGCCGGCGTCGTCGTAGGTCTTCTTGAGCTGTTCGTAAGACATGTTTTTTGTGTTGGTTGTACTCAGTAGGTGAGAAGGAGCTGACACTAAGTAATATGGGATTTGCTTCTGCGTCTCAATCTAATTTTAGTAACACCATAACACTGGAACTCTATTGCGTTAATGAAGCGAAGACGTGGTCTACGTGAACAGACCGTGTAATGGTCTAGTAGGAGGCAAGTGTAAGAAAACAGTGGACTTTTTGCCAAACATCACATGCTTAATTTCATGGACTCTACGTTGGACGTCTTTTGAGTACGACACTACCATCTAGTTGTTCTCTATGCTCTCCTTAAGAAAGGTGTTTCTCAGCAACCACACAATTTAAAACAGAGTAAATACAGTGTGCTTTTTCATGCACATATGCAATGTGCACATGGCATTTGCCCTGGATTTATTTATATACCCATTGGTCTATTCTGAGATAACCTACGTATAAACATGCATTTTGGCATCAAGTTTCGTGAATAGTTCGTTTAGTACATACTGTTGCCTATGGATCAACTCGCTCACTAAACGTTGGTCTTGCGCATTACAAGTGGAAATCAACGTGTTTGTACAGTGTTCCGTGCATGCAAATTAGGCCTTAAAGATGACGTGGACTCACACTTTGAGCGTGTCGAGACCCCTGAAAATGGCGTACCACGTGTAAAATAAGGGGTAAAGATACAGAATTAGTTTTCTTGGGCGGTTGGGCGAACTCGAATAGCTCAGATTGGTTGAGTTCTCAGTTTTCCACCTCGCCCACCATATGGGTTCGACAAATAGTAGTGCCCCACTTGACCGAGCTAAAAGGCTTCGACTGGCTATTTAGGTTGATTCTGCTGCGGGCAGTCAGTCTCCGTGGGTTGGTGCGTGAACCAGTGATGTGGTTCTGTTTCATCTTGTAAAATGTGTGATTGGTTGCAGCGAGTAGAGAAGTATCTGTAGATTGAAATTTTATTACTGCGGTGAGTGAGAAACACCTACAAGTCCTTTCGCTCAAAATCTTGGGCATTCTATTAGTATCCTGAGTGATGTATTATGTAACAATATGATCAAGTAAAACCTGAAGTTTACTTCATAAAACTCCCCACACGTTTATGGCGGATAGACTCATGGAAAAGTAATCATGACCCGAGCCTCTCTCTGTATCTTACCCCACAGAGAGTTGCACCAATATTAAAAGGGCAAGGCTTTCTGAGACACACGACGAGTCTACTGACGATGTATTCTCTCTCGCAAGTGAATTTCTTTTTACAAGACCGTTTCGTATGTTCCGTATCAAGGCTGTTTCACCCCCCTGCTGATAGCCGTTGCTACTGTGACGAGTCTAACCGTTCGTCATCATGACATACGTCATAGGCACTGCATCGGCGGCAGCTATCAAAGACGGGTTATTTCGACGCACTCTTGGCTCAGTTAAACAAGTGTGCACTATCTACTCGTACTAAGTAAGGGTGTAGCAGTTTTAGTAATAAAATATTGTGACACATTGTTAGGGCATGCAAACGAATAATCTATTACACGAATGTACAATGAGATTTGTGTATGTAATAATGGTTCCTGTTTCACCCGCATGACGTCATACCGTAATTTCGAATGAGCTTCTTGATGCATCACCAGATACAACGAATGACAATAGGAACATGTGACGGAACCACATCCGCATTCGTAACACGTATTTAATAAACCGTGGACGGCATATTGGTTGCTTTCTGGGGCATTGTCGCGGGCTGAATAGGGTGGATCGCCCCTGTTCCTGCAGGTGCCTGATAGAGGGGAATCGCAGGGAGACAGCTCGAATGAAGGTTCGACGGTTCCCTATTCAGGATATGGTTTGTAACATGACGGTGACAGACGTCTTTGACACCAGTATAGCCCATATGCACCGTGCCCTAGCCTGTCCGGAGAGCTGGAGAAAGGAGTAACCGCAAGGCGGGTATCCTGGGCTTCTTTAGCTTGGCGGCATGGAACAGGTCACCAGTCTGCTTGGTTTGCCTTTCTGTTTGGTCGTGTGGATGTTATCTCTATCGTCCCTGCACTACAAGAAACACTTTTATAATGCGCGCGCTGCACTCTCTTCTTTGACTCAGATGCGTCGGACATAAAACCAACTCCGACGAACAAACGATTAATATAGAGACGGATGCCGATACTGGTTATTGGGCTGTCAAGGACCATCTAGACTGCCAGCCCCCGTTTCACAGGACTGTAGTGACGTGGCTGAAATTACACTACTTACAACATTCCCTGCCGGGTAATCTCTAATGTCATACGGCGTGTTTGGGCGAAGGAATAAAGGGAACCCTGGATTGGTGGGGGAGGTAGGATAAACAACATACAGGGATGCTATTTCTGGCATTTAGATCATTTTTCCTGTGGCGCAACAAGTCACTTATCTCTGCCAATGGTATAGTCATTATGACAGCCGTCTAATGGGCGGGGTGCGATGCCCGACCCCTCCTTTATTTATATATCTAGGGCCGTCTAATTTTGGCCCACTCTCTCTTCTCTCTCTCTTCCTCTCTGAAGCTCCACCTCCAGACCCTATTAACTGCTCGTTCATCCTCTCCTATAACGACGAAGTGGCCGAACCTTATAAATCTTTGTGTGTCCTGTGAAAGCGAGCCAGGAGCAGAAGCGAAGCTGCACGCTGCAAAATTCCGAATTCAAAAAACTCAGCACTCCCCACGGCAGATATCGCCACCGACTATACGAGACGAAATTGCACTGCACAGGCACTATGGTGAGTTATTCTACCCCTCGTCACCCCGACACGCGTATTCGTGGACAAGGTCACCTGCCCACCCTCTCTACGGCACCCCCACTAACACAGAACTGCGCACACTGCAACGCCGGCTCGGACGACGACGCCTACTTCGCCATCTGCGAAGTAGTGCACAAGATCTCTCAAATTATCGGCACAAACTCCAAGATCGATAAGGATGTGACCGACAATCTTCCGGGTGAGAAGACACCCGCTAAGAAGCTGCTCGCCATCCAGCTGGACCGACTCCAGGCCTCTGTCCAGCAGCTGGTGGACGAGCGAGGCGCTCTGAAGCAGAAGGAAGCACCCTCCGCGCCATTTTCACCCCCAGGAAACTATTACACGGTCCCGACATATACACAGGCGTCTGTGGACTCACTTATATCAGAGGCCAAGTCAGCAGGAAAGTTTGAGTCGTCGCACCCCGACCACCACATGTACCAGCTGCTCAAAGCTCTCAATGCCAAGGTCTACTCACAGCAGCGAGAAATTGCTCTTCACAGCGGAGCGGTCGTGGCGTTGGAGCGGGATCTCAGCCAGACCAGAAACATTCTCAATTCTTTCACAGAAACAATTGCGCCAGGCGAGAAACGAGTGGTGGACACAGACCTTCTGGACCGAGAGCTGCGAAAGTCGCAAACTGCAAACCGCGCTTTCCAGAAGGCCCTGATGGAGATTGGAGAGGTCGTCTTTGCCGTCGCGCAAGGTGACCTGTCCAAGAAGGTTACTATTCACGACCAGGAGATGGACCCCGAAATTGTGAAATTCAAGGAAACAATCAACAAAATGATGAGCCAGCTGCAGCGATTCGCTTCCGAAGTCACCCGTGTAGCCACTGAGGTGGCAGGAGGAACGCTAGGAGGACAGGCTGAAGGAGAAGGAACGGTTGGTGTGTGGCGAGAGCTTACCGACAATGTCAACGTCATGGCTTCAAATCTTACAAACCAGGTGCGAGAAATTGCTGATGTCACTAGAGCTGTCGCCCAGGGTGATTTGTCACGAAAGATTAATGTCCACGCACAAGGAGAGATTCTGGAACTGCAAAAGACTATCAATACCATGGTGGAACAACTACGTACATTCGCCTTTGAGGTAACGCGAGTTGCTAGAGAAACAGGTGTGGAAGGACGACTGGGTGGTCAAGCTCAGATTGAGGGCGTGGAAGGTATTTGGAGAGAGCTCACTGATAATGTCAACGCCATGGCTTCTAACCTGACTGACCAGGTGCGAAATATCGCCAACGTCACCACTGCTGTTGCAAGAGGAGATTTGTCTCAGAAGGTGTCTGCTGACTGTAAGGGTGAAATTCTGGACCTCAAGTCTACTATCAATAAAATGGTGGACCGGCTACAGAACTTCGCTCTTGAAGTCACCACGCTCGCTAGGTCAGTCGGTACTGAGGGTATTCTGGGTGGACAGGCGAAGGTCGAGGATGTGGAGGGTGCATGGAAGGAAATCACTGAAAATGTCAACGTCATGGCATCAAATTTGACCACCCAAGTCCGAAGCATCGCCCATGTTACGACGGCAGTTGCCCAGGGAGACCTGTCACAGAAGATTGATGTGCATGCCCAGGGAGAAATGCTTGCTCTCAAGTCCACTATCAATAAAATGGTGGATCGTCTACAAGTGTTCGCCTCAGAAGTTACCCGAGTCGCCAAGGACGTCGGTATTGATGGTAAGCTCGGTGTGCAGGCTCAGGTCTCAGATGTGGACGGTCTCTGGAAGGAAATTACCACCAACGTCAACACGATGGCTGCTAACCTTACTACACAGGTGCGAGCCCTGGTGCAGATTACCGCCGCTGCTACCGATGGTGACTTCACTCGATTTATCACTGTCGAAGCCTCTGGTGAGATGGATGCCCTGAAGACGAAGATTAACCAGATGGTTTTGAATCTGCGAGAGTCTATTCAGCGAAACACTGCTGCCAGGGAAGCTGCCGAATTGGCTAACAGAGCTAAATCCGAGTTCCTGGCTAACATGTCTCACGAGATTCGAACCCCCATGAACGGTATCATTGGTATGACACAATTGACACTCGACACTGAGCTTACACAATACCAGCGTGAGATGCTGAGCATTGTCCATAACCTGGCCAACTCGCTGCTCACAATCATTGATGATATCCTGGATATTTCCAAGATTGAAGCTAACCGGATGACTATCGAGAAGATTGCTTTCTCTCTCCGAGGCACTGTCTTTGGCGCTCTTAAGACCTTGTCCGTCAAGGCCAACGAGAAGCCTCTGGATCTAGTCTACAAGGTTGATAACACATTCCCTGATAACTTGGTTGGTGACTCTTTCCGTCTGCGTCAGGTCATTCTCAACCTGGTCGGAAATGCTATCAAGTTCACCGAATCTGGAGAAGTCGCCTTGTCTGTGCGAAAGGCTGATGACCAGCGTCCTGGTAGCCCCGATGAGATGATGATTGAGTTCTGCGTGTCAGATACTGGCATCGGTATTCAGTCTGACAAGCTGGATGTCATTTTCGATACCTTCTGCCAGGCTGACGGTTCTACAACCAGAAAGTTCGGAGGTACAGGACTTGGTCTGTCTATCTCCAAGCGACTCATCAACTTGATGGGTGGAGACATATGGGTTAAGTCCGAGTACGGCAAGGGTTCCCAGTTCTTCTTTACCCTTGCCGTGCAGCCTGCTGATAGTGGACTCTCTCAGCTGCTGGACAACATCGCTCCTTTCCGAAACCACTACGTTTTGTTCATCAACACCGAGCACGAGCAAGAAGTCGTCGACCAACTCGTCGACAACATGCAGCGACTCAACCTTAATGCCTGGGTTGTGGACTCTCTTGAAGAGGCTCCTCTGCCCGAAGATCGATCTGGTCCCAAGTTTGATACAATCATTGTCGACTCCCTGGAGGTGGCTACAAAGTTGCGAACTCTGAACCATCTCAAGTACATTCCTTTGATACTACTTCATCCCTGTATCCCTCAGGTGAACCTTAAGATCTGTCTGGATCTTGGTATCACTTCTTACGGAAACACCCCATGCTCCACCAACGACATTGGAAATGTGCTGCTGCCTGCTCTAGAATCTCGTGCTGCACCTCTTAACTCTGACGGTCAGATGAAGTTCCAGATTCTGCTCGCTGAAGATAACGTTGTTAACCAGAAGTTGGCTGTCCGAATCCTAGAGAAGCACCAACACAGAGTTGAGGTTGTCGAGAATGGTTATGAAGCCTTTGAGGCCATCAAGAAGAAGCGATACGATGTTGTTCTGATGGATGTCCAGATGCCTGTCATGGGTGGATTCGAGGCCACTGCTAAGATCAGGGAATGGGAGAAGCAGAACATCACTATCCGAACCCGAACCCCTATTGTCGCTCTCACTGCGCATGCTATGCTTGGGGATCGGGAACGATGTATGCAGGCTCAGATGGACGAGTACTTGTCTAAGCCCCTTAAGCCTGCTCTTCTTGTGCAGACGATCAACAAGTGTGTTCACTCAGTCAATCAGCTTCGAAGCCTGGCTCTCGGCCCTACTTCGACATCTTCTGTGAATCAGATTCTCAGTCGAAGTGGTCAACATAAGAGTGCAGTGGCTGCTTCCTCTTCTGCTGCATCTGCCTCTATGCTACCCTACGTGGCACCTCAGCCTACATCCCCAGTTTTGTCGCCATCACTGGAAGATGCCATCATCAAAACCACAGATGGCGTTGTGTCCAAGAGCCCACTTCCTCCAGGACAGACAAAGCCTCGGCCCACTATTGAGCAGCGGTCACGTACGGTGACCTCTGTGCCACATGTGGATCACCCCGAGAATGGCGGTGCACGAATTGTCGCCATTGACGAGACCACCGAATCTGAGAAGGAAAGCGAACAGCCTCCCTCTAACAGACGCGTAAACAGTAATTGATAGACTAATATATTTATGAGCGATGCTGCGATGAACTTTGATTGGACAAACAATGGATTTATAGCTGTAGATATATATATTTGAAGAGTACGAATACACCTGGTGTCCATACATGAGAGTTTAAATGTGGCAGAACGGCGTACATTTGCAGTTAGGCCTTCTTCTTCTTCTTGTTTTTGGTTTTCTTTGGGGCTGATGAAGGTCTGGGGGCATCTGCATCGACCACTGCCTCCTCAGATCCCTCCATGATAATATTCTCAGTGGCTTTCTCAGTGTTCTCCTTCTCCACCTTGGCCAGGTATCTCTGCAGCTCATTGGTGGTAGGAGCTTCAGTGTTGTTTGCGGAGGGGTATCGGTACTCCGAGACGTAGATACCGATGATGGTGATGGCAATACAGCCAACTGCGATGATTGACGACCAGAAAGTACTGGGGTACACGTTCCAGGCGTACTCCTGGAGAGCCCAGGTGCCAATGATGAAAACAAAGCCGATGATGTCTGAGAAGAAGATTCTGATCTCCGTTTTGCCGAGACGGCCCTCGTATCGCAGAGTAGACTGCATGGGAGACAACGGCGAAATGGCGTATGTGGCTCTGTACAGCAGGAAAGGCATGGTCCAATAGAACCACGAGTAGAACTGGTAATGGAGAGATCGAGCAAAGAGCACACCGATCAGGTTACAAGTAGCCATGGTAACGAAAACGTACTCCTGGGTAACCTTCGTGGAAAACTGGGTTCGAGAGTAGAAGAGAGGGGGCTTTTCACGTCCCTCCTGCTGAGCAAGTTGCTGCTTCTTGATCTCTTCCTCCCGTTCCTGAAAACGCTTCTCCTCACGCTTAGATCTCTTCTGCAAAACATCAAACTGGACCTGGTGACCAGAGGCCTCCTGTCTAATTCGGTCCCACTCAGCTCGCTGTGCAGCAGTGAGGCCTAGGGGAGCAGGAGGAGGGTGGGTGAAAAACATTTCAAAGGGGTTCTGGTATCCGGAAGGAGCGTTCCAGATGGTGCATGCAAATCCAATGAGTGCAGTGAGATGAGTCCAAAGCAGGATTCCGTGGAACTTTCGGTTCTCGAAGATCTTCTGGCCAACAAACCGCCAATTGACAGTCCATTTCCACATGAAGGCTCGGGAGAGGTCGAAAGCACCCGCAAGATAAGACCAGATATGGTCAGGAGAGGGATTGCAAAAGGGAAGGGCCAAGAAGATCTGGATACCAATAATGGAGAGGGCAAAGACAACTAGGAGGCCGTTTCGGCTCATACCTTGGAGAGTAATGAGCAGGAAGGCAGGAAGATAGAGCATGAAGTTCATCTTGATTCCAATTGCCAGGGACATCCAAAGACCAGAAAGCAGCCACATCTGGTTCTGGAGGGTGAACACACAGAAAGTCATAGCGAAAGTACCGAACACGTCGTTGAAAAGTCGGAGAACGTAGATGGAATGCAGTCGCTTAGACAGACACAGGAGAGGGAACAAGTAAGGAGGAGCGTCGGCAAGCAGATAAACAGTGAATGCAAAAAACTGAGTGCCCAGATAGACAACAGCGTATATGTACTGGGCCAGACGAATGTTCTCGCCTCCAGATGTCACGTCATAAAGAGCCGTGAAGATTCGAGCGTGACCTCCTGGGTACACCATGGGGCCAGTTCCACCCACGATTTTGCTATAATCGTATTCGCCTCCCAGGATCAGAGCAGCCTGCTCCATGTAGGCCTTCCAGTCGATCTCGGTGTAGGGGACCTTGTGAATGATGGCCACGAGGAAGACGGCTTCAAGGGCGAGAAGCACACCACATACTGTCATGGAGTACTTGCGGTCATTGGCAAGATGCAGCAGCTTCAGCGCCACTTTGTTTTTGATGAGGATCATCTTTCAGATCCAATTGTATTGGTGGTCAGACTTGATGGTGATGGGAGTTTTGGTCTGCCATAGTGATATACTATATATGTGGGGGATGCATAACTCTCGGACCCAATATCCATTTATGGCGCGTCAATGAAATACCTTATCAGTCAAACACAACTACGAGTAGGCGAAGTGACAGGAAACACACCAGGGGGATGGTTATGTAATTTCTTTATTCTATGTGTGTTTCCATGACATTTGTGCATTCGCTGGAGGTACAGATTGTACCATTGGTACTAATACTAAACCTCAAGTACAATTATGCTCTTTGATACAATGTAGCCGCGCCCAACAAACTCCATTCGTAAACAGTCTAGTTTAGCTCACAATGATTGATTGAGATTGTGGGCTGTAGACGCAGTCATTGATGACTGTAAAAATCGGAGAGGTGGGGAGATTGACAAATTTTTACTTGTACTTGTACCAAATTCCACCATGAGGACCCATTCTAATGAGGCAAAAAAAAAAAAAAAAAAAAGAGATCCAATCCTTGACCACAATTTGTCTATAGAAGTCAGCATATGAACCCTGAATAGAGTGTGTATCAATTGACAGCACCAAACACTCATCCACTCATTGATACTGAAAAAGAGCGGTTATTTAAACTGATTTTGCTCATACAAGTACCTGGTACTGCACTTATACAATTAAAGGCTTCCATTTTTTATAAATACGGGACGTACGTGTGAGAATGTGCTGGTCTAAGCCTTACCAGACTTCTTCTCCTCCAGAGTTTTGAGACCCTGCTGAATGGCATCATCGGTGAAGATCTTACCGGGGTTAAGGAGCTCGAGGGGATCAAGAGACAACTTGATGGTTCGCATCAGATTGAGAGAAACAGGACCAACCTCGTGCAGAAGTCCCTCGATCTTACCGAATCCAATACCGTGCTCACCAGTGCAGGTTCCCTCAGCAGCGAGACCCTGGTCGACCATCTTGTGAACAACGTCGGCAACAATCTCTGACTGCTCGGGGGTGTAGAGCATGATGGCGTGGTAGTTTCCGTCACCAATGTGGCCCAGGACTCCTCCAAGGAGACCAGCTTCAGTGATGCTCTCCTTGGCCTTCATGACGATGTCAGGGAGCTGAGAAAGAGGAACAGCAACATCAGTAGTCCATGCCTTCATGCCGTCCTTCTCAGCAGCAAGAGCAAGGTAGAGAGCATTCTTTCGGGCAGACCACAGCTCGTCCTGCTCTTCCTGATCTCGGCCAAAGTGCAAGGGGGACTCAGTGTACTTGGCAGCCTTCTCCTTGGCAACCTTAACCTGCTCAGCGACGGTCTCCTCAGAGGCACCGGCAAACTTCATGAACAGAGCAGGCTTCTCCTCCCATTCTCGCTTAGCGTAACCGGAGTTGTTGACCCAGATCATGTGCTGATCATCCATAAGTTCGAGGGCAGCCATGGGGATACCCTCCTTGAGGATATCCATGGCAGTCTGACAAGCGGCGTGGACAGTAGGGAACTGCTGGACGGCGACAGAGGTGACATTAGGGATGGGCTGGAGCTTGACGGTGATCTCGGTGATCAGACCAAGAGTTCCCTCAGTTCCAGCAAACAGATGGTTGAGGTTGTATCCAGCAGAGGTCTTTCGGGGTCGCTGTCGGGTCTTAAGAATGGTACCATCAGCCAAGACAACAGTGAGGTTAACAACATGATCTCGCATGGGACCATACTTGACACAGTTGGTTCCGGAACAGGAGTTGGCAACCATACCGCCAACCTGGGCAGTTGGGCCGGGATCAACAGCCAGGAACAGACGGTGGCCCTGCTTGAGAATCTCGTTGTTCAGATCAACCCAGCCAACAGAGGGCTGGACAGTAGCATCCATATCATCAGGTCGAATAGCGATAATCTTGTTCATGTTGGAGAAGTCAATGCAGACTCCTCCGAAGGCAGCAGAGAGATGGCCCTCCAGAGAGGTTCCTCCGGAGTAGCCGACCATGGGGAGCTTGTGCTTATGGCAGATCTTGGCAATGGCAGAAACCTCCTCAGTGGACTTGGGGTAAAGAACACCGAAGGGCAGAGTATCGAGGTTGGAAGAAGAAACGTTGGACCAGCCATGGAATTGGATATCCTCCTCATCAGTAGAGACGAACTCCTCACCAATGGCCTTGATAAACTCCGGAAGAGCCTTCTTGAACTCTTCCTCACCTCCGTACTTGGGCTTCTGGGAGAAGTCGGTATCGAGAGAAGCGCCCTCTAGGACCTTCTGGATTCCTCGGCCAACGTCATCATCCTCCTTCTTGGCAACCACAGCGGTGTTGCTGGGCTTGGTGACAAAGTAGGTGACTCCCGCAGCGATACCGGCGGCTCCTGCAACCGCACCCCAGTTGAAGGATGGCTGGGATGATCCTGCCTGTGTGGAGTAGTTTTTTCGAGCCAATTGCCTGGAGGCAAGTCGAGAGACGCTCTGAGCGGCCCGTGAGATTCTGTTCATGCCGATACGGGTTGTGTGAGTGTGTTGAGAGGAGAAAGAGGTGCTACTATTTCAATCCAGATTAGATTCGTGGCTTGGGGAGTGAGTAATAGAGTTGCACTGAGAGGGGAGTCGCTAATTTCAAGAGAGCTCAGTGTAGACCGTGGGTCTGGAAGATCAGGTGTGGAAAGAGAAAAAATCCGGGTCCTAAAGACTAGTGGCAACTATTTATCCCCTCGTAGTAACACTGGCTGTCCCACAATAGCGTGTGGGGGGTCACGCTTAGGACAATGGCGCGAGAGCACCCCCACTAGAGTGCATAACCATGCAATGTCTCCATGCATTCTTTTCCCCCAGATACGGACGAAATGTGCTTGTAGGGTTCAATAGCCGGCTGGTGAAATTTATATTAAGTATTTGTTATCGGGTAAACGGCAATCTGGGCCGCCACATAAAGTCGACTCTACAGACATGGAGGATACGGCAAGCGAGATATCGAAAATGCAGATTAAATTAATTATTTGTGAAGGCACTCAAAACGTGTTCTGAGCTAGGAAAAATGCAAGCACAACCGCCAGACTAATGTCGTCGCAGTGTAGCAGTGGTGGTCGGAGTCTTGGGGTAACAATCTCCACAGTGGTCCCGAACTATAGACGTGACAAACTAAAAACACCCCGGAAAGTCTGAGACATGGCCCAAAACTGGCAGCATAACCTGGGGAGACTGGAAAAATAAACATGACCCCCATATGTGGTTATGCAGAGACGAGAGAAAAGAGAAGATAGCAGCCCAAACTAGTGGTGATCCACCAATGACAAGCTTCGGTGGAACATCGGCACCCTGCAACACTAGTATGATTGCATGCAGTCATGCATACGATACGTTTGATCTGTGTCAGTTCTGACCCCCCACATCGGAGGTGGGCCCACCACTGTATCCCTTCCTGGTATCCTCTTCATCAACATCGGTTGAGCGGCTGTTCTCGTTTAGAGACTCGCAGGAGCAGTTTGCACCATTGCTCTTAGGGAGATCGGGATCCTGATGACAATGTTTCTCCAACATTGTACGAGCAGTTTCATCCAAAGCATTGATGTATTTCTTGAGAAACACTCTGTTCTCACGAACAGGGAACCGAAGGGGGGAAGAGTCTGACAGCCAAAATTGAGGTCGGCTGTCAATCTTCTTGGGGGCCAGAAACGCAAGATTGTTGTTTCCTCCATCTTCAAACCGAACTCGTGCAGGGAGCACCATGCTTGCCGTGTCAACATGCTCTGGGAAGTCGTCAAAATGCGCAGGAGAGATTCCGCTCTTCTCGAGGTTGTGTTCAAGCCGAGCATTCTCCACTAACTCGTCTTCTCGCTCTTGTTCGAGCATGCTGGCAATCTCCCCAATCTCTCCATCCACATCTTCGACAGAGTCTTTCGTAGCAGACTGGGGGTTGGCGGGTGCATTTGCGGGTGTGACAGAGCCTTCAGGCTCCTCAGAGTGGCCTCTAGTTTGTGCCCAGAACTCATGGTTGTACTGAGGAACCTCAGATCGGTTAAGCTCACCAGCCCCAATGAGATGAGGAACTCTTCCGACCAGATGCATCATCTCATGCCACTCCTCAAAGGAGTACTTTCGTAGAGGGTCCTCGATAGCGTTAGAGAAGACATCGTTGAGCGCTTTGGTGAGGTCCCGAATTGTGTTAATGTCCTTCTCCAATTCA